>JANAVB010042822.1:225000-402648 GCA_029216955.1 Iris pallida | reverse complement strand
TTGTTTTCTTAGAATATGATTCTACCAAGGAGTCCTCCATAGCATCTAGAATGAGAAGCCTACAGAGGTTATTCTCCCTTCTCCATTTGGTCTGACTTTTGTAGACCCAGTTTTTGGAACAGTCGGTTCTTCCTCGGTTAGCACATGGTCAACTTCAGAAAGTTAAAGATTTAGGCTAACATTCCTCTCCCAGACTTGATAGTGCTCTCCATCAAATTGCTCTAACTTACAGAAGTCAGGATTGATGAGTGATGCACGAAAGTTTTCCATCTTATAAAATCAAGCTTTGAGATTGTTATTCTCGGGGCATAATTTTTTAATGGAAAACTGAAATTATGCAACACTTCAAAGAAGGTGCACGAGAGAGATCCTGGGGGATTCTGAGAAAATGAACACTAATGTGCCACTTCGAAGAAGGCACAATAGAATTCGTAGCCGCAGCAACGAAAGTCTACTAACATTTTTTGATTAGATCAGAAACGTTCTCTTTTAGAACGAGATAAAAGTAAATGAACAGAAATGGTGAAATGGCCTAATGGGGTGAATGATCAACGACGCTCAAAGCTTGATTTGCCCCACACGAACAGCTTTCAGGAACCAGCAAGTTCGATGAAGAACTTCAAAACACTCCGCTCTTCTGACTCCTCGGATGGCGTAAAACTCTCCTCACAAAGTACCTCTCTTCTCTGCTCTGAACTTAGAGAATTTCATAAGGAAATTTCTAATACTTAGTATTGTTACCTGAGAGAGAAGAGAGGGACTTTATATAGGTGCGCCTAGTAACTGCTCGGTATGCAGAACGTTCGGGACATAGGAAATATTGCTCCGAATGTTCCGTAAATGCTCAAATCGTGCACAGACATAATTGAGCCAACTGGCTCATAGTGCGTCTGTGCCAATTAGCACATAGCGTGTGCAATCATGTACCGCTGCGCTAACTGCGCACACGCGCACTATGCACCAACTGGCAGCGCCATCAGGCCGTGCTAACTTGCGCACCACTGGGTCGCACCACTGGCCAGCGCTAATTGGTCGTGCCATCTGGTCGCACGATCGGGCCACACGAACGAGCGCACGATCGGCTGCACAGATGCTTGCGTAACGAGTACAACTTAAGCTCATTATGTGCCTAGCGACGATGCTCGTGGCGTACGATCGGCTGAGCAGAGGCTCGTGCAACGAGCGTAACTTAAGTACACTATACGCCTAGCGACGATGCTGACGTGCAAAGTGCAATGTGCGACAACAAAATGCCATATTACGTGTCATGAGCCTATGAGCCCGAGTCCGAGTCGTTAAGCCCCTACGGGGCTTAGCTCTAATAAAAATTAATTTCCAAGAGCAAAAAAGCATAAATGCTTTACCATGGAGTCTTAACCTTACCTCCTAGTAAAATCACCCACATGGTTCCCTCCTTAGGGTCACCATCCCATGTGCACATCTCAACAATATACCAAGTATATATTGAGATACAACTCATGGTGCTTTTCTAATATGGGACTAAATAATACTAGGCATGTGTTGAGAGCAAGCTCTCTCTACATGTTCAAGGAAAAGCTCCAACACATTCTTTGTAGAGGATATCAAAGAGTGCGACGAGCATCATCCATATGTCGAAGAAACTCGGGAGGAAGTTGAGGTTCGATGGGGATCGAAATAAAGTCAAAAGATAGGGAAGAGAAGCCAAACCATTATGTTGGAGGCGTACTAGTTCTTCCACAATGAATAATTATATTTGGACTAGCTATATACCGGCCTCCAAGGTCTATAATACTTGTTTTTCCTAGCACATGAGGAATTAGATTGTAATCCAGACTGATATATTGACTGGGCAACTAAAATTTCGATCCTGTGAGGGTTTGTGCAAAAGTCAGGTTTTGATTATGTTTTGACAGGATCGCTTCTAACTATGAGGATTTTTTAGAGAAGGTTTAATATAAATTTTTTTTATTTCATATTTGGGCATACAAAGTTTAAGATCATTAGACAAAAGGGTTTATAATTCTCAAGAAGATGGAGAAGGAGATTTGGAATTGATTGGGAGAAGATCGTTTAAGGAGATTTACATCAGATCGTTTTAGTATTCTTATTATATGCTAAACTTTGTATTTCTCCATCGTTATCGGTTTCCTTCATGTAGTAGTTGTGGTTTATTCGTTCTCATATTGATGGAAGAAACTGGAGAGGAATTTTTATATTCTTTTATTCTATTATTGGAGCTTTTATGGGTTGGACTCCTATCGTCCCATTGTTCCTGATTTATTTTTCCGCAAAAAAATCCTTGTGCTTGCAGGTGTGGATTGTATTTGTGACTGTGCAATGACATGACACTTTGGTTTTGTTCGGTCCTTAGGAAGTACTTTCAGTCGGAAACAGTTGTGTTCTGCTACTTTCTTTCCTCTCTTCCCAACAAAGGACTCAGGAGATCAATATGCAAGGCTTGGTTTGTATCAGTGTTACTTTTCAACAAGAATATAAGTAACTTTTGGAAGAAAAAATGTTCGAAAAAGTTGCCTTAAGAATGACTAGTTTGACAAAATTAAGGCTTCCAAAAATTTGTTACCAAAATTTTTAAGAAACAGAAAGCGGCATCTCAAAAATATAAGTTGAACCTAGCCTATCGTACACTACGAATACGTAGAAAGGTTAGTGGTTAATTTGCATTGAAGATAATTATTTCGTATTGTTTTAATGCACACTTGAAGGGTGGATATTGTTGGTGTTTTTGCCTTTAGACTAGGAAAGATAGTCCCATATTAGCTACACCAAATGATGAGTATCTCAATATAATGCATTGTTTGTGTTGAGGTGTGCACATGAGGTGTGGTGGGGCACAAGTGTGTGCCATGTTGGAGTATTTTCCTAGAAGGAAAAAGGATTAATTCTAATAAAGATGTAAGTTGATTTTTTTTTTGATCGGACTCGGACTCGGACTCCATGATGCCTCATGCATGCACGGGCGGATGTTCGGGGGGGTAGGCATGGACTAGCACTCGATTATGTTGATTGTGGGATGATGTAAAATATCAAACTCTATTTTAGAGTATTAGTATTTTAGTCCCACATTGGATAGGAGAGATGGTGAAGTCTCACTCCACTTTATAAATAGAGCCTCCTGGACTCCTTTATAAGATGCACCAAAGAAGAGAGTTAAGGGAGTCCCTAAAGTTCAGGAAGCCCGTTCAAGTCTCAAAAATTGACTGACGAGCGTTTTAGAAGTTCTCTAAAAACTTGCTAGTTCCTGGAAGCGGATCATATATAGGCAAATCTTTTTTTGAGCAACGGTGATCTGATCACCCCAGCAAAGCTGCCTTTCTCTTTCTTCTGTCCTTCTCTTCTTCTCTGATCTAATCAGAAACTCTTTGTGGGCTTTTATCGTTACTGCTGCTAGCAGTTCGATTTGTATCTTCTTTTTAGAAGCATTATATTCGTTTGCTACGGTAACAAATTTTTTTTAAATCTTCGTTATCCAGAATCCTTCAAGGATCTCTGTAGTGCACCTTCTTTGAAGAGTTGCTATGAAACGTTGTTTTTACAATCGTTTTATTTCTCTGTTTTCTATCGAAACTTACACCTCGGGAATAACAATCTCAAAGCAAGATTTATATTCGATGGAAAAAACCGTGCAAACCTTCTAGACACAAGTTTTAACAAACTTGAGAAGTTTGACGGGGAGCATTACAACGTCTGGAAGAGAAAGGTCAGCCTTATTCTTCAACTCGTGAGCGTTGACTACGTGTTGACAAACACTGAGTCTTTAATTCCAGAAGGTGAAAATGCTCGAAGGGTTGCTGAGGCCGCTGCTCTGTAATCCAAGTGGAGGAGAGATAACAACCTATGCGAGTTGCTTATCTTAAACTCTATGGAGGACTCTCTGGCAGAGTCATACAGCAAGATGGTCCATGCTAAGGACGTTTGGGAGTCTGTAGAGAATCTTTACAAGGTAGATGAGAACATGAACAAGATCCACGTAACCGAAAAGGTCTGAAAGATGCGATTTGAGGACGACAAGATGATGTTGCCTCAAGTCAAAGAGTTTCTCAAGTTATATCAAAAACTTGAGGATGACGGCATGCCCTTGGTCGATGCATTTGTCGTTGGGGGTATTGTCTCCAAGCTCTCACCTGGGTGGAGCAATTTTATCGCAGATATATACCGCAAGAAGATGGAGGTGGATCTTGAATGCCTCTTGTACTGGATTCATGTTAGATTCATGTTGAAGATGAGCTGAGGGCTCAAATCAAAGTGGACACCTGGTCCAAACAGATGGCTGTGGAAAATTTGGTATAAGTTGGAGACTCCCAAAGGAGACAGAAGGCTCCTTACAACAAAAGGAGGGACGTTCACCAACTAAAGGTGAAGTCGGCTCGGTTCAAGCCAAAGTCCAAAGCACTTAGGACTTGTTTCAACTGTGGCAAGAAAGGCCACTGGAGAAAAGATGGCAAGAAAAAACCCAAACAGAAAGAGCAAGGTGAGGCTAACTCTGTTGCTATGATTGCGCAGGTTAACTCAGCCAGTATTGACACAGATTAGTGGATAAACACATGTTAACTCAGCCAGTGTTGACACAGATTAGTGGATAAACACTGGGGCATCATGCCATATTTTCTCAAAGAAGGAGTGGTTCACCACATACAAGCCTACATCTGAGAAGTTTATGGTGGCAAACCAGACACAAGCTGAAGTGAAGAGGATCGGGACGGTGGTACTGCGACTGACTTCGGAGAAGTTGCTGACGTTTCAGGAGGTGAAGCTTGTACCAGCTATAGCCAAGAACCTGGTCTCAGAAAGTCTGCTCTGCAACGCAGGCTTGAGGATGAATATTAACGCTGGTCAGGTGGTTATGTCTCATAAAGGAACATACTTCAGAAAGGCTTTTTGTACCGAAGGAATGTTCAAACTTCAACTTGTAACTCCAGTTGAGATAATAAATAAATTCTTTATTTCTGATTATTCTTTTGAGTTGTGGCATAATAGACTAGGACATGTTCATTGTAAAAGAATAAACAAGATTTCTAGTCTAGGGCTTATCTCCAAATATGGGGGTAAGGAGTTGGAGAAGTGTGAGGTCTGTGCGCAGACGAAGATCACCAGAAAATTGTTCAAACGGGTAAACTGAAGTACAGAACTTCTGGAGTTAGTATACTAGATATCTGTGACTTCAAACAGTTCTCCACAAAGGCCGGGATGAAGTATTTTATTACTTTCATCGATGACTTCTCAAAGTACACATTCATGTATCTGATCAAGTCTAAAGATGAAGCGTTTGAGAAATTTAAGGACTTCAAGGCTGAAGCCGAACGTCAAACCGGACAATAACTCAAGAGACTCAGAAGTGATCGAGGTAGAGAGTATAGGTCTCATGAATTCATATTGTTCTGCAGAGAATATAAAATTGTTAATGAGACGACTGCTCCGTACTCCCTCTCAATCAAATGGTGTTCCAGAAAAGAAGAACAGAATGTTAACAGAGATGATGAACTCAATGCTGTTGACTGCGGGTCTTCCAAATTGCTTATGGGGCGAAGCAGTGCTTATGGCTACTTTTATTCTAAATAGTATACCGTATGCAACTTTCGATGTCACTTCTCATAAACTCTGGTTCAAGGTTAAACCCAACTTAAATGTTATTCGAGTGTGGGGGTGTCTGGCATATGTGAAGCTTCCGGATTTGAAGATTCAGGAGCTAAGTACAAGGACTACGAAGACAATCTTCCTGGGTTAGGCCAACGAGAGTGATGCTCGGAGGTTCCTTGATATTGATTGTAATCATATCATTGAGTCTCGCAATGTAGAATTCTTTGAAGATAAATTTGTAAGGCACAAGAACATTATTCTCGCAGATATTTCGAAGAATAATATGGGCGCCCATGAGGCTGAAGCTCCTTACAGAGATGTAGTCCAAGAAGAAGTTGTTATTGAAAGAACAATTGTTGAACTAAAACTCACAGAACCAGTATCTAAGCGAGTGAGAAGACAAAAGAACTATGGAGAGGACTTCGTCACCTATCATGTGGAAGCAGATCTGCTTACCTATGATGAGGCTATGAAGACCAGAGACGTTGTCCTCTAGGAGGAGGCTATTAATGATGAGTATGACTCGATAACCTCCAATAATATGTGGATGTTGGTCGATCTGCCTAAATGAGCAAAACTAATCGAAAGTAAATGGATCTTCAAAAAGAAGATGAAAGCCGATGGAACTATTGATAAGTTTAAGGCTAGGTTGGTAGCCAAGAGGTTTTCTCAGAAGTAGGGCATTGATTACTTTGACACTTATGCTCCAATAGCACAGATGACGACCATCAGGATGTTGATTGCTCTAAGTACAATTCACAAGCTAGTTATTCATCACATGGATGTTAAAACTGCTTTCTTGAATGGTGAGTTGACTGAAGAGATTTACATGCAACAGCCAGAAGGATTCATCGTCAAGGGCCTCGAAGACAAAGTCTGCAAGTTGGTGAAATCTATGTATGGTCTGAAGCAAGCTCCCAAGATGTGGCATGAGAATTTTGATAAAGTCATAAGATCAAACGGCTATAGGGTCAGCGAGATGGACAATTGTGTATATACAAAGTTCGCTGACGGGAGAGGAGTTGTCATTTGTTTGTACATGGACAACATATTGATCTTGGGTACAGATCTAGCAAGTGTCACTGAGACAAAGAAGTTCCTCTCGTTTAAGTTCAGCATAAAGGACTTAGGGGAAGCTAATGTTATCCTAGGGATAAAGATCATCCAGACGGAAACTGGAGTGGCATTGTCACGATCTTATTACATTGAGAAGATGCTCACACGCTACGGATATCATAATATTTCAGGGATCGATACGCCGTATCGATGTAACAAGAAGCTGAAGCTAAATCCAAGGGAAAGCGTCAGACAGTTGGAGTATTCAAGCATCATCGGAAGCTTGATGTATGCGACTACTGCCAAAAGTCCTGACATAGCTTTTGTTGGTACAGTTTATTTTGATAACATTAACAGCATCTTCGTATTCTAGTTTTTCTCTGTATTTCAGCTAACAGATAATCTTTCAAAGCTCTCCTACAATAAGTTATGTCCATTCAAGCCGAGTCATCAAAGCTTTATGGATGTTTCCTAAAAGAAGACTGAAGAAAAGACCAGCGCTCCTTAAAGACGGCTCTCAAAAGATTCAAGATTTCGAGTATGTACAAGGTCTAGGTTCTTCTGTATAAACACCTAAGGTTGGATGACAAAACATAAAGCTCTTCTATTTTTCAGTCAAAAATCAATATCCAAAAGAACGGCATACCGACGGTATACCGATGTGTACCGACGGTATACCGTTTCATGAGCCACAAGAATGTTCTGTGACAAACATCGACGTACCGACGATATACTACAGTATACCGACGGTATACCATTTTGTGAGCCACAAAATATTCTGTGATGAATATCGACATACCGATGGCATACAACAGTATAACGACAGTGTACCATTTTGTGAGCCACAAAAATGTTCTGTGATGAACTTTGGCATACCGACGGCATACAACAGTATACCAACGGTATACCGTTTTGTAAGCCACAAAATGTTCTGTGACGAACATCGGTATACCGACGGCATACCGCTGCATACCGACGGTATACCGCTTTATCTGATTTAATTTTTGAATGGACAAATAATAGCATTAAATGCTCCCCAACGGATATAATTATTACCGTTACTGTTTCGAACGGAATACCGACGGTATGCCGGTCCATACCGACGGTATGCCGTCTGGGTTATATTCAAGAGCATTAAATGCTACCTACTCTTGGTTTTCTATATAAAGAGATTCCTTCCTTCCATTGAAGGCTATCCACTTAAGCTATAAATTTCTCAACAACCAAGAGCTCCACCATTACTACTCTACTCAAGCTTTCAATTGTCATCCAATCCAAAAGTGCTAGAGTATTCAAGAGTTGTACTTTTCGATCTTCAAGTGTTAGAAGATCAACAGTTCTTTTTCCTTCCTTTTGAAGTTGACGAGCCTTCGTAAGAAAAGTCGTGTGTAAGAAGTTGGCGAGTTCTTCGGATCCAAACTCGTGTTGAAGTTGGTAAGTTCTTCGGATCCAAACTCGTCTGTACTATTTACTCAATAGTGGATTTAAGACGAAGAGAGTTCCGGGACTGTATTGCCT
Source organism: Iris pallida (assembly GCA_029216955.1). Lineage (NCBI taxonomy): Eukaryota > Viridiplantae > Streptophyta > Magnoliopsida > Asparagales > Iridaceae > Iris > Iris pallida. The sequence goes on along the minus strand of JANAVB010042822.1, from coordinate 394,497 downwards.
CTAGGGAGGAGACCAGGATACATCGAGTGTTTGATTTTCTCACTCTCTCTTATTTTATTTCAGTGATATAGCTTACTTGTGTTTAGTTTTATTTTATTTCTCTATTCACCCCCCCTCTAGGGTTCTATAATTGGTATCAGAGCTTTGTTCTCTTGATTTGGATTTACACCCTTAGAGTGATCCATGGCCACTAACCCTAGTGTCAACACATTCCACAATGAGGGACACTCCATAAATAGACCCCTCTATTTGATGGAACCAACTATAACTATTGGAAGATTAGGATGAGCATTTATCAAGTCCATAGATTTTGATTTATGGGATTGTGTGATAAATGGTCTCCCTACTCCTTCCGGAGTTATTGAGGATGTTGTATCTGACACCCTTAGGGATAAAGTCACTGAGAATGTCAAGAAGCTTGTTAGTTGAGATGCTAAGGCTATGAATGCTCTTTACTGTGCTCTTGATAGCAGTTAATTCAATAGGATCTCTACTTGCAAGACTTCAAATGAAATTTGGAAGTTGCTAGAAGTCACTCACGAGAGAACATCACAAGTAAAAGAATCAATGGTTAGTAGACTCACACAAGAATATGAATCATTTAATATGAAACACGATGAGTCTATTACTTGCATGTTTACTCGTTTTGATGATATCATTAACCCTTTTTCTTCTCTTGGTAATGAATATCCTGCTCATGAAAAGATCAGGAAAATTCTCAGAGGATTGACTAAAGGATGGAGTCCTAAAGCTACCGCCATCATTGAAGGGAACGACTTGACAACCATGAACCTTGAGACCCTCATGGGAAAGCTTATGACTCATGAACTTGACATGAAAGATCAAAAGGAATCATCCTTACAAGAAAAGAAGAAGAAGAAGACGAAAGAAAAGGAGAAGTCTTTGGCTCTCAAGGTTACAAAATCCTACTCAAAGGATAGCTCCGACGATAACGAGTCGGATGATGATAAAGAAATAGCTCTTACCGCAAAGCATTTTCGAAAGTTCCTCAAGTTCAACAAAGCCAACCGCTTTAGACAGGACAACGATGAAGATCCTGCTTGCTACCAATGCAGAAGACCCGATCACATCAAGAGAGATTGCCCTATGACAAGAAAAGACTCCAGTAAGTATGAGAAGTCCAACAAAGGAAGCTCTTCCTCCATAAAATACGTCAACACTAGCATCTGGTGTGAAAGTGATGCTAGCGATTCAGACAATGACAAAGAATGCAAACACAATGCAAATGTTTGTCTCATGGCAACCGATGAGGTACTCGATGATCTCTCTTTGAATACTCTCACTTATGATGACTTGGAAAATGCTATTCTTGAACCACACGAGGAACACAAATGTGTTAGAAATAAGTACAAAAAATCTCTAAAAGAGGTTGATGCACTCAAACTTGAAGTAGAAAGACTCTCCAACATCATTATTGATGTAAAAAGGAAATCTCCTGCCTCAGACACAGATGATATAGAATCTTTGCGACTCAAGTTACAAGAGTCTCAAGTTATCATTGAGAAAAAGAATGATGAGATTCAATCCCTCAGAAGGGCTTATAATTTTGCTATGCATAAAGTTCAAGCTGCAAATAGAAGAGAATATGATACTTCTACTAAGTATAATGATCTTCTTGTGCAGGATAAGAAACTAGTTGATAAGAACACTACTCGCACACATGCTCCAAGACACGCCTACACTCATCATAATACTAGTCACAATTCTTACAAGAACACTACACACATGTCCTATCCTAACACAAGGAAAGGACCCTTTGTTAAGAAGAACACCTCACATCATGCCTTCTATTATCATCATCATAACACTCATGATAGAACTCCTTGCACTAAAGCTTCACATATGCATAACACTCACACATTCTCTTCTAAATCTTCCATGATGTGCAACTATTATGGTTTACTTGGACATACTTCTAATTATTATCTAACAAGGAAACAAGTTGATATGAAAGTTTATAAATGGGTTCCTAAGACTAACAATCAAGGACCCAAACAATCATGGGTACCAAAATGTTCATCTTCAACTTATGTTGTAGGTGAAGAATCCTTCTCATGCTAGAAGCAAGTGGATCCTCGATAGCGGTTGCTCACGGCACATGACCGGTGATGCTTCACTTTTTACAACGCTATCGATGAAGAAAGAAGGACATGTATCCTTTGGTAATAATCTAAAAGGCCACATCATAGAAAATGGTAATATCGGTTCCCCTCCTTTTTCTTGTATTAAGAATGTTTGTTGTGTTACAAATCTCAAACACAATCTTTTCAGTATTTGTCATCTTACGAATAATGGTTATGATATTAAGTTTGTTAAACTCAAATGCTTCATTACCGATAGCTCTAGTGGATCTACAGTGTATGAAGGCATTAGAGAAAACAATATATATTTTCTCAATCTTGTTGAAGGTACTAACAATGACAGGTGCTTAGTCGCAAAGAACGATGAAAGTTAGCTTTGGCACATGAGGCTCGGACATGCCAACATGGATACCATCTCCCGTCTTGCCACCAAAAAGCATGTACGAGGACTTCCAAGTATCTCCTTCAAAAAGGATATGGTATGTGAAGAATGTAAGAAAAGTAAGTTGACCAAGTCATCCTTCAAATCCATCAACTCTGTGAGTACCACTAGACCATTTCAACTTATTCATATGAATTTATTTGGTCCTAGTAGAGTAGCTAGTCTTAGAGACAAACTTTATGCTTTTGTTTTGGTTGATGATTTTTCGAGATTTACTTGGGTCATTTTTTTTGCTAGTAGAAGTGATACTTTTTGTGAATTTGTTGCATTTTGTAAACGTGTTCAAAATGAGAAAGGCATTTCTATTAACAAGATTAGAAGTGATCATGAAGGAGAATTTGACAATGCCGATTTTAAAAGATTTTGTCAAAAGAATGGTTTTGGTCATGATTTTCCTTGCCCGTGAACTCCTCAACAAAATGGTATTGTGGAAAGAAAGAATAGAACCCTTGACGATATGGCCCGGGTTATGTTAAACCAATTTAAGCTCCCCCAATACTTTTGGGCGGAAGCCGTAAATACGACATGTCATGTTATAAATAGGGTCTTGATTAGACCTATTTCTAAAAGGACTCCTTATGAGCTTTGGTTTGACAAAATTCCCTCTATTGAGGTAGATAAAAATATGATGAACAACCATGCAATAAAAATATTCTACAAGAACAATCAGCAATTCCATATTCCAACTCAGTATCTAATAGATAAAATAAATAGAATCGTCTCACAATGTATGAAATCTTGAATCAAAATAATCTCAACTACATGTCTCAAAGTCAACTCAAATATCCAATACAAGGTCTCAGCACTAACTAAAATTATCTAAGATAGTGTAGCGGGATCAGCTGCTGCATACTCCTTCTGATAAGCAAAGTCCGTCTCTAACGCATTTCCCAAGTACGGGCCATACTGCTCAGGACACACGATCTCATCGTATAACACCCAGTTTTCTAAATAAGGGTAATTTTGAAATTTTGTATTTTAATTTATTTAGTTATGATATTTAAAATTATAATATAATTTTTAGTGAATTTTAATCATTTTTAAAACTATTTAAAATCATGACATGTGATTTTGGTGTTTTGCTAGTGAAACCGTAGAGACTGTCTACCCTAGAGCCTAGCCATGTGATTAGGGTACTTCATTATTTTAGCTTGAGGGTATTTTGGTCATTTTGAATTAATTAAATTTAATATATATTTATTTGGAATTTAATATAATTAATAGGATGGTGTGATTTTAATATCATTAAATTGATTGCCTTGTGTTGTGTTTAGCCTAACCTAGATTTGACTTAACCAAGATTAGTCCTAGTTAGTCATGGTTAGACTAAGTTAGATTTGGGATTGGTCATGGTTCGTCATGGCTAGTCATGATTTGTGATTTGGCTAGTCATTAGTCATATTGTTTAGTTGAGACTAGTGATACGCTACCTAGGTTTCATCTAGCCATTGATTTGCTTGGATTAATGGAGAACCCTTGGATCAACCCTAGCCCTAGATTTTAGGGCAGCCATCTTTGGGATTTCTCCCTATTTAATCCCTCCCAAAAACCCTTGCCTCCTTTATTCATTTTTCCCATTTCTCAAGAACAAGGTGAGCTCCAACTTCATTCATTCATAACTTCTCTATTTCTTATCCTTTTTCAACCAAACTTCTTGCATTAGGATCTAATCCACGAATACTTTCTGTCCATGGTGAATATTTTCAGTGGAGGAACAATTTGGAGCTTTTGGCCATCAAGGAGAACACCCCCCATTTGAGACTTTTCTTGCAAATTGTACATATAGGTAAATCCCTATTCCCTCTACCAAATTTCGATTTCTTTGCATGGATAGGAAGCCCTAGGTGTCTTCTCTCTGTTGGTATAGGTTTTTCTAGGTTTTGTGTCCATTACGTGTCCGTATCGGACACGTATCAGCATGTATACCTAGGTGTTCGACGAAATGCCACAGTGGGCATTTCGTTCGTATTTTTTGAAATGGTTTGAATAGAAAATTAGGGTTTGATGTTGTTTATTTGTTTCCAGTTGACTGAGGTGTGGATTGCATCGTGTCGTGTCGAATTGGACACGTGAACACACGCGTTCTGCACGCGGTAGCAGTCCCCTACTACTCGGGGGCTATAACTCCTTGGACACGCCACTTGGACACGAGATTTTTGACACACACGTTGGGGTTGTCACTGACATAAGGCCCACAAAATTTTGTGGGACCTTATCGAGTGGTTAGGGAGAAAACTGGCCCGCACTGGTCGCACGAGTGCACTGAACCGCACAGAAATTGTCACTGACACGCGGTTGGACACGGTCGGACACGTGTCGTGGACACCTCTCAGGGTGTCGTATGTGTAGCCTGACACGTGGGCTACACGTGGGCATGACCACGAGACCCCACGTGTCGTGTGTCGTGTTCTACGGACGCGTGCATGTGTGCACGACACTGTCAGTGCACAGTTTGTGTCTGTGGGTGTGTTTTGTTGTTTGGACACATTTGTGTCCACTTGGTTGGACACAAACACTCTCTGTGACACGTACACATGTGCTAGATTTATTACCAACTCTTAATTTAATGTATTAACGTGTTTTAATATTCGAATTGATGATTACCATGAAAGACTGATACACGTTCTGTTTTGATAATACACTGGGTTCATTCCAGTTTCAAATTGTTTAAATTAATAATTTTGTTACATTAATTGATTGTACATGTGTATTAGTTCATGATTAGATTGGTTTTTACATGTTAGACTAGGTTTTATGTTCAGAAATTTGATTTCGATGTTGAATTGGACTTTTGAATGTATAGGACTGATACTTAATTTGAATGGTTGTTTCAATGTGAGTTCACTGTCATTAAATTCCTTTCCTTACCTGTCGAATCGATTCTTCCTTTTTAACTGATTGTTGAAGTTGGATTCATATTGTTTATGCTTGGGTTATCAATTCCTGTCAAACTGAAATCGAGTTACATGTAACTGTCAATCTCCATTTAACTGAGAATGTTTTCCATTCCTTTTCTCAAACTAGATTTAAATATTATTAAATGCTTTGGGTGTTCACTGTTTTAAATCCCAGTTTCGAATGTAAAATTTGAGAATTGATTCTCATTCTTTTCTTAAACTGGATTGGTGTTGGAGTTTTAATGGTTAAACTGAGATGTTAAACTAAGTTTCCTATTGACAGATACCTGAGATACTCTCTTGATTAAAATAAGAATTGATCTTCATTACTCCCTTTTAAACTGAATTCGAATTTGAATTGGTGTTGGGGTTGATAGGTAAGTTAACTGTCTTTTGGTTCAAATATATTCACTATTGAACTGTCACTGTTAACTAAATCGTTTTGAACTATCAATTATTGAAGATTCTTGAGAATAGTTATATGTGTCCCCTATTTTGTTTTGAATGTCTTCAACCTGCAAACCAAACTGAAATAACTGAGAAGGAAATGCTTTTAACCTGAACACAGACACTTAAATTCCTGAGGACACCTAAACACTTGAATACCTGTGACACATTACACACACCTAGACTAAACTGTCATATGCCGTGCATTATGAGAACACACTGTCATGTGCTTCCCTGTTACACCCTCACACCCTCATCCATAATAATGCTCATACATTTACACTCCTGTACATGACTAAATGTGTTAAAACAGAGCCATGATGGCTGTCCTATATAAGCCTATATGGCAGTCCCAAATCTGTCCATATAATAGTCCTAATATACCCCTATATGGCTGTCCCAACCCCGGGATTTAGCCCTCCAAGTTCAGCCCTTCAGTCCACTTGTTGGCTGCCATATACAGTCCAGATTTCACCCTATATGCTGTCCAGATTTCAGCATCTAATGGCTGTCCCTAAACACCTATATGTGGCTGTCCTAAACCCCTGAAATTCAGTCCACACAAGCCTATATGGCTGTCCATATTCAGTCCAATATTAGCCTACATGGCAGCCCCATATTTCAGCCCATTCACCACCCTAAACCAGTCCACAAACCCACACTAATGGCTGTCCAAATTCAGCTTGGTAAGTCCCTACAAACCACCACCATAACAGCCTTGGTATGCCCCATGACCACCCTACATTTCAATCCTAATATCACTCCACACATAATGTATACTACACTATATAACCCTCATACCCTCACTCATTGACACTCTCACTCACACAATCTTACAAGATTAGCTCACTGATTTTCAGGATGTATCACTCATTGTTCACACACAGGAATGACACTGTACACAGGTTTCATTACATGCATGCCACACACTATATATCACCCTCACATGTCTCTCTCTCTATCACCCTATATACATATATATATGAACACCTATATGTGATGTTAACATATAGCCTATAATTATACGAATGTGTGTTAAATATATTTAGTTAGATATAATTGATATGTGTGAATGTGTGGAATGGTCTATGTATGATATAGCTATGACTTATAGCCTATATACAGGGCACATAGCCTATGGCTTATTGCTTGTGTGTGTGGTTTGAATGCCAGTATAGGTGTGTAGTTGGCTTGTATAGCCATGGGATTGATGTAGAGTGCTAGCCTAGGCTTGGTTAGGCCTAGTGAGACTTATTAGACTTGTTTGGCTTAGGCTTGACCGAGTTTGACCAGTCTAGTTGACTAGAGTTGACCGAGAGTTGACTTTGGTCTAGTTTGACCTAGACAGCATGCAGATGCATAGTAGATTACATTTATCATCCCCTGTATACAACTTGACTTGTGTTGTTCTAACTAGGAGTCAGGTACCTCATCTCGGACAGTACATTTACTTCAGATATTTAGATACCAGGCGAGTACATTCTTTGATCATTTTATAACTTGCTTAGAATTATATTCCTGCTCTAGTTTACCTTATTTGATGCTGCACGATATTATCACGGATTGGTACTATATGGATCCTTTCATGCGATGTTATCCCCCTCGGGAGCATCGGATACATCATGTCGTGTATTTTATGTACATCGTGTATTCCTCGCTCTCATGTTATTCATGTTTATCATGTGCTACATGCTCGTTCGTGCTCGCTCGTGTACTCTCATGTGCTATCATATTCGGTCGTGTTTCTCATGAATCTCATGTATAACCTATACTTCATGTACACTCATTTATGAGCCTTCATGTGAATTTCATATGCACCCATTTATGGGCCCCATGTGAATTTCATGTGCACTCATGTATGAGCTCTCATGTATACTTCATGTGCACCCATTTGTGGGCTTCATGTGAAAACCATGTACGTAACATAACTTGTCTGGATCCTTGTGTATTGATTGGGGTATGGGGGAGTATAAATAGTTATGTGAACAATTCCAAAGTAGTATAGCCATGTCCGCCTCTTTAGTATAGCCATGTGCAAATCAAGTCATTCATATGTCGACTTTGTGCTCTAAAACACTAGTCACTGGTAGCTCTCTACTTATAGTAGATATTTCTATTACAGTTCTCTCTCTGTTTACATCGTGTACTTTCCTTCAGTTTCACATATCGTACTCTCTTGCATGTTTATATTCTCTAACCTGTTATGATCTGCGTGAGATGTATTGTGCTCACTTCCGTCCTGACTGGACCTGTTAAAAATTTTACAAAGGATGATGAGGAACCCTGTACCCCTTACTTTGGAGCTTACCTAGATGACACTCGCGACCTGGACCCCTGGGGAGGTTCAGGCAGCTGCTGAGGATGACACCCATGCTTAGTATAGATAGCTTAGACTCTTACTTGTCTTTCTCATTGATACATTATTGTATATATTGGGAGTTGTTTCATTTGGATGTTTGTGGAGATGTTATCATAGACACTTAGTCTTTATCTGGATTGTACCTTTGTGGATTTTCCTCTGTTCATATCTATCTATCTTTATCGTATTCCACCTTAGATGTGATTGAGACTGTATTGCTATGTCACCTCCATTCGGAGTGTATATACTGTACAGGTACTGTATATATTGTTAGATGATTGACCTAGGACAGCGTTCTACCGCCGACACTGCGGCGTAGGCTGGGCGCTGTTACGTACTCGTACCCTCACAGTGGGTGCGGGTCGTGACACATCGCCATCACCTAAAATTTGTTTCGTTACCCAGTCAGGATGGAACGAGTACAATTTACTGAATGCAGTTCCAATATATGAAAATGACTATATACAGAGGTTAGCCTTTAGACATATGATTTATATAAAACTAAATAAAGAAAGACAGAATAAAACTAAACATTAAGAATAGAAAATAAAAAACAATAAACTACTCATCGACTGTACGACTGAAGTACCTTTGATATGTGATCATTCTCGGGACAATTATGCGACACGGTCTACACCATCTACACGGTATAAAGTTACATGGTCTACACAAAATACTGCAATAATGAAACACGGTCTACACGATATAAATACAATAATAAACACGGTCTACACGGTATACACGGTCTAAAGTCAGATCACACATCGTTGGTACTTGTCACCCTTGTTTTTCGTTCTATGTATTTCCAGTATACGTATACGGAATTCTGACATGTATTTTTATTTTTCCTGCCTGGCTAGCTAATTTCAGTTTAATCTTGATTAGGTTCATCATAGCATGTAATGGTTTACTTGGTTTATGTTGGGATGGCTCGGTTTTTAATTGGTTTGGGTTGGTTTGGTTTAAAGTGTGTTGGAACACCTTAGCCTATGCTCCACCCTCAACACACCACATCCCACCCTCATAAAACTCTACCAACACTCTCTCTCTCTTCATTACTTCCTCCATTAACTTCTTCTTCTTCCTCCACCCAACTCTCCACACCCATAGGCAAGTGCAACTTGCTTCTACAAGAGAGCCATTTTATTGTTCCATTAGCTTCTCCCCATGTTTCTATGGCACATTAGAACTTGTCATTTTCCATTTTGAGGTTTTAAATCTTGTAGATCTAGAATTTTGTTATTTTCGGATTTGGTGGTTTTGATCTATCAAACCTCTTTATTTTCAAGTTTTGATGGTTCCATGTGGTGGGAAACTTTCTTCTACCCAATTCTGACCTTTGAAAAGTTAGATTTTGACTTGTTCGGACCAAGTTATGAACTTTGAAGTTTTGGTTTAACCATGGAGTTCTTGCTGGTTTGAAGAAGACAGTGAGCAGTGTGCAGAGCTTTTTAGCTTACGCCACTGAGCCGCAGCCTTGAGTATGCGCCCTGTTGGAAGCGTGACTTTTGTCTTGAGTACGCTCCCTGTTGGAAGCGTGACATTTGCCTTGAGTACGCTCCCTGTTGGAAGCGTGCGTGACTTTTGCCTTGAGTACGCTCCATGTTGGAAGCGTGCGTGACTTTTGCCTTGAGTACGCTCCTGTTGGAAGCGTGCGTGACTTTTGCCTTGAGTACGCTTCCTGTTGGAAGCGTATCTTTGCGTACGCAGACTTGACGCGTGCCCTGTCGTGAGCATACACATGACCCGAGCGTACGCTGTCTTGAGCGTGCGCATGACCCTTGTGTACCTCTTGCTTCTTCCCCCCTCCTTGAGTGCCTTATGTCCCCATATTCCCCTTTATGAATTAGCATCCATTTTATATCCTTACGCCTTTGATGTAAACTTGACATGAAGCCGATATGATCATGACAGTATTTATGAATGTTAATCGGACCAAGGCTTACTGATGGAATTGCATGATTAGTGACCCGCCGTGGTACATTCTTGACCAGTAATTTGATATGATAATTCTTGATGGTGGTCCGTCGCGACGCACCCTTGCCTTGATAAGTAATCTTGAATAAGTAACATGACATGATGGCGACCCGCCGTGGCGTACCCTTGACAAGTAATCTTGACATGATAACCTTGATACGCTGTTGCGACGGCTAACCTGACATGCTAAGTGAATTCTTGACACCGTGGGTGATTGTATTGAATATGCCTGTATAAGCAACCAGTCTTGTCTCGCATCATGTCTAGGACATGTATCCCTGGTTACCACGGTCAAGGATTCATACCGAATCTGACTAGGTTAATGACTAGATTGATCAAGTAGAGCATATAGAGAGGTATTCCGGCTACAAGCAATCCCGTTATCTGGGCGCCTTTCTTGATGGACTTGTAGCCTGCCGACGAGTAGGGCACATTTCCAGCTCACTGTTATGTGGGGCACTACATGAAATAATTACTATGCACACTGTCATGTGTTGCATCCAAGTCACCTTACAAGGCATGATAACTCTAAGCTTGAACCTCGCGTCTGGATAACCTGGATAGTCTACAGGGCTTGTGGCCGTAGGCGTACCTCATTGCATCTTGCTAGTAATTAAGCTTGTGATAACCCTAGTTAGTTAAGTATCAAGCCGTACTCTTTGCTTGGCCGTGAATGATGGATGGAGTCCTATCTTGTCTAGTCTTGTCCAGATCCGGTACATGGATATCTCCGGATATGCTTGTTTATGCCTTACCTTACCGATAATTGGTTCGAGGCTAAGTTCTGTTCAGGTGAAGGGTTACAATCCCGGTCCTTGTTTGGTTTACGAGTTGTAACTTGGTTACCGGATTAGTCCTTTAGTTATCTTATCGTTTATCATCATTCCTTCTTTAACTCATGTCTTATGTTATTTCATCTATGATTTATGTGCTGACATTCTGGTTTTAGTTCTTAAGTGAAGCCTCCTTTGTGGCACTTGCTCTTTCTGGGGTCTGACCCAGCTGGTTTTGTATGGCCAGATTTCGGAGCAGCTACCGAGGATCTCCCAACTTTCCTGCCAGATGGTGAACACTAGAAGGAATCCTGGCAACGAGTGGGTTTTTATTTTGCTCTCCCACTCCCTTGTAAAAATATTCTTTTGAGGCGTTTAGCCGCCGAGCAAGTGTTAGCTCGTTTGCAACTTTATTTACTGTCTGCCTACGGGCTGTAGCATGATTGACAAATCCTAGGGTTGATCATGTATGACTTAAACTCTTGCTAGTCTTCGTATTTTGTACGACTAGCTTCATGATCATCTGAATATATAATGTATGGGACGCCTTACCTTGTATGTCTGATGATCTACCATCTTCTTATATCTACTTGTTGCTTGAGATTGAGACACTAGGCTTGTTATTGACCTTAAGAGACTGATGGCTTGTAGAAAACCCTCATGCATCTAGACAGCCGTGACCGTATTGCGATATGAGATTCACTTCAATGTACGTAGCTGGTGTCACGACCCGCACCCACTGTGAGGGTACGAGAACGTAACAACGCCCAGCCTACGCCGCAGTGTCGGCGGTAGAACGCTGTCCTAGGTCAATCATCTAACAATATAAAGGTACCTGTACAGTATATACACTCCGAATGGAGGTGACATAACAATACACAGTCTCAATCACATCTAAGGCAGAATGATAAAAATAAAAGATAGATAGATACTGGAATAAAAGATCCACAGGATACAATCAGAGAGAAAGAGTCTAAGTGTCTACTGCCATACAAACTGAACATCTAACTAAATACAAGTCTCTAATACTGAAAATGAAAGAATATATATAATCAGATCTCAGAAGACAGAAATAGTAAAACCTAGACTAGGGAGCCTCAGTCTCTAAGCTAGTGGATCAGGCTGGAAATCTGGGTCACACATGTCATCTACAGCTGTCCCATAGTAGGGGTCTATGCAGGCCTCCTCCTCATCCTCTGTAATATTTTCAACAGGTCCAGTCAGGACAGGAGCGAGCACAAAACATCTCACGCAGTTCATAACGAGTTAGGAAATATAAAGCATGCAATAGAGTAAAGTACATGAAACGCTGAAAGAAGAAGATATATAAAAAATAGTAGAGATTTGATAACAGGAAATATCTAAATATGATAAGTAAGAACTGTAAGGAACATGTGATTTTAGAGTACAATCTGGTTATGTAAACGGGCTAGGAAAATGCAATGGTAACTCCATTGTACGTGGGTGTACAATAGACATATACAATAGTTATACAATGTTGTACAATAGGATTTGAGTACATAACCAATTCTACTCCCCCTCCCCAATCAATACACAAGGATCTACTCCAGTTACGTTATCTTATACAATAGTGTACAATGTTATACAATGGATGTACAATATTATACAATAGTGTACAATGGTCTATCCCTGGGGCTCATGTGATAATGAGAGTACAATATGCACAATGAGTATACAAGGATATGGGTATTCAATAAATACAATATGGAAGTGAAACGCACATCACAATATGTATCTAGTGAATACAAGGGGATAACATCCCAAAAGGAGATCCATATAGTACCAATCCGTGATAACAATCGTGTCAGCATCAAGTACAGTAATCTAGAGCAAGAATGTAAATCCATACAAGTATGAAACGGTCAGAGAATGTACTCGCCTGATAGCCTGAGTGTCTGAAGAGAATATACTGTCCGAGGAGTGGTGTCTGTCTCCTATAGAACAGTACAAGTCACAACAAGTCTAAAAATGGTAAACTGAAGTTCTACTATGCATTCTACATGATTCTAGGTCAATCTAGGCCAAAGTCAACTCTTGGTCAACTTTGGTCAACTTTGGTCAACCCTAGAAGTCAAACTAGGTCAACCAAGTCAAACCTGAGTCAAACTAGTCTATACTAGTCTAACCAGTCTATTCTAAGTCTAACAGGACTACACAAGTCTAATATAGGCTTACTAGTCAAGCAGACACACAATACACCCATAGGCTAAGAGACTAGGTCAATAGGCTATTAGGCAAAACCATTCATAAACAACCTACAAATCTCCTATACACATGACAATATTTATGTCTAAAATACCATACACATATTACTATATTAATGTAATCTATATAGGTATATACAATAGCATGTAGGCTATCCTTAATATCATATACACAAGTCAAAGTATTATAGACTCCTATGTGAAAACCACACATACATTATCTATCCATATTTATATTTAAGACAAATATATATACATATATACATTATACTTTAGACATATGTACATATATACATGATACATATCTAGGCATACCTATATATGCACATCTCACATAATACCTATATACATGTAGGAAAAATAGGGAACAAATGTATATGTGTGTGTGTGAAAACATGAGAGTGAGTGAGAGGAAACATGTGTGTGCAAGAGTGTGTGATATATATAGCATGAGAGTTCAATGTGTGGTGTGAAACATGGTTTGTGTGAGTGTGGGTGCTAGGCAAATATGACAGAATATAAAGGAATGGTGTGTTCACAGGAAAACAGGTAAAAGGAAAAGCAAGGAAATCATTTCAGAATTTTATGAACAGTTTAAAGAGGAGTGTGTGTGTGCAATACCATAATGTGATAGTGTGAAAGATTACAGGAAAATAACAATGAAAGTGTGTGTGTGTGTGTGTAAAAACCATGTAAGTGCAGGGAAAATAAACAGCAGTAGCAACTAACAGGAAAAGGAAAGAAATGAATTCAGTCCACAACTCATCAACACAGCCTCAACATACTCAAAACTGAACCACAGTTCAGTTTTTCCCATTCCATCCCATAGACAGCCAAAAGAAACACAGAAAGAGCCCAAAATCAACACATAGCTAGGTTAGCTATAGGAGAACACTAACCAGGATTAAAATCAACATTTAAACAGTAATCACTAGGTGAGAAATGATGTCAAAATTCATTTTCTGAAAACTGGAACAGAAAATTAACACTTAGTATCACAAAACTGAAAATGGGAATTTAATCAATGAAAAATTGTTAAGATTCAAAATAAAGGGTGGGTAATACAAATATAGGATGCATACATGCTAGGTGTGGTGTTTGTTTCCAAACAAAAGGACACAAACGTGTCCAAATGAAACAGGACACGAAATGGGCACACAGGCACTGTTTTAGTGCACTGTGTCGTGCACGTGTGCACGCGTGTCGCGCACACAGCACAGACCAAATCAAGGCACGTGGTCACCAACCTAGGTTTGCCAGGTGTCAGGCTAACCACGTGTCACCCTGTATTGTGTCGACGTGTCCCCGTGTCTGAGTTATACTCGCGTGTCAGTGGCTAAAAATGACAGTGCACAGCACTGTGCAAACCCAGTGCACGACGAAATCCTCCCTAACTAATGCATGAAACCCAGTGAAAATTGGGGAGCATGGTGACAGAACATGCCCCAACCTTCTCCCAAAAATTCGTGTCAAGACGAATCGTGTCGTGTCCAGAAAGGACCCCGAGATGCAGGGGACTCCTGTAGCCGCGCGCGCGCGAGTCCAAGTGCGCGTGCACGAGTGTCGTAGCGACACGACACAAGCACGAATTCACCCCAGTGCACAAGAAATGTGTAAGCGACATAGAATAGCAACTTTCCATTCAAAAACATTATGAAAATAACACAACAAGTCCCTGTGAGGAATTTACACAAACACCTAGAGTAGGGCACTGATACGTGTCCTGTTAGGACACGAAATGACCCAAAAATCTGGGGATTCCTATTCCTATAGTTTGGGTAGGTCTAGGGCTCCCTATTGATGCAATAATTTCAGGATTCTATGGTGAGAACAAGAAGTTACCTCAAAGTGTCAAAACCCCTTGAAAACTCTAAAGAGAGATGCTCCTCTTGATGGTGAAACCCCTCTAACTTGTTGGAAAACTGAGAACAAACAATTCCACCAGCAAGAAAACAATAATTAGAAACTATTGCAACTTGTTTGGATCAAAAAAGGATGAGAAATGGATTTATTATGAATTTCTAAAGATGGGAGCTCACCTCTTTCTTCTCTTGCAATAATTTCCTAAGGAAGAGGCTAGCCCTAACTTTGGGAGACATTAAATAGAATGGGAATGATCATAATGACCAGCCATGGGCTGAATAGAATTAGGGTTAGGTATTTGGGTGGGCCTATGGGCTTTAAGTCTCAAGTCATTATTCATGACTTATGAAGTCATAAGCCATATTAGTCAAATCAACTCCAAATCCCTCCAAACAAGTTCCTATGACTTAAACTTCACTAAATTAGGTCAAAACAAGTTTGCTTAACCTAACCAAGTGGTCTTAACCTAGGTCAGTCACTAGGTTAGTCTCCTAGTCAACACTAGTCAACCCTTATTCAAACCATTCCAAAATAAATTCGAAAAAAATTCCCATAAATTCAAATAAATTATAATAAAATCAAATAACCCCAAAATGTCTAAATACCCTAATCACAAGGCTAGGCTCTAGGGTAGACAGTCTCTACTATTCACTAGCAAACACCATAATCACAAGTCATAAAATTAAATAGTTAAAAAATAATAATTAAAAATCACTAAAAATCAGAATATGAAATAAATATCATTAAATAATAATTATACTTACAAAATTTCAAAAATACCCTCTTCTGGAAAACTGGGTGTTACAGCTGGCTGTGTCTGTCCTCCGCTCTCCAGTATTCTGGTTCTGGGGCGTGACACGGTTTAAGTGGTGGCCCATGCAGGTCTTGTAGATCAAGATGTGTGAGGGTTTTACCGGATAGATGTCTCAATCAACACTCGCCTTTGATCTCTACTCGTGTCTTCTGATCTTTCAGAATCCTTGACCTGATCACATGTTTATATCCTCGATCTATCATGGTCCTTTCTTATTGTTCCTTATGTCGTTTCCTTCAGCGGCATTGTTCCTGGTCCTACCGATCAGCAAGGCGGAGCACCTCCAGTGGACCAGCAGCAACCTGGAGACGAAGCCCAGCACTCTGGAGTGGCCTCCCGAATCATGCATTCCGGAGACCCCGAGCCTCCAGTTCAGCCAGTCCAGCCTGCAGAGCCTGACGATGGCACCTTGGTGGGTCTCATCAGGATATTGCTTGCATCTCAAGATCGTCGGAGCAATGTCCTGCACCAGGCAGTACAGGATGCCATGGGCCGTGTTGGTTATCAAGGGAACAGTGCGGCTAGCAGTTTCAAGTGCCTCAACCCTCCCTTCTTTGATGGGAGTGAAGACGCTATTGCAGCCGATACGTGGCTCCAGGACATTGAGATTATCTTAGATGCAGCCAAGACTCCAGAAGGAGAGAAGGTAGCTGTGGTACGTCTACAGTTATTGGACCTAGCCCGTACCTGGTGGGCGATAATGGTAGTTGGTTTGGCAATACCTGTTCCGTGGGCGGTATTCAGTGACAAGTTTCAGATCAAGTACTTCGATGCTGTGGCTCGGCATGACCTACAGACGAAGTTCACTAATCTCAGGCAGATGAGCAGGACGGTCGATGGATATGCGGCCGAGTTTTCAAGATTGAGTCGGTTTGCTCCCACTTTGGTGGCAACCGAGTTTGATCGAGCGCAACGGTTCCAGCAGGGACTCCACCTAGAGATCATTCTAGCAGTAGAGCAGTTTGAGCATCAGACCTTTGATGCTATTTTGTGGGCAGCTAAGAGGCATGAGTATACCTCGCAGAGAATTGTAGACAGAACAGGAGGACAGAAGTGGTCCCATGGTCAGATGATCCAGTCTTCAGCCCCAGCCTCGGCAGCTAGGGCCTTGACCATTGGGGCTCCGAGGAGGGCAGTATCAGTTACGTCGGTTCAGCATTCGACTCCGACGTATCCTCAGCAGCAGAAACGGAGGCAGTCTTTCATAATGGGCTGCACTCATTGTGGGAAGCCAGGGCATGTAGTGTCAGAATGTCGCCGAGCACAAGGATTGTGTTTGGCTTGTGGAGCACCGGATCACATGATAGGGTCCTGCCTCCAGAGAGTCGGTTCATCCTCATCGGCCCAGACTAGTCCCTCAGTGAGGGGACCAGCACCAGTACAATAGCAGCAGTATCAGCCTCCGAGGCCATTGCCGTCTCAGGCTCAGGCCTTCCAGCAGCAGCGACCGCAACAATATGCCCAGGTCCAAGCTCAGGTTCAGAACCGCCAGAGATGTTTCCAGCAGAGGGGACCAACACCCAGAGGGCACGGTCAAGCGATGGCTTTGACCGTAGAAGAGGAGTTGGCATCAGGTGAGGTGGTGGCAGGTACCATTCTCGTCAACTCTTTTCCTGCATCAGTATTATTTGATTCGGGTGTATCGCATTTATTTATGTCTGCACGATTCACGACACGGATAGGACTGGAGCCCGAGTCATTATCAGTAAGGCTCAATATACTTACTGGTAATGGATTTGTGGGTGTAGATAGGGTGTTTTCCTCGTGTCGAATCGTAGTCAGCGGTAGAAAGTTTCCCGCTAGGTTGATAGAGTTTTCGATGGCCGATTATGATGTGGTCCAAGGAATGGATTGGTTGAGGGACCAGTATGCTAGTATAGATTGCCATGTCGGCAAGATTATTTTTAGTATTCCCGGTGAGCCAGAGTTTTTATTTTCTCGAGGCGGAGTAGAACCTTCTTCCCCAGCATTGCGAATAGCCGTAGCAGCAGCAGTTCAGTTTCCCAGAGTTGTAGAAGAGTTTCCTGACGTATTTCTCGAAGAGCTTCCAGGCATGCCCCCAGAGAAAGAGATAGAATTCACTATCGATTTGATTCCAGGGACGGCACCAGTGTCAGAGAGAGTCTATAGGATGGCACCATCAGAGTTGGAGGTCCTGTACAAGATGATTGAAGAACTTAGAACCAAGGGATTCATTCGTGCTAGCGGATCACCTTGGGGAGCTCCGATGCTTCTTGTGAAGAAGAAGGATGCTCAGGGGAGCGGCAGTGTTCTCGAAGGTTGAGTTGCGGTCAGGGTACCATCAGATCAGAGTCAAAGAGCAGGACATCCCGAAGACAGCATTCAGATCTAGGTATGGACATTAGGAGTTCCTTGTTATGCCATTTGGAGCGACCAATACGTCGGCCGTATTCATGGACCTCATGAATCGTATCTTTATGCCCTATTTGGACCAGTTCGTGATAGTGTTCATAGACGACATCTTAGTCTATAGCAAGAACGAGGCAGAGCATGAGTAACATCTTCGTGTAGTTCTTCAGATTCTCAGGGAGCACCAGTTGTACGCGAAGTTCAGTAAGTGCGAGTTTTGGTTGGATCGTATCTCGTACTTGGGTCATATCATCACCAGAGGTGGAGTGGAAGTTGACCCCCAGAAGATAGTGGCCATAGAGACATGGCCAGTACCTAGCACCATTACAGAAGTTCGGAGTTTCCTCGGATTGGCCGGCTATTACCGACGCTTTGTGTCAGACTTTGCTCAGATTTCAGCACCACTGACGCAGTTGACCCGTAAGGATGCACAGTTTGCTTGGACGACAGAGTGTCAGAGTTCATTTGAGAAGTTGAAGCGGAGATTGATGACAGCCCCCATTCTCACTCTTCCGGACGGGACGGGAGGATTTTCAGTTTATTGCGACGCATCCGGCAAAGGATTAGGATGTGTATTGATGCAGCATGGTAAGGTAGTCGCTTATGCGTCACGTCAACTTCGTGACCATGAGAGGAATTACCCAACCCATGACCTGGAGTTAGCAGCCGTAGTTTTTGTATTAAAACTTTGGAGACATTATTTGTATGGAGATCGGGTGGAGATTTTCACCGACCACAAGAGTCTGAAGTATGTGTTTACCCAGAAGGATCTTAATATGCGTCAGAGGAGATGGCTAGAGCTACTTGTGGATTATGACATCAACTTGTAGTATCATCCTGGGAAGGCCAACGTGGTAGCAGATGCATTGAGCAGGAGAGCCGGAATTTATTTTCTAACGGCGCAGCCAGAGTTGCTAGCAGATCTTCAGAAGATGGGTATTGAAGTTGTTCTTTCTTCCAGTATTGCATTGATGGCCAGTATGCAAGTTCAGTCCAGCATAGTTGAGAGGATCAAGTTAGCTCAGTCCACGGACTCTAAGCTTCAGCGGCTTAGGACAGAATGTGTGGCAGGACAGAGACCAGAGTTATGCATTCATGAAGATGGTACACTCCGACATGGGAGGCATCTTTGTGTACCCAGTGGTGATATCAGACAGGAGATCATGGCAGAAGCCCACAGTTCTCAGTATTCCATTCACCCCGGCGGTACGAAGATGTATCGTGATATTCGGCAGCATTTTTGGTGGAATGGCATGAAGAGGGAGATCGCCCGGTTTGTCTCTCGTTGTTTAGTTTGTCAACAAGTTAAGGCTGAACATCAGAGACCAGCTGGACTTCTTTAACCTTTACCGATTTCGGAATGGAAATGGGAGCACATCACCATAGATTTTGTAACTGGATTACCTAGATCCCCAGCTGGGAGAGATGCCATCTAGATTATAGTTGATCGTCTCACGAAGGTAGCTCATTTTCTTTCTTTCAGAATTGGTCAGTCGACGGATCAGCTTGCAGAGATGTACCTCAGGCAGATAGTCAGATTACATAGAGTGCCAGTCAGTATTGTGTCCGACAGAGATTCAAGATTCATCTCGCACTTTTGGCGAAGTCTTCAAGAGAGTTTGGGGACTCGTCTCAAGTTCAGTTCAGCCTACCATCCGCAGACAGACGGCCAGTCAGAACGCACGATCCAGACTCTTGAAGACATGCTGCGGTCATGTACACTCGACTTTGGTGGTTCGTGGGAAGATCACCTGCATCTCGTAGAGTTCTCGTACAATAACAGTTTCCAGGCTAGTATCCAGATGGCACCTTTCGAGGCCTTGTACGTCAGGAAGTGCGGATCTTCTTTAGCTTGGGACGATATCGGTGAGAGGCAAATACCTGGACCAGAGATGGTAACGCGAACTATTGAGGTGGTCAGACGAGTCAGAGATCATCTTCGGGTTGCCCAAGATCGCCAGCGTCATTGGGCCGATTCTCATCGGCGTCCCCTTGAATTTTCTGTCGGCGACCACGTATTCCTTAGGATCTCGCCTACCCGTGGCGTCATTCGATTCGGCGTACGGGAAAAGCTCAGTCCTAGGTCTATAGGGCCATTTGATATTCTAGAGCGAGTAGGTGATGTATCCTATCGTCTCGCTCTTCTGCCGTTGTTACGTGAGGTACATGATATCTTTCATATATCCCAATTACGACGGTATATCCCGGATCCGAGTCATGTCCTTGATCATTCAGAATTGGTTGTTGGTACCAACCTTTCGTATGAGGAGAGACCCGTATCCATATTGGACCGGAGGGAGAAGATACTCTAGAACAAGACTATCAAGTTAGTCCGTGTTGCTTGGGGTCATCACTCTTTGGGTGAGTCAACATGGGAGCGTGAGGACGATATCCGATCGCGATATCCCGACCTGTTTGACTCGTAAGGTATAATGTCTTCTTATGCCTTATGCTTAAGTTCCTTGCTTGCATAAATGATTACTTGATTGACTACTAGTTCTGCATTGTCTGTAATTGATATAGCTTGCTCGACATCTCTAGCCTCTTGATTAAATTCTGATGACGGAATTCTTTTAAGGTGGGTAGAGTTGTCACCCCCGTTTTTCGTTCTACGTATTTCCAGTATACGTATACGGAATCCTAACATGTATTTTTATTTTTCCTGCCTGGCTGGCTAATTTCAGTTTAATCTTGATTAGGTTCATCATAGCATGTAATGGTTTACTTAGTTTATGTTGGGATGGCTCGATTTTTAATTGGTTTGGGTTGGTTTGGTTTAAAGTATGTTGGAACACCTTAGCCTATGCTCCACCCTCAACACACCACATCCCACCCTCATAAAACTCTACCAACACTCTCTCTCTCTTCATTACTTCCTCCATTAACTTCTTCTTCTTCCTCCACCCAACTCTCCACACCCATAGGCAAGTGCAACTTGCTTCTACAAGAGAGCCATTTTATTGTTCCATTAGCTTCTCCCCATGTTTCTATGGCACATTAGAACTTGTCATTTTCCATTTTGAGGTTTTAAATCTTGTAGATCTAGAATTTTGTTATTTTCGGATTTGGTGGTTTTGATCTATCAAACCTCTTTGTTTTCAAGTTTTGATGGTTCCATGTGGTAGAAAACTTTCTTCTACCCAATTCTGACCTTTAAAAAGTTAGATTTGGACTTGTTCGGACCAAGTTATGAACTTTGAAGTTTTGGTTTAACCAAGGAGTTCTTGCTGGTTTGAAGAAGACAGTGAGCAGTGTGCAGAGCTTTTTAGCTTACGCCACTGAGCCACAGCCTTGAGTACGCTCCCTGTTGGAAGCGTGACTTTTGCCTTGAGTACGCTCTATGTTGGAAGCGTGCGTGACTTTTGCCTTGAGTACGCTCCATGTTGGAAGCGTGCGTGACTTTTGCCTTGAGTACGCTCCCTGTTGGAAGCGTGCGTGACTTTTGCCTTGAGTACGCTTCCTGTTGGAAGCGTGTCTTTGCGTACGCAGACTTGACGCGTGCCCTGTCTTGAGCGTACACATGACCCGAGCGTACGCTGTCTTGAGCGTGCACATGACCCTTGCGTACCTCTTGCTTCTCCCCCCCTTGAGTGCCTTATGTCCCCATATTCCCCTTTATGAATTAGCATCCATTTTATATCCTTACGCCTTTGATGTAAACTTGACATGAACCCGATATGATCATGACAGTATTTATGAATGTTAATCGGACCAAGGCTTACTGATGGAATTGCATGATTAGTGACCCGTCGTGGTACACTCTTGACCAGTAATTTGACATGATAATTCTTGATGGTGGTCCGTCGCGACGCACCCTTACCTTGATAAGTAATCTTGAATAAGTAACATGACATGATGGCAACCCGCCGTGGCGCACCCTTGACAAGTAATCTTGACATGATAACCTTGATACGCTGTTGCGACGGCTAACCTGACATGCTAAGTGAATTCTTGACACCGTGGGTGATTATATTGAATATGCATGTATAAGCAATCAGTCTTATCTCGCATCATGTCTAGGACATGTATCCCTGGTTACCACGGTCAGGGATTCATACCGAATCTGACTAGGTTAATGACTAGATTGATCAAGTAGAGCATATATAGAGGTATTCCGGCTACAAGCAATTCCGTTATCTGGGCGCCTTCCTTGATGGACTTGTAGCCTGCCGACGAGTAGGGCACATTTCCAGCTCACTGTTATGTGGAGCACTACATGAAACAATTACTATGCACACTGTCATGTGTTGCATCCAAGTCACCTTACAAGGCATGATAACTCTAAGCTTGAACCTCGCGTCTGGATAACCTGGATAGTCTACAGGGCTTGTGGCCGTAGGCGTACCTCATTGCATCTTGCTAGTAATTAAGCTTGTGATAACCCTAGTTAGTTAAGTATCAAGCCGTACTCTTTGCTTGGCCGTGAATGATGGATGGAGTCCTATCTTGTCTAGTCTTGTCCAGATCCGATACATGGATATCTCCGGACATGCTTGTTTATGCCTTACCTTACCGATAATTGGTTCGAGGCTAAGTTCTGTTCAGGTGAAAGGTTACAACCCCGGTCCTTGTTTGGTTTACGGGTTGTAACTTGGTTACCGGATTAGTCCTTTAGTTATCTTATCGTTTATCATCATGCCTTCTTTAACTCATGTCTTATGTTATTTCATCTATGATTTATGTGCTGACATGCTGGTTTTAGTTCTTAAGTGAAGCCTCCTTTGTGGCACTTGCTCTTTCTGGGGTCTGACCCAGCTGGTTTTGTATGGCCAGATTTTGGAGCAGCTACCGAGGATCTCCCAACTTTCCTGCCAGATGGTGAACACTAGAAGGAATCTTGGCAACGAGTGGGTTTTTATTTTGCTCTCCCACTCCCTTGTAAAAATATTCTTTTGAGGCGTTTAGCCGTCGAGCAAGTGTTAGCTCGTTTGCAACTTTATTTACTGTCTGCCTACGGGCTGTAGCATGATTGACAAATCCTAGGGTTGATCATGTATGACTTAAACTCTTGCTAGTCTTCGTATTTTGTACGACTAGCTTCATGATCATCTGAATATGTAATATATGGGATGCCTTACCTTGTATGTCTGATGATCTACCATCTTGTTATATCTACTTGTTGCTTGAGATTGAGACACTAGGCTTGTTATTGACCTTAAGAGACTGATGGCTTGTAGTAAACCCTCATGCATCTAGACAGCCGTGACCGTATTGCGATGTGAGATTCACTTCAATGTACGTAGCTGGCTGTGTCTGTCCCCCGCTCTCCAGTATTCTGGTTCTGGGGCATGACAGTACTTCACCCTTCCGACACAACAAGGAACAAAATCAACATAAAACTGAAATCACATATCTATCGACTAAACACTGATGTATAGTAAAGATCAATACTGAAAACAAATAATAAACTGTACTCGTCTGGGGTCTCGTGCTGATGACAAGTGTCCGATGCCAACTCTGAGTCCAAGTAACCCATTGTTGTACAATCACAATGTCAAAATATGAAATAGAAATGAATATACTAGTTTACTAGATTATCAATTCCTCTAGGGTACTTGGTTTCTTGTACTACTAAGTCACTAGGTTTAGTTAATGATAATCCCTAGGGGGTGGGTGTTCATGTCTTTACTTATGTATTATCCTGACCCTTGTCTATCCTCCACTACTGCTCTCTACCCCTTGTTGTATTTCCTTTACATACTTCATTCCTTTACCCAGTGGGTTAGAGTCATCTAGTAAGCAATTTTCTATGATGAAGCTAATATATTCCTGACAATAATACATATAGGAACCGAGTCAGCTTGGTGGTTTATATGTGTTTTAAGGAACTGAGCTTCCTGGACTGGAACACCTAAAGCTACCTGGACCTATGTTCAGTTCAACTTCCTGGACTTATCCCCTAAGATACTTGCTACTGAGTTATTGAAGTATTAGGAATATTTGTTCTGTAGCAATCCCTAACCATACTCTACCAATCTACCCAAAGCCTCCAGTTCGAAGCTGGTTTCATCTACTGTGTGTGAAGTTGACTGATTTCAGAGTATGAAATCAGTCTCGGTTTGTTTGATAATACTCAGTGTCTCAGGTTTGTCTCAACTCAACACAGGGTTTCAACTGTACCAGGACAGTCACTAAACTTAGCATGCCCGCATTAATAAGTTGCTACCCTATCCCTTATTTTGGTGTTGAGGCTCCAGGCCCTTAGTATCAGATGGACAATAGTGTATGATACCCAGATGTACTGTCAACCTGTGTGTCAAGCCTGTTATCAGGTTAACCCGAGTGACTTCCAATATCGACAGGTATACCCCCTTTGATGACTCTGTTTCTTCAAAGAGTAGTACCTCAAAGACAGAACACTCAAAATTCCCTATTACTTGATGTTTAGGTCACAAGATACCAAACTAAATCTGAACCCTAGAATATTTCATGTGCCCAAGAAACCTGGTTGAGTCTAGTTGCCAAACAAATCCCGATACAGTGACCTGGCTGCTCATAGTCTGACACTTACCTTTGAGTGCCCTGAACCCGATGAGCATCTATCCGAGACTCCTAGTATTACATGAATCCCCTCGTGCCTTTACCTGTTTATATGAAGGATTCCTGGATAACCTATTCCTAACACACCCATCAACCTAAGTCTCAAGTTAGGAACTGATACCATCTACTCGGTATCCTATTATGTATAAAGTTGAACAATTTCAGAGTATACTAAGGACTCAGCGCTGCTTGATACCAGGACAGTGTCCCAGTTATTGGGATCAAGTTTTGAATATAACCCCTTGATACCATGGTTTATTGGCCGGATATCAAAGTCCTGTTGTTCTTAAACTCAAACGGATACCAAGTGTTGGTATTTGTCCTATCATCTAGTGGCTAAGAAAGGGTTTCCATCAGTTTTTAGGATACTCTAGGTTCTGATACTAAGGCCAAATACGCTACCAACCTTACTCTGGTTCAATGATCAACTGTAACCAATCTGATTTTTCTATCTTATTATCATCTACTCATTTTTATTTAGGTCCTTTCAAATACTTGTTGGTTCCAAACTGAACAAACCTTTAAATGAAGTAGAGAAAACTTACCCCTGTTGCTGTGACAGTCCTGCAGAAGAATCGACAGTCCCCAAACTCTCTCTCTTTCTCGCTCTTTCTTTCTCAATTCTGATCTTCTACTCAGTTTTCTTCGACAGGAGGATTCTAGGGTTGTAGAGGAAATCGGTTGCTCCTCTCTACCTATATATATATATATATATATATATATATATATATATATATATAAGCGGGTTTCGATTTAAAAAATCTGATTTGGCTTATCAATGGATTTATAATCGAATTTGCACCTGAATTCTCCCAGGATAAGGATCGATCAATTCCTATCTATAATGCCTAGGTTGGCCGAGGGTGAAAGGGAAACAAAATTTGAATTTGCTTTTGTGGAATCAGCTCTCAAGGAGGTTCGGATTTGGAGGGGCATATCTCCTTGTAAGTTAGTAAAAGGAGATTTGATCTGAAAAGAGTTCGAATAGGATTCAAACTGAATTTTTGATTTTGACTCTCACATTTTGCACTTAGGTCCCTGACCAATGTACTATTTCAAATTTCTTCTTTTGCTTATTTACAACTAAGAGATTCATGAAAAAAATTCTAATTAAATAAATAATAATAAAAAAATTTACCTAAAGGTAATTGATCAAGGGGTTTACAAGTCTACCCCTTGAATTAATTTCGTCCTCGAAATTTAGCTATTAGTGCAGTAAAAATGTACCTCAGTCCTCAAAGAGGTAGGGGTTGCGCTCGCGCATCTCGTCTTCCCTCTCCCATGTGGACTCGCCGGGGGAGTGGTGTCTCCATGTGATACGAACCAAGGAAATCACTTGATTCCTCAGCACCTTCTCTCTGCGGTCCAGAATCTCCACGGGCTCTCCTGATAACTGAGATTCGGTCCCACCTCGATCTTCGAATGGTCCAAGACATGACTGGCGTCTGCCACGTATCGTCGCAGCTGGGATACGTTGAACACGTTTTGCACTCCTTCCAATACAGGTGGCAAGGCTAATCGGTATGCTACTGTACCGATTTTCTCGAAGATCTCAAACGGCCCAATGAAATGTGGGCTGAGTTTACCGCCTTTACCGAAACGGATTGTGCCACGTGTCGGAGAAATTTTTAGAAACACCAAGTCGCCAACCTATAACATACAACTGTCACCACGAATCTATAATTAACACGTAATTTATACTAGGGGAATTTCATACCTCGAACTCCAACGGTCTAAGGTGACTGTCGGCCCAGTGCTTCTGCCTGTCCTGAGCCACACGAAGCCACTCTCTAATCATCTTGACTTTCTCTGCAGCATCTACTACCATCTCTGGTCCCAACAGTGCACGCTCTCCCACATCGTCCCAGGACAATGGGGTACGACATCTCCGACCATACAATGCCTCGAAGGGGACATCTCGATACTAGCTTGGTAGCTGTTGTTACAGGAGAACTCCATAAAATGAAGGTGGTCCTCCCATGATCCGACAAAGTCTAGCACGCACATCCACAGCATATCCTCAAGCGTCTGAATGGTCCGCTCTGACTGTCCATCCGTCTGTGGATAATAAGCAGTGCTGAACTTGAGCGCTGTGCCCAAGCTGGCCTGTAGGCTCCTCCAAAAATGAGATATGAACCTGCTGTCACGGTTCGACACTATACTCACTGGAACCCCGTGCAACCGGACTATCTGCTTCACATAAAGCTCCGCCAACTTCTTTGTAGATAACCCCACTTTAAATGGTATAAAGTGGGCCGATTTGGTCAACCTGTCAACGATGACCCAAATCGCATCCTTTCTGCCCGATGACCGTGGAAGGCCGAAAACAAAATCCATAGTGATGTGTTCCCACTTCCACTCGGGTATCGGTAGCGACTGAAACGATCCTCCTGGTCTCTGCCTCTCGGCTTTGACCTGCTGACATACGAGGCACCTAGAAACGAAACGGGCCACTTCCCATTTCATACCGTACCACCACACGTGGTTGCGCAGATCCTTGTACATCTTATTGGCTCCGGGATGTAGAGAATACTGGGAACGGTGTGCCTCCTGCATAACTTCTTCTCTAAGCTCTCCACTAGGTACACAAAGCCTCGTCCCGTGCCTCAACGAACCATCATCTGCAATCGTGAAATCATCAAGCAAACCAGCTCGTGTTTGTGCTATGATGCTCTTTAGCTGCTCATCCTGGTGTTGTGCCTCCTGAATCCTGTCTATCAGCCCTAACTCAATCTGCATGACAATCATCTGCATCTCGACTCCTGGTATGACGATCTCGATGCCCAAACTCTCCAAATTCGCTAATAAGTGACGACCTCAGGTCAAGCACATTGCTACGGGATACCTGCTCAAAGCATCCACAACAATGTTGGCTTTTCCCGGATAATACTGTAGAGAAATATCATAGTCACTCATCGGCTCAAGCCATCTGCGCTGCCTCATGTTCAACTCCTTTTGTGTGAAGACGTACTTCAAGCTTTTGTAGTCAGTGAAGATTTCCACTCACTCTTCGTACAAATAATGCCTCCACAGCTTCAAGGCGAAGATTACGGCTGCCAACTCTAGGTCGTGAGTGGGATAGTTCTTCTCATGTGGTCTCAACTGTCGAGACGTATAGGTTATCACTCTCTTGTTCTGCTCTAGGACACAACCGAGTCCTTTTCCCGAGGCATCACTATAAATGGTAAAACCTCCTGATCCTGAAGACAAGGCTAAGATAGGGGCTGTCGTCAGTCTCTTCTTTAACTCATCGAATGCAGCCTGGCAGTCCTCCGTCCACACGAACTCTACATCCTTCCGAGTGAGCCTAGTGAGCGGCTCTGCAATCCGAGCGAAGACCTGTACGAACTTCCGATAATATCCTGCTAACCTCAAGAAGCTTCGTATCTCTGCCACCATAGTCGGAGTAGACCATGCTTCCACAGCTGTAACCTTCTTCGGATCGACGGATATACCGTCGCCAGTTACCACATGACCAAGGAACTCCACCTTGTCCAAGAAGAACTCACATTTCGAGAGTTTTCTATAGAGCTTCTCCTTCATGAGGGTCTCTAGTACGATCCTCAGATGTTCCTCGTGCTCCTCCGGTGTTTTCAAATAAATGAGTATGTCTGTCACGACCCGCTCCCGAATAACCGTATACGAGTCGGACACGTCCAGCCTTTGTCATTAGAATAACAAAGTAAGCTGTACCATTCTAGGGAAAACTAACCAGATAATATGAACATGAAATAAAATCACAGCATCTATATAAATGTGTCCCAACAAGAGTAAAGTACAATATCTGAATTATTACATTCCAACTAATAAAAGAAGTCTGCTAGTCTCAATACATGGAAATAATAGGGAAAACTAATAGAAGCTCTAGGCTTCTACAGCCTCTAGGTCGCAAGCAGCTCCAGCTGGCTCAGCAGGGAAAGCAATATCCTGACCATAGTAGGTGTCACACAAGGCCTCCATCTCACCTGCAACATATCTTATTCAGGAGCGGGGCAAGTACAATTCTAGGTAATGAACAAGACATCATGAAAGTACGAGGAAACATGGAAAGTACAGGAAAGAACAGATGAATAAGTACATGAAAGAAACAGTGTGTAAAGTACATGAAAGAACATGGTATATAAGAACATGAAAGAACATGATATGTAAGCACATGAAAGAACATGATATCATGGAATCACAGGAAATAAGTACAAGGTATATCTTCTGAACATGTGTGTACTATATTTGAAATATAACTAAATATGTGACCGGCTAGGGTAAGCACATGAAAGCACATGAATGGACGGCTTAGGACCCGCGTGCACGATGCGGGGTCTAAGCTAAACACACCTGAGTTGTTTCTTGGGATTGGTCACATAGATAGTATATTTTCCCACCCCAGATACAAGTAATAAGAACAAGAGAACATGAGCACCAGAAAGTACATGACGTGTTGCAATTGTGTCAATCAAGGAAGCACAGGATATATAATGAAAAGCACAAAACCGTAGAGTGTACTTGCCTTGCTCCAGGAAAGTACAAGTAGGCAAAAGAGCTGGATGATCTCCTGTAATTAATGATGTGTACAAGTTGGTTAAAAAATAGTTCTAACTTGGTATCATGCAATTTAATATTCCTACTACAAGCTATGATATTGGTTTAAGCCCAATATCAACTACTCAATATTACTTCCTATAATTCACTTAACTATTTGTTGAACTAATCACCTAGAGGCCTAATCATGAATCAAGTTAGAGCCTACATTAGTTTTTAGTTTTAGAAAAACCAACTTCTAACATACTTTGCTATAGAGTTAAATTTATAATCTAAGTAGAAATCTAGTTTGCAAATCTATACAAATATTGGTATAAACCATAAGTTTAACTCCACTACATATTTACCTATAGACAGATTACAAAATATAGTTGATAAAAATATACTGAATTCATTCCTGGGTTACCTGGCTTACACTGGATTACCTTCCTGAGTTTACACAGGAATTACATTCCTGGGATTACACAGGAATTCTTCCTGGAATTACACAAGAATTCGCTCTTGGGTTAACACAGGATTACACTCCTGGTTACATAGGAGTACATTTCTGATTACACAGGAATTACACCAAGTGTCTCAGGTTATACTGAGTTTATAATAAATTGCATCAAGTGTCTCAGATTTTTGAGACACTCAGGTTTAGTTCCTGAGACCCTTCAGGTTCTGAGAATGAAATTCTCAGGTTCTGAGTCTCATTGAGACTCTCAAAATTCTTTGAGAATTGACTCTCCAGTTTCAAGTTACCCATACTGGGGTCGAAAGGTCAATGCCCTCACTGAGAACAACTTCTCAATAATCAAGAAGTACACCCTACTCACTGATCAGCAGTACAGACCTAATCTCAGCTTAAAACAAAAAGGGTTACACAGGAATTCAACAATCTTGATACCTGACCTATACTTCAACTATTTTCTGTCAGTTCCTCAAACCAAAGCATTTGAATACAACCCTCAGGTTTCTACAATTATAGTTCTAAATATGATAATTCATCCTAACTACACATGTAGATATAAAGACTCTCCTGTTAAGAAAAGATATATACTACTACAACATGGTGGTACAGGAAACAGGACAACAATGTGATAGAGCAACACTGTTTGTATCAGTCCCCTCATTCTTGTCCTGAAAGTAGACCAAACTCAATATTACTCGACTGTTGACTGTACCAATGAACCCTAAGATGAGTAAAGTTCTATAGGAACATGGCATCAGTTATTCAAAACAGATATTCCAGATTCACCAAAACTATAACATTTCAGTCCCCACAGATGTAAACTAAAACTAAAACAGATATTCCAGGACTGTACTAAACCAATAATCATGGGGATATGACCTATTTCAGAACTTGCAACTTAGGTCCTAATCCTCAAGACAGGGAATAACTTCTGACTTTATAAGATCATCTCAAGGACATGAATTCAGGCATAGCCAAGTTCAGAGTTTAGCAATAGCATGAAGGTTAAACTATAACTGAACTTGACCTCACATTTCCTTCCAAAATTCGAAATAAAAGATATAAACTCAGAACTTAATAAGAATTGAACACCCACTAGTTATATTACTGAAACAGAATAATGTTCACATATAACAGTGTTAATGAGGCACAAAAGCCTATATCAACTCTTACCAGTCAGTGCAATTTAAATAGAAATTGCTTCCAACATAATCTGATACATTCAGTCCCCACAGATGTAAAAACCCAAACCAGACTAAATCATAACTCAAACTCCATTTCCCTACCACAGACATTTGATCCCTAGTGATTGAATTCCTGGAAAAATCCTAACTGATGTACACTGATGATTTAGTCCAGAAATATAGGACTGATACAAGTATTGTCATAAATAGGATTGAAGCATGGCTGATACCATTCAGTCCAGCCCAAATTAATCAACCAGTACCAGTCCCAGATGAACTCACACATCAATTCAACATAGCTATGAATGAACCCAGTTTTCAGGAAGAACTGACTCGTTATCAGTGACACTGAGATAGCACAATATCAGTGAGATTGATAACGTATCAGTTTACTTCTCAAAGACTGCTATCCATACAAAATCTCACATGATTCAACCACATTAATCTACAACAAAATACTCTACTGCTCATAATATCGAAAATGTTAATAAGTTGGATAGCTAAAAAGAAGTACCTCCAATTGTCAGACAAGAAATTGCTCGACACCAATTCAGGGCTTAAAATTTGAATTCTAAGAAGTTGAAGAGATCTATAAGGAAAATTATCAAACAGTGAGGATGCATCTAAACTTAGGAATACTTAGTTTGTTCTCCTGATCTAGATCAGGTCTGATCGAGACCATATGCCCATATACTCACAAACCAGATCTGATCAGAGAATACAATAAAGGTGATGAGGAAATCAATACTCACACACAACTGATGGTTGTTCAAGGAGTATCAAATCGACCATCAAAGCTTCGATCCGGTTGAATCAAAGAAGAACAGCCTTGATTGTTCAATCCTTCAAAACGAACAAGAGCTAATGAACAAATTCCTGGTCAAGAATGGATCAAATCGGAATCGCACTCGAAATACTCACCAAGAACAGATCGAATTCTGGGTCGATCGACGAAGCACACTCTCGATTACTGGCTAGGATTTCCAAGAACCACTCATTCTCCTTCCTTATGCATCCACCATGATCTCCGACTTGAGCTCAGCTGCAGGGACAAGATGGAAAGGTTTGGTGAAAATTAATGAAGAGAAGATGGGATTAAATAGAAGGGGTAGCGTGAGGAGTAGGTCACAATTGGCAGGAAATTCTGACAAGGTTGTTAGGGAGAAGGAGAGATGCACATGGCCTCTCCCCTGGCCGTTAGAGCTCTCAATTTGAAAAGGCTGGGTTGAGATTTAAATCTCAGCTAAAGGAAACCAATCCTTCCTATAGGATTTAGGTTATGGTGTTGGGCTTTTCAGGGATGGCCTAACCCATAGGATGGGTTTAACTATAATGTTAGCCCAAAATTAAATGATGATTAAACCTATATATAAATTCAAAAATTCCCAAATCATTATTTAAACTAAAAAAAATAAATTTCTACAATATTAGAAAGGTGGAGTTACAAATCTCTCCTCCTTGAAAAATTTCGTCCTCGAAATTCAAAGGACCAACACAACTCCCAAAAGATCCAAACTCCAGTTTTATTATTGAAAATAGAATTTAAAAGAAATAGAGTACAATCAATCAAATAAAGTGGGATAGCGCTCCCGTATCTCGTCTTCGCGCTCCCATGTGGACTCTCCCGGAGAGTGGTGTCTCCACATGACGCGAACGAGAGGAATGGTCTGATTCCGCAGACGCTTCTCCCTCCGGTCCAGGATCTCTACTGGCTGCTCCTCGTAAGTCAATCTTGGGCCCACATCTAGCTCGGAATAGTCCACCACATGGCTCGGGTCTGAAATGTATCGTTGAAGCTGAGATACGTGGAAGACGTCGTGCACTCCCTCCAAGCTATCTGGAAGCGCTAGTCGATACGCCACCTCGCCAATCCGTGCCGTCACGTCGAAAGGTTCGATGAATCTCGGGCTGAGCTTCCCGCCTCTGCCGAATCTGATGACGCCCCTAGTCGGTGAGATCTTCAGGAATACTCTGTCTCCAACCCCGAACTCAAGTGTCCGTCTGCTGTTGTCCGCCCAGTGCTTCTGCCGATCCTGTGCAACTCTGATACGCTCCCGGATCAGTCTGACTTTCAAAGCTGAGTCTACCACCATCTCTGGCCTAAGCAAAGCTCTCTTGCCAACGTCGTCCCAAGATAACGGCGTGCGACATCTCCGTCCATAAAGCGCCTCGAACGGAGTCATCTCGATGCTAGCCTGATAACTGTTGTTATAGGCAAACTCCACCAGATGCAAATGGTCCTCCCATGAACCGCCAAAGTCGAGTACGTAAACCCGCAGCATGTCCTCCAAGGTCTGAATGGTCCTCTCGGACTGCCCGTCCGTCTGTGGATGATAGGCTGTGCTGAACTTTAACTGTGATCCCAAGCTCTGCTGTAGACTCCTCCAAAAGTGCGATATGAAACGGCTGTCTCGATCTGAAACGATGCTAACCGGCACTCCGTAAATCCTCACGATCTGACGCATGTAGAGGTCTACAAGCTTCTCGGTCGACAGCCCAACCTTGAACGGAATAAAATGGGCAGACTTTGTCAATCTGTCCACGATCACCCAAATAGCATCCTTGCCACTGGGAGTACGCGGCAATCCAGAGACAAAGTCCATGGTAATGTGCTTCCACTTCCATTTCGGGATAGGTAAAGGCTGGAGTAATCCTGCTGGTCTCTGGCGCTCCGCCTTGACTTGCTGGCACACAAGGCATCAGAAAACAAATCTGGCAACCTCTCTCTTCATCCCATACTACCAAACATACTCCTGTAGATCCTTGTACATCTTGGTAGACCCAGAATGTATCGAGTACTGTGACTGGTGGGCCTCTTGCATCACCTCCTCCTTCAAGTCCTTGGGCATACACAGCTGGCTCCCGTGCCACAAGGATCCGTCCTCCGTAATGGTGAAGTCGTCGAGCAGTCCTGCCTCTGTCTGAGCTCTAAGACATTGGAGTCCTACATCAAGAATCTGGTCCTCCTTAATCTTCTCTAGCAATCCCGACTGTATCTGCATGTGCATCATCTGTCCTCCATATCCTGGCAGAACAACCTCAATCCCAAGGCTCTCAAGATCCTCCAAGAGATGTCGGTCCATGGTGAGATACATAGCAATAGGATATCGACTGAGAGCATCTGCAACCACATTCGCCTTCCCAGGATGGTACTGCAGACTGATGTCGAAATCCTTCATGAGTTCCAGCCATCTGCGCTGCCTCATATTCAGCTCTTTCTGAGTAAAAACATACTTCAGGCTTTGTGGTCCGTGAAGATGTCTACTCTCTCCCCATATAAATAATGCTTCCACAGTTTCAAGGCAAATATGACTGCTGCAAGCTCCAAGTCATGTGTGGGATAGTTTTTCTCATGGGGCCTCAACTGTCCAGAAGCATACGCTATAACCTTCTTGTTCTGCTCCAGCACGCATCCCAAGCCTTTTTCTGAAGCATCGCTGTAAATGACGAATCCTCCCGATCCTGATGGTAAAGCTAGAACTGGTGCCGTCGTGAGTCTTCTCTTCAATTCTTTAAATGCTGACTGGCAGGCGTCGCTCCAGATGAACTCCTTGTCCTTCCGCTTAAGCTTCGTCATAGGCTCTGCTATCCTGGCGAAGTCCTTCATGAACTTCCTGTAGTATCCTGCTAGACCCAGGAAACTACGAATCTCTGCTACTGACTTGGGAGGTGCCCATGCTTCTACTACTTCAATCTTCTTGGGATCCACAGAAATCCCTTCTCCAGTCACCACATGCCCTAGAAACTCCACTCTGTCTAAGAAAAACTCACATTTCGAGAGTTTTCCGTACAGCTTCTCCTTCCGCAGAATCTCCAAAACAATCCGCAGGTGCTCTACATGCTCCTCCTCTGTCTTCGAATAGATCAGAATGTCGTCAATAAAGACTACCACAAACTTATCCAAATACTTATGGAAAACCTTATTCATTAGGTTCATAAACACAGCTGGGGCATTGGTGAGTCCGAACGGCATCACCAGGAACTCATACTGGCCGTATCGGGTGTTGAAGGCTGTCTTCGGAATATCCTGCTCCCGAACCTTCATCTGGTGGTATCCCGACCGAAGATCAATCTTAAAAAAAACCTTCGCTCCACTAAGCTGGTCAAACAGCTCATCAATCCGTGGCAAAGGGTATCTATTCTTGATGGTGATATTGTTGAGTGCACGGTAGTCAATGCACATCCTTACCGTCCCATCCTTCTTGGGCATGAAAAGTACCGGTGCTCCCCAGGGTGAAGCACTGGACCGAATAAAACCCTTGCCCTCTAGCTCATCAATCTGCGCCTTCAACTCTGCAGCTTTCTTCGGGTTGATCTTGTAACAATGCTGGGACTTCGACGCTGATTCGGGTAATAGGTCGATGCTGAACTCCACATCTCGATCTGGCGGCAATCCTGGCAGCTCCTCGGAAAAGACGTCGAGAAACTCTGCGATAAGTGGATGCGGCAACTCCTGGTCTTCTGCAACAGCTTCGAAATAGACTCCCTCTGGCCTCTCTGCAACTCGTCTGCTGATCTCGAACGGTGGAACTCCTGGCGGACTGAAGATCACCTTCCCTTCATGGCAGTCTATTACGACAAACTGCTCGCTCATCCAGTCGATACCGAGGACTACGTCGAATCCGGGCAATGGCATCACTAGAAATCGTGAAATCATCAAGCAAACCAGCTCATGCTTATGCTATGATGCTCTTTAGCTGCTCATCCTGGTGTTGTGCCTCCCGAATCCTGTCCATCAGCCCTAACTCAATCTGCATGCCAATTATCTGCATCTCGACTCCTGGTATGACGA
Organism: Iris pallida; assembly: GCA_029216955.1. Classification (NCBI taxonomy): domain Eukaryota; kingdom Viridiplantae; phylum Streptophyta; class Magnoliopsida; order Asparagales; family Iridaceae; genus Iris; species Iris pallida. The sequence goes on along the minus strand of JANAVB010042822.1, from coordinate 358,722 downwards.
TCTCGATGCCCAAACTCTCCAAATTCGCTTATAAGTGACGATCTCAGGTCAAGCACATTGCTACGGGATACCTGCTCAAAGCATCCATAACAATGTTGGCTTTTTTCGGATAATACTGTAGAGAAATATCATAGTCACTCATCGGCTCAAGCCATCTGTGCTGCCTCATGTTCAACTCCTTTTGTGTGAAGATGTACTTCAAGCTTTTGTAGTCAGTGAAGATTTCCACTCACTCTCCGTACAAATAATGTCTCTACAGCTTCAAGGCGAAGATTACGGCTGCCAACTCTAGGTCGTGAGTGGGATAGTTCTTCTCATGTGGTCTCAACTGTCGAGACGTATAGGTTATCACTCTCTTGTTCTGCTCTAGGACACAACCCAGTCCTTTGCCCGAGGCATCACTATAAATGGTAAAACCTCCTGATCCTGAAGGCAAGGCTAAGATAGGGGCTATCGTCAGTCTCTTCTTTAACTCATCGAACGCAGCCTGGCAGTCCTCCGTCCACACGAACTCTACATCCTTCCGAGTGAGCCTAGTGAGCGGCTCTGCAATCCGAGCGAAGTCCTGTACGAACTTCTGATAATATCCTGCTAACCTCAAGAAGCTTCGTATCTTTGCCACCATAGTCGGAGTAGACCATGCTTCCACAGATGTAACCTTCTTCGGATCGACGGATATACCGTCGCCAGTTACCACATGACCAAGGAACTCCACCTTGTCCAAGAAGAACTCACATTTTGAGAGTTTTCCATAGAGCTTCTCCTTCATGAGGGTCTCTAGCACGATCCTCAGATGTTCCTCGTGCTCCTCCGGTGTTTTCAAATAAATGAGTATGTCTGTCACGACCCGCTCCCGAATAACCGAATACGAGTCGGAAACGCCCAGCCTTTATCATTAGAATAACAAAGTAAGTTGTACCATTCTAGGGAAAACTAACCAGATAATATGAACATGAAATAAAATCACAGCATCTATATAAATGTGTCCCAACCAGAGTAAAGTACAATATCTGAATTATTACATTCCAACTAATAAAAGAAGTCTGCTAGTCTCAATATATGGAAATAATAGGAAAAACTAATAGAAGCTCTAGGCTTCTACAGCCTCTAGGTCACAAGCAGCTCCAGCTGGCTCAGCAGGGAAAGCAATATCCTGACCATAGTAGGTGTCACACAAGGCCTCCATCTCACCTACAACATATCCTATTCAGGAGCGGAGCAAGTACAATTCTAGGTAATGAACAAGACATCATGAAAGTACGAGGAAACATGGAAAGTACAGGAAAGAACAGGTGAATAAGTACATGAAAGAAACAGTGTGTAAAGTACATAAAAGAATATGGTATGTAAGAACATGAAAGAACATGATATGTAAGCACCTGAAAGAACATGATATCATGGAATCACAGAAAATAAGTACAAGGTATATCTCCTGAACATGTGTGTACTATATTTGAAATATAACTAAATATGTGATCGGCTAGGGTAAGCACATGAAAGCACATGAATGGACGGTTTAGGACCCGCGTGCACGATGCGGGGTCTAAGCTAAACACACCTGAGTTGTTTCTTGGGATTGGTCACATAGATAGTATATTTCCCCACCCCAGATACAAGTAATAAGAACAAGAGAACATGAGCACCAGAAAGTACATGACGTGTTGCAATTGTGTCAATCAAGGAAGCACAGGATATATAATGAAAAGCACAAAACTGTAGAGTGTACTTGCCTTGCTCCAAGAAAGTACAAGTAGGCAAAAGAGCTGGATGATCACCTGTAATTAATGATGTGTACAAGTTGGTTAAAAAATAGTTCTAACTTGGTATCATGCAATTTAATATTCCTACTACAAGCTATGATATTGGTTTAAGCCCAATATCAACTACTCAATATTACTTCCTATAATTCACTTAACTATTTGTTGAACTAATCACCTAGAGGCCTAATCATGAATCAAGTTAGAGCCTACATTAGTTTTTAGTTTTAGGAAAACCAACTTCTAACATACCTTGCTATAGAGTTAAATTTATAATCTAAGTAGAAATCTAGTTTGCAAATCTATACACATATTGGTATAAACCATAAGTTTAACTCCACTACATATTTACCTATAGACAGATTACAAAATATAGTTGATAAAAATATACTGAATTCATTCCTGGGTTACCTGGTTTACACTGGATTACCTTCCTGAGTTTATACAGGAATTACATTCCTGGGATTACACAGGAATTCTTCCTAGAATTACACAGGAATTCGCTCTTGGGTTAACACAGGATTACACTCCTGGTTACACAGGAGTACATTTCTGATACACAGGAATTACACCAAGTGTCTCAGGTTATACTGAGTTTACAATGAATTGCATCAAGTGTCTCAGATTTCTGAGACACTCAGGTTTAGTTCCTGAGACCCTTCAGGTTCTGAGAATGAAATTCTCAGGTTCTGAGTCTCATTGAGACTCTCAAAAGTCTCTGAGAATTGACTCTCCAGTTTCAAGTTACCCATACTGGGGTCGAAAGGTCAATGCCCTCACTGAGAACAACTTCTCAATAATCAAGAAGTACACCCTACTCACTGATCAGCAGTACAGACCTAATCTCAGCTTAAAACAAAAAGGGTTACACAGGAATTCAACAATCTTGATACATGACCTATACTTCAACTATTTTCTGTCAGTTCCTCAAACCAAAGCATTTGAATACAACCCTCAGGTTTCTGCAATTACAGTTCTAAATATAATAATTCATCCTAACTACACATGTAGATATAAAGACTCTTCTGTTAAGAAAAGATATATACTACTACAACATGGTGGTACAGGAAACAGGACAACAATGTGATAGAGCAACACTGTTTGTATCAGTCCCCTCATTCTTGTCCTGAAAGTAGACCAAACTCAATATTACTCGACTGTTGACTGTACCAATGAACCCTAAGATGAGTAAAGTTCTATAGGAACATGGCATCAGTTATTCAAAACAGATATTCCAGATTCACCAAAACTATAACATTTTAGTCCCCACAGATGTAAACCAAAACTAAAACAGATATTCCAGGACTGTACTAAATCGATAATCATGGGGATATGACCTATTTCAGAACTTGCAACTTAGGTCCTAATCCTCAAGACAGGGAATAACTTCTGACTTTATAAGATCATCTCAAGGACATGAATTCAGGCATAGCCAAGTTCAGAGTTTAGCAATAGCATGAAGGTTAAACTATAACTGAACTTGACCTCACATTTCCTTCCAAAATTCGAAATAAAAGATATAAACTCAGAACTTAATAAGAATTGAACACCCACTAGTTATATTACTGAAACAGAATAATGTTCACATATAACAGTGTTAATGAGGCACAAAAGCCTATATCAACTCTTACCAGTCAGTGCAATTTAAATAGAAATTGCTCCCAATATAATCTGATACATTCAGTCCCTACAGATGTAAAAACCCAAACCAGACTAAATCATAACTCAAACTCCATTTCCCTACCACAGACATTTGATCCCTAGTGATTGAATTCCTGGAAAAATCCTAACTGATGTACACTGATGATTTAGTCCAGAAATATAGGACTGATACAAGTATTGTCATAAATAGGATTGAATCATGGCTGATACCATTCAGTCCAGTCCAAATTAATCAACCAGTACCAGTCCCAGATGAACTCACACATCAATTCAACATAGCTATGAATGAACGCAGTTTTCAGGAAGAACTGACTCGTTATCAGTGACATTGAGATAGCACAATATCAGTGAGATTGATAACGTATCAGTTTACTTCTCAAAGACTGCTATCCATACAAAATCTCACATGATTCAACCATATTAATCTACAACAAAATACTCTACTGCTCATAATATCGAAAATGTTAATAAGTTGGATAGCTAAAAAGAAGTACCTCCAATTGTCAGACAAGAAATTGCTCGACACCAATTCAGGGCTTAAAATCTAAATTCTAGGAAGTTGAAGAGATCTATAAGGAAAATAATCAAACAGTGAGGATGCATCTAAACTTAGGAATACTTAGTTTGTTCTCCTGATCTAGATCAGGTCTGATCGAGACCATATGCCCACATACTCACAAACTAGATCTGATCAGAGAATACAATAAAGGTGATGAGGAAATCAATACTCACACACGACTGATGGTTGTTCAAGGAGTATCAAATCGACCATCAAAGCTTCGATCCGGTTGAATCAAAGAAGAATAGCCTTGATTGTTCAATCCTTCAAAACGAACAAGAGCTAATGAACAAATTCCTGGTCAAGAATGGATCAAATCGAAATCGCGCTCGAAATACTCACCAAGAACAGATCAAATTCTGGGTCGATCGACGAAGCACACTCTCGATTACTGGCTAGGATTTCCAAGAACCACTCCTTCTCCTTCCTTACGCATCCACTATGATCTCCGACTTGAGCTCAGCTGCAGGGACGAGATGGAAAGGTTTGGTGAAAATTTCTGAAGAGAAGATGGGATTAAATAGAAGGGGTAGCGTGAGGAGTAGGTCACAATTGGCAGGAAATTCTGACAAGGTTATTAGGAAGGAGGAGAGATGCACATGGACTCTCCCCTGGCCGTTAGAGCTCTCAATTTGAAAAGGCTGGGTTGAGATTTAAATCTCAGCTAAAGGAAACCAATCCTTCCTATAGGATTTAGGTTATGGTGTTGGGCTTTTCAGGGATGGCCCAACCCATAGGATGGGGTTTAACTATAATGTTAGCCCAAAATTAAATGATGATTAAACCTATATATAAATTCAAAAATTCCCAAATCATTATTTAAACTAAAAAAAATAAATTTCTACAATATTAGAAAGGTGGAGTTACAATGTCATCGATAAACACCACTACGAACTTGTCAAGGTATGGATGGAATACCTTGTTCATCAAGTTCATTAAGACTGTCGGGACATTAGTCAACCCGAAAGGCATCAACATAAACTCGTATTGTCTGTACTTGGTCCGGAAGGCAGTCTTCGGTATATCTTCTTTCTTCACCTTCAGCTGATGGTAGTCCGACCTCAAATCTATCTTTGAGAATACTCGTGTGCTACTCAACTGATCGAAGAGATCGTCAATCCTCGGCAGCGGATACTTGTTCTTGATAGTGTGATTATTCAAGGTTCGGTAGTCGATGCATATTCGCACCTTACCATCCTTCTTTAGCACAAAGAGGACAGGGGATCCCCATGGTGACGAACTCTCTCTGATGAACCCCTTCTCTAGCAATTCGTCGATCTGCTTCTTCAATTCTTCAGCCTCCTTATTGTTGATCGAATACACCGGTTGCACCGTTGGTACTGTACCTGGCACTAGATCAATAACAAACTCGATGTCTTGGTCTGGCGACAATCCCGGTAGGTCTTCTGGAAAGACATCTATGAACTCTGCGATGATGGGATGCGGTGCCTCTTCCAAATCCTGAATTATAGCTCCGCAAAAACCTTTACTCTGCTACTCTATCGCCCCTCTGGCAAACTCGAATGTAGACTACCCGGGAGGGCTAAATACGACACATCCTCGGTGGCAGTCTATACTGGCAAAATTCTTACTCAACCAATTCATCCATGCCGAGAACAATGTCGAAACTCGGTAGTGGCATTACAAGTAAGTTGGTGCGCAACTCTCTACCTCCCAAAGTGATGCATTACCTCATGCAAATATCGTTGACTAGGATAGCACCTCCGCCTGTCATAATCTTGCAATTACCACCCAAAGGTACAAATGCTATACTATGCTTGAATATAAAAGCTACAGAGATAAAACTATGGGATGCACCAAAATCAAACAAAGCTATAGCGGAGAAAGAATCGAGAAGTATGGAACCTGCTATCACATCTGGTGTAGGCTCGGGCTCCTCAATAGCCATAGCAAAAGTTCGGCCCTGCTGGGGTGCTCCTCTCTGCTGGTGCTGAGCGAACAGCTGCTGCTGAGTGGGCAACGGTGGACCTCGCGGCTGTGTGGCGGCTGGTCCTCTCTGCGCTGGAGCTGCCTCATGTCCTGCTCGGTTGAGAGCCATTGCACAATCCTTCAGCTGATGTAAAGGTGATCCGCAGTATAAACACGATCCAAGTCTTATTCTGCAATCGTCCCAAATGTGTCCGATCTTCTCGCAAAATGTACAATGCGGGGCCTGCTGGAACTGCCTCTGTGTCTGCTGTGTTTGGGCTTTGGCTGGGCCTCGGTGCTGCTGATGTGCTGGGGCTCTACCAGTGGACTGGAATTGTTGCTGGTGCTGGAAGGTCCTTGGCTGCACTTGAGGATGCTTCGCCTGTATTGGTTGATGGCTGCCTCCGCCAAAAGTGTCTCGACTTCTCTTCGGCCTGTAACTCAGTTCTTCTTCTACTGCCTGGGCGACCTCCAGAATCTCCTCATAGGTAGTGGCTTGGCTGGTGGCGATAGCTAAACGGATCTCGTACGATAATCCCTTTTTGAATCTTCTGGCCTTGCTCTCTGGTGTGTTGACCAAACTCTCCGCGAAATGGCTAAGGCGAGAAAACTCTGCAGTGTACTTATCAACGGTGAGGTTCCCCTGTTCTAAGTGCTCGAACTGGCTCACCAATGCCTCTCTTGCTACGTCGGGGTAGAATTTCTTCTTGAATAGCCGCTTGAATTCTTCCCAACTTACGTCTGGGGCAGCAAATCGTGACTCGCCCTGGTACCACGTCCGTACGATGTCGAATAGTTGTCCGCTAGCTGACTCCACCTTTAGATCTTCTGCGATGCGAGCCATCTTCAGGTACCGCTCCACGTTTTCCAACCACTCATCAGCGTAGATAATACCCTCAGTCCTATGGAACTCTCTGGGCCGGAGGTCCATGACGTTCTTGGACGTCCCAGGGCGCTGTTGGTGGGCCTCCCTTTGATGAAGGGCCTCTCGCAAGGTATCGCGAAAGATGTTGGCCTGCTGTTGGAAAATACCGAGGCGGGTAATATTGTCCAGTGCCGGTGGCGAGGGCAGAGCAGGTGCCGGGTACATCGCTGGTGTTGGGTGCATGGTAGTTGGGTACATGTAGGGTGCCTGCTGCATCATCGGAGCTAGATACATAGCCGGTGCTGGGTGCATCGTAGGTGGAGGATAGACTGCTGGTGTCGAGTGCATGGTAAGTGGAACAGGTGCTGGAGGAGGGATGGGTGCTGGCACCGGAGTCTGCGGAGGAAATTGCGGTGGCGGTAGAATGCCATCCCTGCGAAATCTCGAGTACTGTGGATGGCCCGGATTGTCCTGGTGAGTAAGCTGGCCTCCCTGCGTCGGTGGGGTCCCGTAGGTAAAAAAACCCGCCAACTGCCGGTGGAGTGTTCAGTGCAGCGTTGTTCCTGTCCTGCGAGCCCATTAGCTGAAAACCAAGAAAATCATTAGATGATAGAAAGATTCAAACAGGATGCATAAAGGTAATTGAAATCGAATATAGAAGTCAATGACGCAATTCCAACTTACGGAGACAGTCCTTAGGTCCCTATTCCTAGTCCTAGTCACAGGTCCGCAGTAGTACAACTAACCTAAGTACTACCACGGTTTCGCTGTCCTTGCGAAATGTCTACCTGCATGGGCCACCATAAAAATGTGTCACGACCCACACCCAATATTTGGGCATGAACCGTGTACACGCCCAGCCTATGCCGCAGAGTCGGCGATAGAACGCTGTAACAATATGATGAACAACCACGCAATAAAAATATTCCACAAGGACAATCAGCAATTCCATATTCCAACTCAGTATCTAATAGATAAAATAAATAGAATCGTCTCACAATGTATGAAATCTAGAATCAAAATAATCTCAACTACATGTCTCAAAGTCAACTCAAATATCCAATACAAGGTCTCAGCACTAACTAAAATTATCGAAGATAGTGCAGCAGGATTAGCTGTTGCATACTCCTCCTGATAAGAAAAGTCCGTCTCTAACACATCTCCCAAGTATGGGCCATACTGCTCAAGACACACGATCTCATCCCCATCACCTAAAATTTGTTTGGTTACCCAGTCAGGATGGAACGAGTATAATTCACTGAATGCAGTTCCAATATATGAAAATGACTATATACAGAGGTTAGCCTTTAGACATATGATTTATATAAAAAAAATGAAGAAAGACAGAATAAAACTAAACATTAAGAATAGAAAATGAAAAACAATAAACTACTCACCGACGGTACGACTGAAGTACCTTTGATATGTGATCGGTCTCGGGACAATTATGCGACACGATCTACACCATCTACACGGTATAAAGTTACACGGTCTACACGAAATACTGCAATAATAAAACACGGTCTACACGGTATAAATGAATAATAAATACGGCCTACACGGTATACACGGTCTAAAGTCAGATCACACATCGTTGGTACTTCACCCTCCCAACACAACAAGGAACAAAATCAACATAAAACTGAAATCACATATCTATCGACTAAATATTGATGTATAGTAAAGATCAATACTGAAAACAAATAATAAACTGTACTCGCCTGGGGTCCCGTGCTAATGACAAGTGTCCGGTGCCAACTCTGAGTCCAAGTAACCTATTGTTGTACAATCACAATGTCAAAATATGAAATAGAAATGAATAGACTAGTTTACTAGATTATCAATTCCTCTAGGGTACTTGGTTTCTTGCACTACTAAGTCACTAGGTTTAGTTAATGATAATCCCTAGGGGGTGGGTGTTCATGTCTTTACTTATATATTATCCTGACCCTTGCCTATCCTCCACTACTACTCTCTCTACCCCTTGCTGTATTTCCCTTACATACTTCCTTCCTTTACCCAGTGGGTTAGAGTCATCTAGTAAGCAATTTGCTATGATGAAGCTAATGTATTCCTGACAATAATACATATAGGAACCGAGTCAGCTTGGTGGTTTACATGTGTTTTAAGGAACTGAGCTTCCTGGACTGGAAGACCTAAAGCTACCTGGACCTATGTTCAGTTCAACTTCCTGGACTTATCCCCTAAGACACTTGCTACTGAGTTATTGAAGTAGTAGGAATATCTGTTCTGTAGCAGTCCCTAACCATACTCTACCAATCCACCCAAAGCCTCCAGTTCGAAGCTGGTTTCATCTACTGTGTGTAAAGTTGACTAATTTCAGAGTATGAAATCAGTCTCGGTTTGTTTGATACTACCCAGTGTCTCAGATTTGTCCCAACTCAATACAGGATTTCAACTGTACCAGGACAGTCACTAAACTTAGCATGCTCGTATTAATAAGTTGCTACCCTATCCCTTATTTTAGTGTTAAGGCTCCAGGCCCTTAGTATCAGATGGACAATAGTGTATGATACCCAGGTGTACTGTCAACCTGTGTGTCGAGCCTGTTATCAGGTTAACCCGAGTGACTCCCAATATCGACAGGTATACCCCCTTTGATGAATCCGTTTCTTTAAAGAGTAGTACCTCAAAGACAGAACACTCGAAATTCCCTATTACCTGATGTTTAGGTCACAAGATACCAAACTAAATCTGAACCCTATAATATTACATGTGCCCAAGAAACCTGGTTGAGTCTGGTTGCCAAACAAATCTCGATATAGTGACCTAGCTGCTTATAGTCTGACACTTACCTTTGAGTGCCCTGAACCCGATGAGCATCTATCAGAGACTCCTAGTATTACATGAATCCCCTTGTGCCTTTACCTGTTTACACGAAGGACTCCTGGATAACCTGTTCCTAACACACCCATCAACCTAAGTCTCAAGTTAGGAACTTATACTGTCTACTCGGAATCCTATTGTGTATGAAGTTGAACAATTTCAGAGTATACTAAGGACTCAGCGCTGCTTGATACCAGGACAGTGTCCCAGTTATTGGGATCAAGTTTTGAATATAACCCCTTGATACCATGGTTTATTGGCCGAATATCAAAGTCCTGTTGTTCTTAAACTCAAACGGATACCAAGTGTTGGTATCTGTCCTATCATCTAGTGGCTAAGAAAGGGTTTCCATTAGTTTTCAGGATACTCTAAGTTCTGATACTAAGGCCAAATACGCTACCAACCTTACTCGGGTTCAATGATCAACTGTAACCAATCTGATTTTCCTATCTTATTATCATCTACTCATTTTTATTTAGGTCCTTTCAAATACTTGTTGGTTCCAAACTGAAGACAAACCTTTAAAAGAAGTAGAGAAAACTTACCCCTGTTGCTGTGACGTCCTGCAGAAGAATCGACAGCCCCAAACTCTCTCTCTTTCTCGCTCTTTCTTTTTCAATTCTGATCTTCTACTCAGTTTTCTTCGACAAGAGGATTCTAGGCTCCTCTCTACCTATATATATAAAAGAGGGTTTCGATTTAAAAAATCTGATTTGCCTTATCAATAGATTTATAATCCGATTTGCACCTGAATTCTCCCAGGATAAGTATCGATCAATTCCTATCTATAATGCCTAGGTTGGCCGAGGGTTAAAGGGAAACAAAATTTGAATTTGCTTTTGTGGAATCAGCTCTCAAGGAGATTCGGATTTGGAGGGGCATATCTCCTTGTGAGTTAGTAACAGGAGATTTGATCTGAAAAGGGTTCGAATAGGATTCAAACTGAATTTTTGATTTTGACTCTCATATTTTGCACTTAGGTCCCTGACCAATGTACTATTTCAAATTTCTCCTTTTGCTTATTTACAACTAAGAGATTCATGAGAAAATTTCTAATTAAATAAATAAAAAATAAAAAAATTTACCTAAAGGAAATTAATCAAGGGGTTTATAATCCTTTATCCCGTGTCAGTACTAGATCCTCCACTTATGATCTTTGTGCAAACGTGGCTTTTATTTCTCAAATAGAGCCTAAAATTATTAATGATGCTTTTCATGATGAATTTTGGATGATAGCGATGTAAGAAGAGCTAAATCAATTTGAGCGAAACAAGGTTTGGGAACTTGTCCCTAAACCTAACAACCACCCCATTATTGGAACTAAATGGGTATTTCGTAATAAACTTAATGAAGATGGGTTAGTGACTCGTAACAAAGTTCGATTGGTTGCTCAAGGCTATAACCAAGAGGAAGGCATTGACTACGATGAAATCTATGCTCTGGTTGCTCGTCTTGAATCCATTCGCATGCTATGTATTTTTGCTTGCTTTAATGATTTCAAACTTTTTCAAATGGATGTTAAAAGTGCTTTTCTAAATGGCATTATTAAAGAGGAAGTTTTTGTTAAGCAACCTCCTGGCTTTGAAGATTTTCAATTTCCTCATCACGTCTTCAAACTACACAAAGCCCTTTATGGCCTCAAACAAGCTCCTCATGCTTGGTATGAGCGCCTTAGTTCCTTCCTCATATCTCACAATTTTTCTAAGGGCAAAGTCGACACCACACTTTTTATCAAATCCCTTAATGGCACACTTTTATTAGTATAAATTTATGTCGATGACATTATCTTTGGTTCTACTAACAATGCACTTTGTGTAGAATTTGCTAAAGTAATGCAGGATGAATTTGAAATGAGCATGATGGAAGAACTATCATTCTTTTTGGGCTTGCAAATCAAACAGGGGCCCAAAGGAACCTTCATCAATCAAGCCAAATATACAAAGGATCTCCTCAAATGCTTCGAACTTGACTCATCCAAATCAATGAGGACTCCTATGGCAACAACGGCAAAACTTGATAATAATGAATATGGTACTTCGGTCGAAATTCGTAAGTATCGAGGTATGATCGGTAGCTTACTCTATCTAACTGCTAGCCGACCTGATATCATGTTTAGTGTATGTCTTTATGCACGATACCAAGCAAATCCAAAGGAATCGCACTTATGTACTGTAAAGCATATTTTTTGATATCTCAAAGGCACCATTAATATGGGACTTTGGTATCCGAAATCTTCATCCTTTGAGCTTCACGGCTTCTCGGATACAGATTTTGCCGGATACAAAATTGACCGAAAAAGCACTAGTGGTATATGTCAATTCCTTGAAAAATTCTTGGTATCGTAGTTTAGTAAGAAACAAAACTATGTTGCTCTTTCAACCATTGAGGCCGAGTATATAGTGGCCGGATGCTGTTGTGCACAAATTATTTGGATGTCACAAACACTTGTAGACTATGGCATTTCTTCTACTTGTACTACAATTAAATGTGATAATACTAGCTCGATAAATCTTACGAAAAATTCGATTTGTCACTCCCGTACGAAGCACATTGAGATTAGACACCATTTTCTTCGTGACCATCAACAAAAGGGAGATATTCGCCTTAATTTTATTGACACTACTTATCAATTGGCCGACATTTTCACCAAACCACTCCCGGAGGATCGTTTCGTCTTTCTCTGCCGAGAATTAGGCATCATTCATTTTGACTCTTAGCTTTCCTTAAACGGCACACCGTCGGCATACAACGATATACCGACTGCAGACCGAATTGTGTTCAGAATTATCTTCTGTACACAAAATCGGTATACCACCGGCATACACCAGTATGCCGACGGCATGTCGTTTGACGCGGACACAGCCTGTCAACTCTGCCTCGGGCTCCACCAAATCTTCCACCCTCTTTTTTAAACCTATCTCATTAACTACCCATCCTATCACATCCTATCCCTCATTAGTTCCCATCCCATCCCATCCTTTCAACTCACTTCATTAATTATATTCATCATCACTATTTTTAAAAACTCCCCTCATTCATTACATTTATCAATTCACTTCTACTTTCAAAACTCTTCCAACCCCTTCAAATTCCTCTTCTTCTTTTAAAAACCCCAACTTCTTCTTCTTCCTCTTCTTCATTCTTCATCACTTCTCCATCCTCCTTCTACCATCAACCCTAATGGCCACTCACAAACGTCCTCGCTCCTCCACCTCAGTTTCGAACCCGTTCACTCTGGTGCCCCTTCCAAATGGCACATATGATCCAAAAAAATTTACCTCCGCCTTAGCTGCCGATGCCTGGTTCCAACAGTTTGCCAACCACGCTATCTTTAAGGACAAGGCCATCAACTAGAATATTTTCTCCGGCCATCTCTCCCTCTTTCAGACGGTCGGCCTCTTATCTCTGTTGCGTCGTCAAGTACCAGTCTACCCGGCAGCGGTGCGCCTATTCTACTGCAATCTCATTCTCGATCTCCAAAACAACGCCATCGAGACCATGGTCAAGGATCACCACTTTTGCCTGATGGCTCGCGACATCACAGAGATTCTCGAAGTACCAAATCGAGGAGATGCTCTGTCGACCTTGGCCGGTCTCTATCCTTCTGCCGAAGTCTCCTTTGATGAGTTCTACGGCATTATTTGCAAGGGACACATCCTCCGGCCATTCTGGCCCTCTCCAAGAAGTTTGAGCCCTTCTACTACGAGCTCCATCGGATTATCTGCCATACCCTCTACCCCAAGGTCGGCAACTACGATGCGATCACCAACGACGCACTCGTCTGCATGTATTACCTCTACTCCAAGAAGACTTGATCGTTTCCTAAGACTCTTCTCATTGCGTTCTTCTCTGTCCTACCAGCGGGGAAGCAATCCCTCAATTATGGCACTTTCATCACCCTTATCTTTGAGGCGAAGAACGTGGATCTCTCACTCTGCCAGTCGGACGATGTTCCCTCCTTTCTTACTATTTCCCGCTCTGCCCCTGGTGTATCAGCATCTCATGCATCTTCCTCCCATGAACCGCCGGCCGCTTCTCCTGCTGTGCCATCTTCTGCGCCTCCTCCATCCGGTCATTTTATGCCGCTGACCTAGCAGCATTTTGACATGCGCATGGCTCAGGCGGAGGAGCAGATGAGGGCCAACACCCGCGGCCTTGGAAATCTTATCCAGAGCCGCTTCCATGACCAGGCTTACTTCATCCAGCGGACTCTTCAGGACCGGAATGCCTATCTGGATCTTAACCTTCAGGATCCTCAATACCAAGGCTCCCGCTTCTCTGACCCCAATGCCTACGGCTTTATGTACCCGGATGGCGTGGATCCTTTCGGTGCTTTTCAACGATGCTCAGGGTGGAGAGGACGATGATCCGGCGGATGAGTAGTTATGGACTCTTGTTGGTGGTAGTCGAATAATTTGGTGTCGTCTTAGTGTTTGTCCTTTGAGGTCCTTCGGGGACCATTAGTATGTTTTTATGTCGTGTGTGGTCCTATGGGGACTGTTTTTATGTTTTGCTCTGTCTTGTCTCACTCTCGTGAAGGAGAGTTTTATCTGTTTTATGTAGTATCAAGCATGTACCCTCTTTCAAAATCTAATATATGCATGCTTTTGTTCCTTATAAAGCTTTCATTATTTATCGCTGTATTTTTACTACTTATTTCCCATCTTTGACTAAGTGACAAAGGGGGAGAAAACGTATTGAGGAGGAGTTGTCTACCTACGGGGGAGTCACTCCCTGAAGATGCTATTTTTCTGTTTTGTCAATTATCAAAATGGGGAAGATTGTTGGCACAGTTTATTTTGATAACATTAACATCATCTTCGTAGTCTAGTTTTTTTCTGTATTTCAGCTAACAGATAATCTTTCAAAGCTCTCCTACAATAAGTTCTGTCCATTCAAGTCGAGTCATCAAAGCCTTATGGATGTTTCCTAAAAGAAGACTGAAGAAAAGACCAGCGCTCCTTAAAGACGACTCTCAAAAGATTCAAGATTTCGAGTCTATACAAGGTTTAGGTTCTTCTGTATAAACACCTAAGGTTGGATGACAAAACATAAATCTCTTCTATTTTTCAGTCAAAAATCAATGTCCAAAAGAACGGCATACCGACGGTATATCGATGTGTACTGACGGTATACCGTTTCATGAGCCACAAGAATGTTCTGTGACAAACATCGGCGTACCAACGGCATACTACAGTATACCGACGGTATATCATTTTGTGAGCCACAAAATGTTCTATGATGAATATCGGCATACCGGCGGCATACAACAGTATACCGACGGTATACCGTTTTGTGAGCCACAAAAATATTCTGTGACGAACTTCGGCATACCGACGGCATACAACAGTATACCGACGGTATACCGTTTTGTAAGCCAAAAAATATTCTGTGACGAACATCAGTATACCGACAGCATACCGCTGCATACCAACGGTATACCGCTTTATCTGATTTGATTTTTGAATGGACAAATACTAGCATTAAATGCTCCCCAATGGATATAATTATTACCATTATTGTTCCGAACGGAATACCGATGGTACGCCTGTCCATACCGACGGTATGCCGTCTGGGTTATATTCAGGAGCATTAAATACTACCTACTCTTGGTTTTCTATATAAAGGGATTCCTTCCTTCCATTGAAGGCTATCCACTTAAGCTATAAATTTCTCAACAACCAAGAGCTCCACCATTACTACTCTACCCAAGCTTTCAATTGTCATCCAATCCAAAAGTGCCAGAGTATTCAAGTATTGTACTTTTCGATCTTCAAGTGTTAGAAGATCAACAGTTCTTTTCCCTTCCTTTTGATGTTGACGAGCCTTCGTAAGCAAACTCGTGTGTAAGAAGTTGGCGAGTTCTTCGGATCCAAACTCGTGTGTACTATTTACTCAATAGTAGATTTAAGCCGGAGAGAGTTCCGGGACTGGATTGCCTCTAGGGAGGAGACCAGGATACATCGAGTGTTTAATTTTCTCACTCTCTCTTATTTTATTCCAGTGATATAGCTTACTTGTGTTTAGTTTTATTTTATTTCCCTATTCACCCCCCTAGGGTTCTACTATTTTTGCCGTAGGGATGTTGAGTCGATTCACGAGCAATCCAGGTGTGGAGCACTGGAAAGCTGTGAAGAGAGTTATGAAATACCTCAAAAGAACTCAGAAGTATGCACTGCACTACTGCGGAGATCCAGCAGTAGTAGAGGCCTTAGTGATGCAAGCTGGTGCTCAGAAGTAGAGAGTGAAAGGTCCACAGGAGGATATGTATTCTCAATAGGTGGAGCTGCTATATCGTAAAAATCGAAGAAGCGTTCTATGCTCTCACACTCATCTATGGAATCTGAGTTTTATGCACTAGCAGCTACAGCAGATGAAGCAGAATGGCTTCGGGAGCTCATGTATGATCTTTCTATGGTTGGTACACAGATTCTGGCAGTATCGATTTACTGCGACAACCAGACGACTACAGTAGTGGCATCAAATGAACTCTTCAATGGCAAGAAGAGGACTGTGCGATTAAGGCACAGGTCGGTGAATGATCTTATTAAAAGAGGAATCATTGTCGTGGTGGATGTTCGGAGCCAGGAGAATCTGGCAGATCCGTTCACCAAAGGTCTCAAGCGCCAGCTGGTTGAAGACACATCATGTAAAATTGGCTTGAAGATACTCTGATATTGTGTCTTTGTAATTCTACTATAAAGTTTTATGCTATTAGTTCAAAGAGAAATCTACTAGGCATTTAGCTTTTAGTTCAAAGAAGGATCATTGACTGGAAGAATATCAGGAACAGTGGGTAAACCTTTGGAATTACAGGGTCACTGACCCATAACCACTGTTGACAATGGGTAATTCTTGGGAAATGCGGGGTTACGGACCCAGAACCACTATTGTCTACTATTTGTTCTTTGTAAAGAACAAAGTCCTGTGAGAGGATGGCTTGAAAGCCTTAATGAGTTCTCGGGTATTTGGGATGTCCGGCGTGCTTTATAGGAAGCACGCGTAGTACAGCACTACAAAGGAGAGTAGTACTCCATGCTACAGTAGGGTGACACCACATGAGGTACCTAGTAAGGGTAAAGCCTCGGCTTCGGGACAAGTCACTGCGGCGTAGCACCGCACATAGGCAAGAGGGCCTAATGCTGTAGAATGAAGAGTGGTAGGCAGCACTACAAAGAGGCTGGGCCTCATGTTACAGTGGTGTGACACCATATGAGACAGTACCTCAGCTTTGTAAGCTATGTCATGATGGCGTAACACCGCAAGGAAGCAAAATTCTTCATACTGGGTAGTTTGGCACTACAAAGAAGCTGGGCCTCATGCTACACTGGTATGACACCACATGAGGCATTGCCTCGACTTCGGGCCATGTCATAGCGGCGTAGCATCGCAAGGAAGCGAAAGGCTTCATGCCAAGACTCTTTAAAATAACTCACCTAGAGTGTATGGATAGAGATGTAGGCCGTCTCTTGAGGAAAATTTTGTAGACACCCAATATACATACACTGAAACCAGGCTGGCACAAGGCCTTTAATGTGCAGCCAAAAGCACAGTTGATGTCATTATGTGAGTAGGAAGAATTGCAGTTATGGTACAGAATTCAAGGCTTAGTCCATTCTTGTATCATGTTGTTATTTAACCTATGTGGGAAGATTCAAGTCGTAGCGACATCTCTCCTAATACGTGGTGGGCAGTCACTGTGGGGAACGCTCAACCCATATATTGAGATATGTGGAGAATTGTTGGTATTTTTGCCTTTAGACTAGGAAAGATAGTCCCACATCGGCTACACCAAATGATGAGTATCTTAATATAATGCATTGCTTGTGTTGAGGTGTGCACATGAGGTGTGGTGAGGCACAGTGTGTGCCATGTGGGAGTATTTTCCTAGAATAAAAAAGGATTAATTCTAACAAAGATGCAAGTTGATTTTTGTTGATCGAACTCGGACTCCAGGATGCCTCGTGCATGCACGGGCGGGTGTTCGGGAGGTAGGCGTGGACTAGCCCTCGACTATGTTAATTGTGGGATGATGTAAAACATCAAACTCTATTTTATAGTATTGGTATTTTAGTCCCACATCGAATAGGAGGGATGGTGAAGTCTCACTCCACTCTATAAATACAGTCTCTGGGCCTCCTTTCTAAGATGCACCAAAGAAGAGAGTTAAGGGAGTCTGTAAAGTTCAGGAAGCCCGTTAAAGTCTCAAAAATTGATTGACGAGCGTTCCAGAAGTTCTCTAAGAACTTGCTGGTTCCTGGAAGCGGATCGTATATAGGCGAATCTTGCTTTGAGCAACAGTGATCTGATCATCCCAGCAAAGCTGTCCTTCTCTTTCTTCTGTCCTTCTCTTCTTCTCTGATCTAATCAGAAACTCCTTGTGGGCTTTCGTCGCTGCTGCTGCTAGCAATTCGATTTGTACCTTTTTTTTAGAAGCATTACATTCGTTTGCTACGGTAACAAAATCTATTTAGATCTTCGTTATCCAGAATCCTTCAAGGATCTCTTTAGTGCACCTTCTTTGAAGAGTTGCTACGAAACGTTGTTTTTACAATCGTTTCATTTCTTTGTTTTCCATCAAAACTTACGTCTCGGGAATAACATATATTTTGTCAAACGTAGATTTCCATGAAGCTTGTTAGGTTATCGCTGTGGGGTCACTCATTTGAGTACCCCAAATGAATGACATGTTTGAGGAAACGTCCCTCCCTTACTTTCCTGATTATTTTTGGCACTAAATGTAGGGCTGAAAATCGAATGAATGAGCTCGAACAAAGAATGTTCAAGCTTGATTTGACTTAACTATCGAACGAGTTTGATTCGAGTCGAGCTTAAGGTCGAGCTATAAAATGGTGCTTGAACTCGGTTTGATTAGAAACTCGAACGAATCGAGCTCGAGCCAAAGTCCTATTGAACATGTTGTACATACTATCACACTGTTTCTCTAAGGTTTTAAAGACTTTTTTTTATTGAATTACTTATGCTCTTTACACCATAAATTTACCATCATATAAAGAACAAAAATGAGTAAAATTTCTAAGACAAAATGTATTTTTATCTATTAAAAAATGCATAACATATACTAGAAAAAGTCATAATATGATAAACCGAACCAAGCTCGAGCCTGTTTGCGAACAAGATCGAGTCGAACAACCTATGGTCGAACTCGGTATCGATTAGTCCACGAACGAGCTTAATCCGAGTTTAGACTGAGCCGAACACAAGCCGAATGCGAACATTTTGAATCGTTTTACGGCCCTAACTAAATGAATAAGATGAAACATAATTGCAACAGAAACTAGCCTTTAGATATCATGATTAATTTATATTGTACTTAAATAGGTTAAACTATACCTATTTTTTTTTAGCTTGAGCTAGCTAATGCTAAGTACGGGTGGCAATCAGGTTGGGTCAAGTCGAATTTTAGGTTAACCTGTTTAGGGTGGACCTTGACCCGATTCGATCCGTTTATGCATGACCCATTTAGGTTAAACTCGACCCATTTCAAAGCGGGTCAATCACGTCGTGACCTGTGCAAGCTGTTTAAGTTGGCCAGCTTTGTTGGGCTGACGCAAAAACAGGTAAAGTATTCAATCTTGGTCTTACCACTAGGCTTAAAAATGCACCATTTTATAAATACAACTCCAGATTTGGGCTTCGCCCCGTAGCGGGCTTGCCGAATGTAGGTAAACATAAATCACTAAGAACATCAAATTATTAGATTCCACATCAAAACTATACTTACTTAAGACTCTTCTATTCAAAGAAAAAGAAATAGAATTTACACAAAATTAGTTAACAATGAAATATTTCCAAATACAGAAAGGGATGTCTCCCTACGGACTCTGGTTGAATAGTTTGGAAACCAACCAAAATACTGCAAAACTTTAGAAGTAAAATTATTTTTGTTGTGTAATTAGTGTTGTGCTGGTTGACATTGTTGTTCTATGATCCCACAATCTTTTACTTGCACACAACAATACACAACAATGTAGTAGCTAGCATGGGCCTTGACCCTTGAGAGGGTACATAAGACTGTCCCAGAGAATAATATGTCCACAAATTAGAACAGCTCAATAATATCAAAATTTTGTAGAGTTCATTAAAGTAAAGATAGTAATCCATCAAAAAGCATTAAAAAAAAAAGAAGCGAAATCACATCCCTAGCAACTCTGGAGTCTGGATCATATACATGAAGAGTAACTTTAACTACAAATCAATTACAAGCAACCGTATATAATTACCAAGAATGCTGCTGCGATTCTCAGTATACTTTTGTGGCGGCTCTCCAACTGACTTGCAGACGAGGAAGGACTGGGAGCTGGATTCCCGCCATCACTTGTCTTCTCCAGTGGGCAGGTGTAACCGCAGCGGCTTGGAGGAACGACTCTGTACACACCTTTGGATGTCAAGAGGAAGACATCTCGACTATTATCTTCTCCAAATGAGTAAATGTAGCCCAGGGACAGGACGGAAGTCCCAGCAACGGTGTCACAGGGAATCGGAGATTCCTTTGAGCAGCCAAAAGGAATCATGGTACTGCTATAATTCCCACTATTTTCAGGGTTTTCCGTACCTGCCCACATTGCTCCTGCGTAAAGATCTGCATACAAATATCTGAAACCAGCAATACAGATATTATCATTCCTTTTCGCACAATTTATTGTATCACATGCTAGCAAGCACCGACAGTACGTACTAATAGTTGTATCTGTCAGACATGTTGGACATGACACAGAGAGTCCAAAATACAATAGGACACACCAAAAACTTTGTAGTTTACGTTTCATGCACTGTGTCCATTTTGTGTCGTGTCATATCCGTGACTATAACATAGATCAGATGCAATTGTTTCTACCTTCCAAACATGCATGGGTCTGTCGTGGATCTGTAAACATAACCACCGGTGATCGAAGCAGATCCAACACTGTTGTTTAGAACGGAGTGAGTATATCCCATCACAGGAAAGATCGCATTTATGGAGGCAGCTGATGTATTTCTCCCTGGAAACGAAGAGGAGTTGTAAACAAGAGGACCTTCGTAAACACGCCAACCATAATTTCCTCCCTTAGATATCAAGTCTACTTCTTCATACGTATCCTACAAATAGCAATTGCAAAATTTTCAGTGCTCCCACAACGAACTTGGTTCGATTTGCATGGCGATAATTACGTTAAGTACATAACAAATTACAAAGTAAATACATAAATATAAAATTCTTAGAATGCTGAAAGAAAAGAAAAACTGAAAGATATTTATACTTATAATATGACCTGGCCAACATCTGCGCAAATGAAATATGAAGGTCTTTCTGAATCAAAACTGCAACGCCATGGATTTCTTAGACCCGTTGCCCAAATCTCAGGTTGTAATTCCTTGTCATCAGCAGATGGATTGTCCTTGGGAATTGAATAGTTACCCCATAGACCGAGGTCATCTATCTCGCTTTCACCTAGAAACAGATATCTAGAATAAATGAGTTCAGAATTTACATGGATAACTAACACTGTAAATGATTAGAGGGTCCTAGTTGATCTTCCACATGCATAAATCATATTAGTTTTCAATTGGTCGATACTATAAATCCAGGAAGCAGATCTTGTTGTAATTGTTGGTAAAAAAAACCAATTTTCTCCTTTATTCACATTAAAATCTTATCATGAATATTAGAAAACAAGTGGTGAATGCTTTCATGTTTATTCTTCAACCCCAATGCTAGTTTAAATAGAAGAAATACAATCAATATCCATCATTGAATCAAGGAGAACTTTATTACAATCAATATCCATCATTGAATCAAGGAGAACTTTATGGAAAAGAAAACTAAATGAAAACAGAAAATCTTCTCTAATAATAATTAATAATACGAGGAGAGAGAATCAAGGGATTCTCCAACACCCCTCTCAAGTTGGTGCATAGATATCTATCATGCCCAACTTGCTTATTAAATGCTCAAAGACGGATCGTGTCAAGCTTTTGGTTAAGATGTCCGCAGTTTGCTGACTAGAGGTCATAAATGGTAGACATATGATTCCAAATTCTAATTTTTCTTTTATGAAGTGACGGCCAATCTCAATATGTTTGGTTCTACCATGCTGAACCGGGTTGTGGGCTATGCTTATGACAGCTTTACTGTCAGAATATAACTTCAATGGAAGCTCAATTTTCATATTAAGTTTCTCCAAAACTCTTTGAATTCATATTCCTTTACAAATATCCTAAGTCATAGCTCTAAACTCGGCTTCTGCACTGCTTCTTGCTACAACTACTTATTTTTTGCTTCTCTATGTCACAAGATTATCCTATACATAGTACAATATCCAGAGGTTGATCTTCTGTCTGTGACTGAACCTACCCAATCTGCATTAGTGAAAATAGACATATTTCTTTCATTAGTCTTCTTAAAAAATAAATCCTTTCTGGGATTGGCCTTCAAGTATCTCAGTATTCTATAAACTGCCTCAAGATGTTCCTCATAAGGAGAATGCATAAACTGACTCACTACACTAACTGAGAGGACGATATCAGGTCTAATATGAGACACGTAAATTAGCTCACCCACTAACCTCTGGTATCTTCCTGTGTCAACAGGAACATATCTTTCTTCCAAAAATTTTACATTAGAATCCATGGGAGTGTCGGCTGGTCGACAACTACTCATTATTATTTCTCGCAATAGATCGAAAATGTATTTCTGCTGTGAAACCACAATTCCTTTCTTCGATCGAGTAACCTCCATACCAAGAAAGTATCTCAAGGACTCTAAGTCCTTGATTTCAAAGTCTGTAGCAAGTCTTTCTTTTACTCTTCTCATTTCAATTGTATCATCTCCGTTGAGGCCAATATCATCTACATAAATAATTAAGGCAGCAAATTTTCCATCAGAGGAGAATTTGGTGAATAAAGTGTGATCAACTTATCCTTGAGTGTACCCTTGGTTCTTCATAGACCGAATAAACCTATCAAACCAAGCTCTCATAGATTGCTTTAAGCCAAAAAGAGACTTCTTCAACTTGCATACCTTTGATCCAAATTTATCTTCAAAGCCAGGAGGACTATCCATGTATACTTCTTCTTCTAGATCACCATTGAGAAAAGTATTTTTAACATCCAACTGATGTAGAGGCCAATCCAGGTTAGCCGCAAGAGATAAAAGTATTCTGACACTGTTCAATTTTGCAATAGGAGCAAATGTCTTTGAGTAATTTATGCCATAGATTTGAGTGAAATCCTTAGGCACCAAGCGAGCCTTATACCTTTCAACTTACCCATATGAATTGTACTTTACAGCAAACACCCACTTACATCCCACAGTCTTCTTACCAACTGGTAGTGTCATAACTCTCCAAGTTATGTTCTTTTCAAGAGCTTTTATCTCCTCAAATACAGCTTCCCTCCACTTCGGAACTTCTAGAGCATCCTGTACATTCTTTGGAATCTCTACACTAGAAAATTGGGAGGTGAAGACAGAAAAAGATGAAGACAAGTTTGAATATGATATAAAATCGAACATAGGGTATTTAGGGCAAGATCTAACAGGTTTTCTAACATCTATGAGATCATCTATATCAGGATACCTGATACGACTCTAAGAGACAGAGATAGACTCACCTTTTCTTTTCTTAGGAGGTTGATTATTCCCCGGTTCAGATTCATGGCAGTGTTGAGATGTGGACACATCCCCTTTTTTATGGTTCTTCTTTACAAACACCTTTCATTTCCAAGTCTTGTTTTCTACTTCTAACCTGTTCTCTTTAGATGACGATTCATTTTGCGGCATTTCAATTAGTTCATTATTATTTTCATCTTCAAGATTCTCATTGTTTTTTATATGAGAAGGCTCGGATTCATCGAGTTCCTCACACATAGTATGAGTAGGTTCAGATAATGAATCATGGCAATTTTTTTTCCATGAGAAAGTATAGGCTCGAATTCATCGAGTTCCTTACTCATAGTAGGAGTAGGTTCAGATAATGAATCATAGTCATTTTCTGTTGCTGCAGAAGTCAAGTCTTAGAATTTTGTAATATAGGCAAGGACAAGTTATTTAAAAAACTTACGTTCTCAGTTTGAAACGAATCTTCCTTTAAGTTCCCCTCTGAAGATGAGTATCATTAAAAAAAAGTTTGTTTTCAAGAATGTGACATCTATAGTGACAAAGATTTTCTTGTTTATTGGATCAAAACATTTATCTCTTCTGGGTTGGAGAGTACCCTATAAAAACATATTTTATAGCACGTGGTTCGAGTTTGTCAATATTCTTATATTTATGAACAAATATTGTGCAACCAAAAATTTTCAATGTCAAATCAGTTGAAACACGAGCAACACACGAGTAACGGGAAAACATTCTTTGAAATATGAATTGGAGTTTGAAAATTGAGAACTTTGGAGGACATATGTTAATTAAATATGCATCAGTTAAAATTGCTTCACTACACAAATAATTTGGTACTTTATTTGAGAAGAGTAAAGCTCTAGATACCTCCAATAAGTATCTTTTTTTTTTCTTTCTGGAACTCCATTTTTTTGGAGAGTATTACAACATGAACTTTGATGCACAATTCCATTTTGAAGAAAAAATTACCAAAAATTGTGTTAAAGTATTCCCTGCCATTGTCACTTCTAAAGACTTGAATAGTTGTCTGAAATTGATTTTGCACCATATTAAAAAAGTTATTTACAGCCTGACAAACATCGAATTTTTCCTTTAACAAGTACACCCAACATAATATTGAATGGTCACTATGAATGTGATAAACCATTTTTTGTGAGAAAGTGTGCTTGTATGGTTAGGGCCACATCATCGCTGTGAATAATAGAAAAAGGTTTTGATGGTTTATAAGGATGTATTGGAAAATGTGAACGATAATGTTTTGCAAATTCACGTGCGTCACATTTAAACAAAAGACAAATATTCATTATGAAATAACTTAGGAAACAAGTGTTTTAAATAACGAAAAGTAGGATGACCTAATCGTAAATGCCATAATATTATGTTGTCATCATTATTCGAAACAAAAAAGACTCAAAGCAGAAACTTATGGGTTTGGAAGGTAGTTGTGATTTAGGTCCAATGTCGAAGTAGTAGAGTTCTTCATTCTCCTTAGCACTGCCAATCATCTTCTCCGAGTTCAAATCTTGAAAAATACAGTAAGAACGGAAAAAAGGTAGCATGACAGTTTTTTTCTTGGGCTAATTTACTGACAGACATTAGGCTACAAGATAGGTTTGGAACATGAAGACATCTTTAAGAGTCAACATTGAAGACAACACAACTGAACCTTTACCTTCAATGGCTGAAAAAGAGCCATATGCGACTTTTATTTTTTGATTTCCTGCACAAGGACTATATGAAGAAAATAGAGTAGATTCACTTGTCATGTGAGCAGTTGCACCTGAATCTACTATCCAAGTGTGGTTGGGACTGACACTAAGAAGAGCAGAATTTTCTTTTTGTGCTATAGAGCAAGAAGGAGTTTCAGATTCAAGAAGTTTGAACAGTTTGTCTAGTTGTTCTGTCGTGAGTGAAAGCTGAGTTAAAGAAGATTGTTGTCCTTGATCTGAATTACTAGCCTGAAATGCACGACCCTCGTTACTACCTTTCTTCTTCCAGTTCGGAGGCTTGCTATGGAGCTTCCAACATGTTTCATGCGTATGCCATGCGCGTTTGCAGTGATCCACACCAAGGTTTGTCCGACTTCTTACTTTCGTTGAAATTGCTGACCCTAAAAGAACTTCCATCTCCATTGTCGCCGCCATCGCCGCGGCTAGTACGGTCACCAGCACTACGACCAGCACCTCCGCCAGTGCCGCGACCAGCACCTCTGCCAGTGCCAGTGCCGCGACCAGTACCACCACCATCAACACGGCCTGCTGTGTCGTTCCTACGGCCTGCTCCGTCTTCTGTCGTGGAGGAGTCGTCATTGTTTGTTGAGTCGGTGAGGGCTTGCTGCCATCTATCAGAATCGGCCATTGAGAGCCTAACCGGGTTAAGGGAAAAACTTTACAAACCATAGGTTAGAGAACCTGGCTTTGATACCATATTAGAAAATAAGTGATGAATGCTTTCATATTTATTCTTCAGCCCCAAGACTGGTTTAAATAGAAGAAATACAATCAATATCCATCCTTGAATCAAGGAAAACTTTATTACAATCAATATCCACCCTTGAATCAAGGAGAACTTTATGGAAAAGAAAACAATAAAAACAGAAAATTTTCTCTAATAATAACAAAATCTTCTCTAATAATAACTAATAATAAGAGGATAGAGAATCAAAGGTTCTCCAACAAAGAATTATTTCTTTAACTCCCTAAAACGGTCACATTATTACCCTTTATCACACTTTTATTCCTATTAAATTCTATTAAAAGACCATTGATATATTAGTTTTGTGACATGGTTCCTATATTTTCATGTCTCCTTTTTGTTGTTGTAAGAAGGAAAAGTTTCCATTATCTAAAGATTCTATCTATTCCTTCGACAAAATTTATTCCATTTCAATCATCCACTTCAATTATAATTCTTTCCATTTTCTGGGCAAAGCTAATTAGTTCGGGTCATTCTTCCGGAGTTATGTGAAACGACGGAAAACCGGTAGAGCGGGAGTTTTACCACTAGGAGCATCCGAAAAAAGCCTGCATATAGACCCGGATCAACTCTTAGGACAGTGCTTCGTGCACGACTTTCCCAGAGGCCGGTAGCTTTAATTTGGTTTATTTTGTCTATAGGTTTTTAATAGAGAGAAGAAATATTTCTAACAATCTAAGAGTTGATTTACATATTTTGTTTAATTGGTCTTCAAAATTAGCATTCGGCTAGTGACAGAAAAATTATGTAAGTTGCTCAATTGATCTCCACAATTATCATAGTTAAACTAGTGTATCCAAGGATTTAATATATATAATTGTCCTGGCATGTTACTAAGAAAGCCTTAGCATACTTGTGTTAGAGCATCCACAATGGAGACTCTCTAAACACGTACTCCAAATTATTAAAAAATTGTGTAAATTATTACTTTTGGAGTGTCTTCTTGATATTGGCACATAATGGTACACCCCAAACAAATACTCCAAATTAGCATCTTCCTTCTTTTTCCTTTTTATTTTTTCTTCCATTTTGGTAAGATTTTTCCTCAATATTTTTTCTTTATTTTTCTTCCATCTTTGATAAAATTGGTTAATATTGGTGGGCCCATAAATTAATGTAACGGAGCTAACACACGCTCCAAATCTGGAGCGTCTCTTAGCTTTCTAGAAATTTTCAAGTATAGACAAGTATCTATTGTAGTTTTCAAGTACTACAAAATTTGGCTAAAGTCAAAATATAGCACTTGAAATCTCCCCCACTGTAGATGCTCTTAGTATGTATTTTTCTTGTCAAAATTGTGATTTTCAGTTCATTGAAATTATCGAACAGTTCTCATATGTTGTATGTCTCGTTGTCCACATGAATGGTTATTTGTCTTTCCATTGAATGTTGTTGCATTTTACTTGCTGGCCGTGAATCTACTCTAGCTAAGTATACTAAATTTTATCTGTTGATGACAAATACTCTATATCTCTCCACCTTGGTCCTTAAATTTCACTTTCGTGATATGGGATGATTTGTAGAAAGAAATGCTTATAAACATGCATACTTGTGCATGTATGTATGGAATATGTTATGTTGATGCTGCAATATACATTTATTTTATAAATTATCTAATTGCATTTAGATATTTAATATAGGATTGTTATTACAGACATGATACTGTGATATGTTCATAAAATTGTAGACTCATCATGTTATCTTGCTAGCATTGTTTTTTTCGTGGTAATTGATCTTATATTTTTGCAAACTTCATCAATCCCAAAAATTTTTGCAAACTTGTACTGATGAATTGGTTTTTTGAACTGGTGAATTGGTGTTGAATGCATGATTTATGTTATATTATAATTGATCCTTTGAACTTTTGAAGGAGCAAAAAAGTTGTAAAATAGATGTTTGTAATTATGACAATGCTATGGGGATTGGGTCTTATAAGTTTATGCTTTAGCGTAATTCTGCCATTATTGGAGACAGTATAATTCTATACATGCTGAAATTATTCGGCACAAGTTTTTGATTTTGTAATGTTTATAAAGTTCTTTTAATGGAATGTAAATATTTTCCTTTATTTGTCTGAGCTAATATGAATAAATTTATTACCGCCGTAACAACTACTTGATCTTATAAGTGAAAAATTTTGCAACTAGCTGTTGGTGCTCTTTCCTCTTATATTTTTTTTCGCTTTAGCGATTAAACCAAATTTATTCTCAGGGCCAAGTGTACCTAATCGTATCTCATGCATCACATAAAATGGAAATACACGCGACATAGAATTTTTTTTCTCCTATTGTAAAATTTCTTGCTATCAGCTTGAAGAATTTAGATAATTATTTTATTTAGAGTAATATTACTATTTTCTGAATGGTGAAGTTATTCTCATGGTTGGTGAAAAAAAAAATATGGCCAAGATGCAACTCATGATTTGAAGTGTATACTACTTGCTTATTGTATACTGAATATTATAGAAAGGTATGTTTTGAATTGAAAAGATATTGTCAATCCTTGGTATTTATTAGTATAAACTTCTTAAATGATATAAATATTGCCAACTATCCATATATTCTTCTAATTATTGTGCTATTCCTTATGACATTTGTGATAATTTAATGTTTTAATTAACTTGTGTCATGTGCATAAAGGCTGATAATGAGAAGATAAATGTGACAATTAAAGTGTGTGCATGTCTAGAGTTATATTTGATTTTATTGTCTCTTATGGAATTAATTGGTATCTTATATTTATTTTTTAATTTTTGGTTGACATTAACAATTAGTAATGATCCAAATGATATAAATTAATATAGGGTTATATTTTTTTCTACCACCTACTTTTTCAGTAGATACTATTTTTGGATTCAGAGACTCATATAGAAAACACAATACATACATATGCATGCTTACATGAAATGCTGGAATATCCTTCTTATATTCTCCCTCTTATGTGAATGCTTAAATAATCATTCCCCCATACTAATGATTTACATGATACATTATGTCATAAATATGTTGTCTACTATAGTTTACATGTTGTTTTAACATAATGTTTTACATGTTGTTTAACGTAGAAAATAAATGTTAATATGTTCACAAACCATTAGACACATCAGTAATGGATGACATATCAGTTATTCTTGTATCTTTCATCCTCTCTACTAATGAAAAATTTTCAAGTGTTAGCATTCAACTTTAAAGTTTGGTCAAAGAATGTTTTTCACTAAAGGATTCTTGTAATTCCATTTGTTGTCATTTCTTCACTTGGAAGACATAATATATTTAGACCGGTCTGAATGGAATGATAGGATCTGTTCCCTTATATAATTGTGGAGTAGTAGTTCAAATTTTATTTCCATGTCTATTAGTTTATTTTTGTCTAATAAGAAATATTATACTTAAATTATTATCCTGACATTGCTATACTTAATATTAGCGACAATAAACATATTCTTCTTTTACTGGTTATATCTAGTCACTGTCACTGGCTAGAATACAACAATAACCTAACATCCTAACCCTTGGTGAATATTTGGTTGGACTTTTACTATTAGGTAGAACACTTTGTACAAACAGAAAAATCTTCCTTTCTTAGTCCACTAGTTTAACACAATACATCATTGACATTTTGTCAAATATAAAAATATATGTTATTTTTCAAATCTTGCATATTAAAACTGTGCAAAATCATTGTTGAAAAAATTTGTGCATGATTTCATGTATATATTTCTTGTAATATGCAAACTAACATCTATTCTTTTGGATGTAGAATCCTTAGAAATATTTTAATTTTTGGAAAAAGAACAACATATTATCGGTGACAGTAATAAAAATTTGTTTGTTCTCACTCATTCTTAACATGATCTTTGTAAAGTTATCTTTTCAAATAAGAAGTATTAGAGATTGTGATTTGTCACTCCAGCTCAAACATGCCAATGGTGAAATGAGAATAATGGAAATATCTAAAATGATGTAAAAAATGACATCTTTTGAAGTGTTATTGGTAAGCCAAAATCAAGAGGTACAAAATTGCTCCGATCACGTGGAAAGGTAAGTTTTTACATTTACAATTCACATATTCTATTCATTTTTTATTACTAAATTTAGTTGGACACATATATGAAGTCTGTGAGCCATCATTCTTGGTTTCTAGTGATAATGGATAATATTCTTTCCTTGATCGATTTACATATTTGAACCTTAAATGACTATATTATCACAATATTAAAAAAAATTGTCAGAAAGAAATCACAATACTGTTCGGTCACAATATTTAGACAAATTTTATTTTTGCTTATATTCCGCGACGATATAATTCTTTTTGATTTATTTAAACAATTTAGTCACAAGAAAATAGTTAGTAAAATTGTAAATTCTTTTAAATCTAAAGTTTTAAAAGTTGAGATAATTTTGGATACAAGCCGAAAGGGTCATTCTGTTAACCGGTTGTAGATAGACCTAAGGGAACGGTACTTAACCGCCCCCCTGTGGACCTTCGCTAGCTGGGAACCGACTCTACAGTTAATCCAAGTTAATCAATACTTGAGATTGATTAACAAAATCATTTAACTAGTATTCTAGTATCCAAAATTTCTTAAGGTTGATTAGCAAAATCATTTAACTAGTATTCTAGTACTTTAGATTGTCATTTTTGCAAACATGGCTAGTAAAGATAAATCTTTAGAGCCAATATGACAGAGTTAGATGAGTTTTTGCTCACTATCCTAGGGCTTATATTAGCAATTGGTGGAATCACACATTTTGATTCTGATGACACAAAGCATGATTTTGGATTAACTCAAACATCTGGCTTAGTCAAACCAAAAATTTCTTAAGAAATGGACTACAATTAGTTTCATAAAATTTTAAGTGTTTTTCTGAGTCCTTATATGGCATTTTTTTCGGATATAAAAACACTTAAGATCACTAAGATCCAGTGTAAGGTTTCACCTGTAGAACAACTTAGATACTCACAAGTTGATAGGTCCACGTGACAAACTATCATAGCTAGGAGTATCAAAGAATTTGAAATAGTATATTTAAACATAGCTTATGCTGAAGCTGAATGGCTTAGATATCTTACTATATATATATATATATATCCATGCCCAAATTTTACTCTTGATACGACTCCATAAAGTACTGAAACTGAATAGATTAAGCATCTTATTATACATATACATAATTTATATATTTATGTACCTGTCAATTTTATAAATTTTGCTAAAGAACTGTTAAAGCATGATCTTGATGAACAGGTACCTTCAGTTGCGTTTCAAGACATTAAAAGAGCATAAAAGGCAAAAAATGTGGCTCTTGACTATAAAAGTCATAAAAGAACTTTACAGATCTCTTAACGAAGAGTCTGTTTACTCTTGACGAAGAGTTTGCCGAGAAAATTAATCCTAGAATCACCGACGGGGTGGGGTTAAGCCTATAAGTAAGTCACCAGCAGTAGTAACCCAACCGAGTCTGACTAGAGATCCCAAGAAGCCGGTTCAATGGGTAGGAACAAGCTGGACTTAGGTGACTATTATGGAACATTGACCCTGAAATTCTCTTAAACTAATGCCCAAGAGGTTGTACAATGTTGTACATGGATACCCATCCCTATGGTGACAGTGTTCCGGTTTGATTTTGTTAGGATGAGTTTTAAAAACTCTTAATACGTCCAAGCATAGCTAAGCAAGGTTGACTCCAACCACCAATTCTTTGAGGACTTACCTATATGAGAGGTCATGAAGGCCACGACTATAAGACAAGGCAATCACAGACAACTCACATGAATAAGAAAAAAGTGCGCATGGTCAATCAAAAGCGCAACCTCGATAGACCCAAGAACCTCTAGCATACTATGTGTATTATTTTCTGAATCTGGTTCAAGAAGTCTGATTCAAGACATAGTCCATCAAACACTTCTTTAGATAAAGATAATAGTCACTAAGTGAGATTCAAGGTTGTAGTTCATCTCATCTACGTATAATATATCATTGCCAAGAAATTCTTCAACTTTACTCCTTTTGAATATTATTATCTTTGCTTTCGAAACTTGGTTTTTTTTGGAGGGGGGAGGGGTTGTTGTAATTGTTGGTGAAAAGAAACCAAATTTCCCCTTTATTCACATTAAAAACTTATCATGAATCATTTCAAACGATCACATTATTACCCTTATCACTTTATTCCTATTAAATCCTATTTAAAGATCATTGATATATTGGTTTTATGATATGGTTCCTATATTTACATGTCTCCTTTTTGTTCTTGCATGAAGAAAAAGTTTCCATTCTCTAAAAATTCTATCTATTTCCCCTACAAAATTTATTCCATTTCAATCATCCACTTCAATTCTAATTATTTGTATCTTCTGGGCAAAGCTAAGTTCAGGTCATTCTCTCAGAGTTGTGTGCAACGACGGAAAACTGGTAGAGCGGGTGTTTTACCACTAGGAACATTCGAAAAAAGTCTGTACATAGATCCGGATCAACTCTTAGGACAGTGCTTCGTGCACGACTTTCCCGGAGGCCGGTAACTTTAATTTGGTTTATTTTGTCTACATGTTTTTAGTAGAGAGAAGCAATATTTCTAACCGATCTGTTGTCCCCTAAACTTGTATACCAATTATGTCCCCTCTTCTATAAATGCAACTTTTGGTATCCATAATTATTTAGTTCTTTAAATAAAAATATATATGTGTTGCATTATAGAAGATGAGACATTATTGGTACACAAGTTTAGGGGACCGGAGATCTGCTCCCAGAAATTCAAACAGAGTAATTAAGTCTAATTTGCTTATGATGCACATTCCCATACCATGACTGTAATCATATTGATCAAGCAATAAGCCAAAAAAAAAAGGACAAGCTAATTCTCTTGATAATAGCAATACAGAACGTCAGACCTTCATGCTTCCTCTTACATTTTATAGTACCTCATGAACCTATAGCTATTGTTGAATAATATAAGTATAAAACCCTCATCCTTCACCTACACGATAGAGTTCTTGTATCAGAGCAACCTAAGTTCAATTTCTCCGGCAGGCATCTTCAGAAATTTTACAAAAAAGTTTACGATTGTGTAAATCTTCGACCTTTCCGTTTTCGTACGTGTTGTCTAATATAAATATATAACTCTCATCTCTTACCAACACTCTGGAGTTTTGTTACAGTGGTAGTGAATTATTTTTTGAGATAAGGCTATGCATTAGATACTCTCCCATTTAATTATTGTCCAGAACCCACACCTTCTCCACCCTTCACTTATCAGTGATGCCACTTGACTACCCCCGTGGTTCACTTGACTACCCCAGCGGTGGTCAGTGACAAGGATTTTACCAGCTACGTACAGGGGAAATTAGAACATGGTTTTCACATGATATTGATTAGTCATTGTATACATGTGCCAATATTAATAGAAGAGACTGAAAAAAATATGTGTAGCACCACTATTTCATTTTGTTGTCAGTAGCATACATCTATTTGAAATAGGCTAGTTTTTATTTAAATACCCTGAGCACTCACGTTTTTTAATTCATTTTAATACCCTGTACTATTTCTTTAATCAAGTTAATAATCCTGAACTTCAAAAACAAATTCAAGTTTACACCTACGATTAACATTCCGTTCCACTTAACAGTTACGTGACTTTTTTAAAAAATTGCATAAAACTATTTTGTAACTTTTATGCTTTTGAACTATTTTTCCTTAGATTATAATTTTTTTAACTATTTTAATTGAAAAATTAACTAAAAAACTTTTTTTTCTTTTTTCCCCGACTCTTAACCCTAATCCTAAGCTCCCGCAGCTATTGTTATGCTTCTTACCGCTACCCCCCTCCCCCTCTCTCACACTCACACTCACACTCACACTCACACGCTCCTCCTCCCAACTTGCATGTGACCTCTCCTGCATTCATCGTTGCTCATGTTGGGAATGAAACGCGGAAACCGTTTCCCCCAAACTAGAGAGTCCTGCGAAAGAACCGAGCAAAAGCACACAAACCAAAAATGCCAAACACAAATCGTAGACAAAGATATTTTTGACGTAGAAACCACAAATGGAAAAAACCACGGGACGATCGGAGTCCAACCCTAAAGAACCTCCACTAATGGAATAAAGAGAATACACCCTCTACAAGCTCCTCCCGATCCAAAGGGATCACCACAACTCACTTAAAAGAAGAAAATTTAACTGTATATTCCGAAAAACAAGAGATGTCGAAAAATTATTCGAAACAATCTCTCCTTCACAATAGTCTACAATCATTTCTCTCTCTCAAAAATTGTAAAGCACTATTGCTCCTCTCTTTTTTGAGATATGTTTTATGGTGAGGAAACACCTAGTATATATAGTCTCAAACCAACAACTAATTGAGGTATTCTACTATATGTAGGAATACTCAATCTAAACCATTGATGTATTCCTATTATATATAGGAATCCCAACCCAACTCCATTGGGATATTCCCACTATATATAGAAATACTCAATCCAAATCTATTGGAATATTTCTATTATATATAGGAATACCTAATCCGACTCCGGAATATTTTCCACATAGGTTGGAAACCCCACCCACTCCAACAAATCTCCCCATTCACAACTATGTGGAGGGGATCGTCATCACGACGATCCTCCTGCAGTACTCAAACTTTTCTCTTGGAAGAACCTTCGTGAACATGTATGCTCCGTTGTCATCTGTATGAATCTTCTCAAGCATCGCGTCCTTCTCAACCACATCCTGTATCCAATGATACCGAGTCTCAATGTACTTGGACCGACTATAAAATGTCTGATTCTTCACAAGGTGAATGACACTCTGGCTATCGCAAAGCAAAGTATACTGCTCTTGCTTTAGCCCTACTTCCTGCAGCAACTTTTTCATCCACAACTCTTCCTTGCAAACCTCTGTCGCCGTAATATACTTTGTCTCTATCGTCGAAAAGATAACACATTTCTGCAACTGCAACTGCCACGATACCGCTCCACCAGCAAATATCATTACATAGCCCGAAGTCAAGCGCCTCGTATTTACATCTCCAACCATATCAGCGTCAGTATATCCGACCAGTTTCGGCTCGTTGTTTGTCATTAAAATATCAAAGACAGGTATTACAGAAATACTGAAATTGATTACAAACTCGCTTGTACAAAGAAAAGCCTAGAAAGAAATCATAGGAAACAATCTAAGTACAATTGTTTAATTTTTGATTCTGAGGGGTGACGGTGGAGGCTCGGAAAAGTGTATCAACTCTGCCTTACTCCTTGGACTATCCACCGCAGTCTTAGCTCTTGAAGAAATTGCCCTTCGTAGGTTGTCCGCCTTGGATTGCCAACCCTTTGCATGGGTGTGGTGCCCTGCTATTTATAGTGATTTCGGGATGAAGGATATTTTGAGCCGCATAGATGGACACGTGGCTACGTGACTGCAACAGTACATTAAGACTCGCTCTTTGACTGCCAGCTGATGGTTGGTTGAGATTTCATTGTTGGAGCAAATCTGGGTGGTTGAGACTTGGTCAAATTGTAATGTGTCCCCCAACAACAGAGTAAAATCAATCTTCTGCGGCCCGGATCAACTTGGCCGTATGCGGTACCAAGAGTCTTTCTTCTGCGGCTTGGATAGGCTTGGCCGCATGAAATCTCAAGAGCCTTTCTTCTGCGGCTCGGATCATCTTGGCCGCATGAGGTCTCAAGGGTCTTCCTTCTGCGGCTCGAATTGGCTTGGCCGCATGAGGTCTTCAAGAGACTTCCTTCTGCGGCTCGGATCATCTTGGCCGTATGAAGTCTGAAGAGTGTTCCTCCTGTGGCTCGAATTGGCTTCGCCGCATGAGGTCTTCAAGAGACTTCCTTCTGTGGCTCGGATCATCTTGGCCACATGAAGTCTAAAGAGTCTTCCTCCTGCGGCTCAAGTCCACTTGGCTGCATGGGGTCTCCAAGAGCCTTGCTTCTGCGGCTCGGTTTCACTTGGCCGCATGGGTTCTTCGAGAGCCTTGCTTCTGCGGCTAGAGTCAACCTAGCCGCATGGGGTCTTCGAGAGCCTTCCCTCTGCGGCTTGGTTTCTCTTGGCCGCATGGGATTTTTAGGAGCATTTCTTTTGCAGCTCGAGTCCACTTGGCCACATGAGTCCACTTGTTTCTGCGGCTTGAGTCCACTTTGCTCCCTGATCTGAGGCTAGTAAAGCATTTGCTCTCGATCGTTGTAGGAAGACTTTTGGGACTATCATATTGGCTCCCTGATCTGAGGCTAGTAAAGCACTGCTCTCGATCATTGTAGGAAGACTTTTGGGACCATCAATTTGCTCCCTGATCTGAGACTAGTAAAGCACTGTGAGACAGGATGAGCTATGACAGGCCCGCACATAAAATATGCGATATGGCCCTGGACTTCTTCGACTTAGCACCCGAAGGTGCGTAGCAGGATGAGTCCAAGTTGGAAGCTTCGACATTCTCAATGGGCTGCATGGGGGTCTGGCCCGCAAGAGATTCCCCCCCCCTTTTGACTTGGTTCAAGCGCAAGAATTGCACCCAAGTGGGAGGGGGACTTTAAGAGTCGGCTCATATCTGGTGCAAACGCACCTGAGATGATTCTGTACATTTTATCATCGGTAGCGCGCATGATTTTGCGTGCGCTTTTCTGGTTTACTGTTGGCATAACACGTTTGGAGCGCATGGCCCGTGCCGCCTTGGATTTCTTCATACTAGCCCGTGAAGGCGCATAATACTCAGAACCCAACTCATCCTTGCCATGACATCGAGTGACTCAATTGAGTGATTCATTTGTTTTTTTTTTGGGTGCCCTTTTCAAAGGAGGCAAGGGGGCTCTATATATAGAATGGAATGAGCCTTTCTTCTTCTCCTTTCCGATTGGGGAGTTCTATGATTGGGGAGATAAAGACATGGAAGTTCTATGATTGGGGAGTGAATGCAACGGAACAACTGGGCTCCAGAAGCATATGATTGTGAGAGAAGGGGTGCTTGTACTAGAGGACCTAATACAGCATTTGTGATTGATAAAAGACATCCCACTGGGGGACTTTTTGTGGACTTATTGCCCTTTTGTGCATCTGAAAATGCGAGCAAATAGATTTGAATGATATTTTGTGGACCTACTACTCTTTGGTGCACCGATGGTGCGAGCAATAGATTAGGATAACTTCTGTGGACCTATTACCCTTTTGCGCACTGGCGTTGCGGGTAATAGATTTGAAACAAAACCTAACAGAGGTAATATGGACGTGATAGATTTTCTGGTCTTAACACCATGTCTTTTATCCCGGGTTGGGTACAGGTCCCAAGTCGAGAGACTATCGATATCAGAGGTAATATGGACGTGATACACGATAATCAAGAATAATTTTTTTGGTGGACCTATTACTCTTCTGTGTATTGGTGGTGCGAGTAATAGATTTCGAAACAAAACCAACAGAGGTAATATGGACGTGATAGGTTTTGTGGTCTTAACACCATGTCTTTATCCCGAACTGGGTACAGGTGTTAAGTTAGGAGATTGTCTATATCAGAGGTAATATAGACGTGATATATAACAATCGAAACATCAAAGAGGAAGTTCAGAGGAGATGACACCGCCTGAAGATCCTTGGAGAGCCTTAGGAGCTCGTATACCGACAACTTTGCTGGCGTATTAACCAATTGTGCTAATATGTCAAAGTTGTAAGGTCTCTCCAGACCCTGAGGTGCATCGTTACGGAGTGGCCTGTCGAAACGGGTTTCCTTTGGCTTGGACTTATCTGCCGGTGGAGGCTGAGACGGCCTTGGAACATCAGAGACAGGCAACGTTGCCGGCTGAGGATCTTCGACTGAACTGCCCAGTGTTGGCTGGACTTGTGCCCCAGACCGGGTAACAACGGCTACCGCTTCCTCAGCTTTGGCTGAAATTGTATGGCAAGATCTAGACTTCATGTCCTTCTTCTCGTTGGTAGGAGATGACACCATCTGGAAATGTGAGCAAATAGATTTGAATGATATTTTGTGGACCTACTACTCTTTGGTGCACCGATGGTGCGAGCAATAGATTAGGATAACTTCTGTGGACCTATTACCCTTTTGCGCACTGGCGTTGCGGGTAATAGATTTGAAACAAAACCTAACAGAGATAATATGGACGTGATAGGTTTTTTGGTCTGAACACCATGTCTTTTATCCCGGGTTGGGTACAGGTGCTAAGTCGAGAGACTATCGATATCAGAGGTAATATGGACGTGATACACGATAATCAAGAATAATTTTTTTGGTGGACCTATTACTCTTCTGTGCATTGGTGGTGCGAGTAATAGATTTTGAAACAAAACCAACAGAGGTAATATGGACGTGATAGGTTTTGTGGTCTTAACACCATGTTTTTATCCCGAACTGGGTACATGTGTTAAGTTAGGAGATTGTCTATATCAGAGGTAATATAGACGTGATATATAACAATCGAAACATCAAAGAGGAAGTTCAGAGGTATCAATATATATGACTTGTCACTCGGAGAGATGCAATGTGAGTCCCCTCGGAGGGAACAGAGTATAAGTTCAGAGGTACCTGATGTACATAACTCGACACTCTAGGTAGTATGGAGATGTTTTTAAACAGTATTTTTTAGGAACTTGCCGTTTATGGGCATCATGAGCAAGTCCCAATTCTGCTTTGCGAGCCGGTATGCGCCATTGGAGAATACAGTCTCGATGATGAATGGACCCTCCCGTTTAGGCTGGAATTTGCCGGGGGTCTTGTGAGTCATGACCATTGGTTTGCGAACGGCCAAGACGAGATCGCCGACTTGGAATATCCTCTGTTTGATTTTCTTGTTGAAAGCCCGAGAGATGCGCGCTTGGTAGAGCTCTATGCTTTGTTGAGCTTGTAAACGCTTCTCGTCTAAGGCTTCCAGTTCTTGTTGCCGTCGGCGGTGGTTGTCATCCGACGTCAATCGGTAAGTAAGGGCCACGCGAAGCGAGGGGATCTGAGTCTCCAATGGGAGAACTGCCTCGCTCCCGTAAACCAAAGAGAACGGTGTATTTCCTATAGCCGTCCGAATCGTAGTGCGATACGCTCATAAGCACTCGCCAAGCTTTTCATTCCAGTCGCGTTTGTTTGAAGACACAAACTTTTTGAGGAGCTTGATTATGGTTTTGTTGAAGGCTTCAGCCAGACTATTAGCCGATGGGTTATATGCCGTCGAGGCCATGTTCTGAATCCGATTCTTGTCACAAAATCGATAGAAAGCGTGGCTTGCGAACTGCGGACCATTGTCGTGAATAATCCTCCAGGGCAGTCCAAAACGGTAGATGACGTGATCTTTTATGAAACTAATCACGTTTGATGTCTTTACCTCTGCAAGCGGAACAGCTTCCGACCACTGGAGAAGTAATCGGTGATTGCAAGTATGAACCGATGCCTCCTAGACGACGGTGGGGTGATTGGCCCAATGATGTCCATTCCCCATGTTTCAAATGGCCAAGAGGCCACTGTTGGGTGCAAGAATTCGGATGGCAGATGTATGAAATCTGCGTGGATCTGGCAAGCCTTACACCTCTTTGCATAATCAATTGCATCTGCTACCATTGTGGGCCAGTAATAACCCATCCGGCGGAGACGATCTTGCAACTTCGGGCCAGGTTGGTGAGCCTCGCAAGCGCCATCGTGAGTCTCGCGTAAGGCTTCTTTGGCTTCTGCATTTGACAGGCATCTTAATAGTAGACCATCGTAGGATCGTCGATATAACATTTTCGTCTCTATATCATAGAAGAATCTAAGAGAGCGTCTTCTGATTGAAGTTGCTTCCTTCACATTCTCTGACAGAATTCTGTAGAATACAAAGTCGATGAGCGGGCGTCTCTAGTCTTGTATGTCGTTGGCTATCTGGGCGGAGTAACTCGTACCCAGTTGAACATTTTTCTTGGGACAGACCAGCTTATGGCCTATCACGTCGACTAGATGATGAGCATCATTTGGAACTGCCAAGGAAGCGAAGAGGCCTGCTAGGGCATCGGCTTTAATATTTTGGAGCCTAGGAACATGCTCTATAAAGAACCCCTCTAAGGTTGCAATGATGGCAATTGCTGTCTGATGGTAGGGAATCAGGTCACGTTGCGAACCTCGTATGAGCCTCGGATCTGATTAACAATCAGCTGCGAGTTGTCATATGCTTCCAGGTACTTGACCCCCACCTCTTTTGCGAGTTGGAGTCCGATGACTAGAGCGTTATATTCGGCTACGTTGTTTGAACAGGATTCTGTGAGAGAATATGCCCGATTGACCACTAATCCAGAGGGAGAAATCAATACTATCCCGACTCCAGCGACGATATCACCTTGTGGCCCCGTTCTTGAAGCACCGTCAAAGAACATTCGCCAAATGGCATCATGTGAAGTCATGTTTGAGGCGACGACTTCGTCGGGGATTTCTTTATAAATTCTGGCTGTTTCTGAGCCTGGATGAGCTGCTAAGAAGTCGGCCAGGGATTGACCTTTGACAGCCTTCTGCGGAACAAAAACTATGTCGTAAGGGGATAACAGTATCGCCCAGGTGGCTAGACGAGAATTGAGTGCGCCTGGCTTGGTCATGAGAACCCTGAGAAGATTAACTCGTGAGACAATATGGATGGTCTTCCCTGTCACATAGTGTCATGTTTTCTGAATAGCGAACACTAGGGTAGGGCACTCCTTCTCCACGGCGGTGTACCTATGTTCCGTTCCTACCATCATCCGACTGAGATAGTAAATAGTTTGTTCATGTCCCGCGTCATTATTCTGTGCTAGCAAAGCACCGAAGGAGTGTTCCATCGCCCGTACATAGAGCAGGAAGGGCTTCCGGCGACCGGGGCTACCAGAACTGGCGGATTCGTCAGGTATTCCTTAATGTCATCAAAGGCACGCTGACATTCCTCGTTCCATACGAAAGAGAGACATTTCTTCATGAGTTGAGTAAAGGGTTGACATTGCCCTGAGAGGTTAGATATGAACCTCCTGATGTATGCTAGTCTTCCCTGAAGGCTGCAGAGTTCACAGAGGTTCCTTGGTGGACTCATCTCCAGGATTGCTTTTATTTTATCGGGGTCTATGTGAATGCCCCGGAAAGTAATGACAAAGCCCAAGAACTTTCCGCTGGACATGCCCAGGAAAGACTTGGTGGGATTCATCTTCAGATTGTGCGCTCGCATGAGGTCGAACACTGCTCTCAAATCATGTAAGTGATCATTTTTGGAGCGACTTTTGACGGCGATGTCGTCAACGTAACAATCCACCGTCTTGCGCAAGTGATCTCTGAAGATGACGCTCATAACACGTTGATATGTAGCACCGGCGTTCTTCAGGCCGAAGGGCATAACCGTATAACAATACACGTCGATCGGTGTTCGGAATGACGTATGCTTCTCATCATCATGAGACATTTTGATTTGATTGTATTCTGAAAAGTCATCCATAAAGGACATGTGCTCGAAGCCACACGTATTATCGATCATTATGTCGGTGATCGGAAGAGAAAATTCATCCTTAGGGCATACCGCATTCAGATTGCGAAAGTCGATACAAATTCGAATCTTTCCGTTCTTCTTGATGACTGGTACTATGTTGGCTACCCAGTCTGGGTGCTGCTCTTCACGGATGAAACCGCTAGCTATAAGCTTGTTTACTTCTGCTTCAATAGAGTTCATGATGTCTGGACGAAAACGTCGCTACTGTTGTTTGACTGGTTTTGCGTCCGGATAAATGTTGAGCTTATGAAGTGCGATCTCGGGATTTAGCTCTGGCATGTCTTCATAGCTCCAAGCGAAGACTGTAACACCCAGTTTCTGAAATGAGGGTATTTTTAAAATTTTGTGTTTATAATTATTATTTAATTGTATTTAAATCACATTATGATTTTTGGTGATTTCTAATCAATTTAAAACTGTTTTAAGTCATGGCTTGTGATTTTGATGCCTTGCTAGTGTAACCTGAGAGACTGCCTAACCTAGAGCCTGACCATGTCATTAGATTGATTTATTTTTACTTTTGAGCATGAGGGTATTTTGGTCATTTGGTCTCTTTGAATTGTTTCATGATTTATTGCACTGGTGATTGTTGATTTTGACTTTTGCTAAGCTGTGACTTAAGAGACTGTCCTAGATTTTGACTCTAACTTGGTGACTTAAGTTAACATGGTAAGAACCCTAGTCTAACTTAAGTCAACTCAAGTTAGGACACTTAGGATCAAGTTTGAAATAGGAGGATTGGTGTTTTGGTCCATAGACTTGAGACTTAGAAATGGGTTCCATGACTAGTGCAAATAGGCCCATAGCCATTAGACTAAGCCCTAACCCTAATTTTCCACTTTATGACCAGCCACTAGGGCTCCCCCTTCCCTATAAATAATCTCCTCCTTGTTCTTGCCTCTTTTATTATTTTTTTCAAGTTTTGAAGAGGTAAATAGCCATTTCATAACTTTTTCATTCCAACTCCTTTTTAACCCTAGTCTTTTGCATTAGGACCTAATTAGTGTTTATTTACTGTTGGTAGAGAGTAATCCCAGATTTTGAGCAATTTGGGGATCCGAGCTAGCAAGGAGGAACACTTCATTTTGGGGTTTTTTCTTGCTAATTGCACATATAGGTAAAATCCTTTAAATTGCATTAATATTTCGTTTTCTTTGCATTTAGTAGCTAGATCTAGGAGTCCCCTAGTTGTCCCTAGAAATTGGGTGAATTTCGTTTCCATTTGGTGTCCGTATCGGACACGTATTCATTTGATAGGCTAGGTGTTTGATGTAATGCCTCAACCAACTTTTTGTTCTGATTTTTGAAATGTTTTTGAATGGAATTCTAGCTCTAGGGCTTGCTTAGTGATTTGTGTTACTATTTCCTGATTTTGGTGCCGTGTCGTGTCCACACGGGGACACGAACACGCGGGGACTGAACCATACACAGTGCCCTGCTTCTCGGGCACTGTAGCGGACACGACACGGCCTCTCGTGACACCATTTTTAGTAGACACGAGGGGGCAACCTCTGCCACCACTCTCCCAAAATTTGGGATGAGTTGGTGGAGTATTCTCGAAGTTATCGAGCCCGCACGGGTTTTGCACTGACACTGCGCGCGCGCGAAAACGCGACTGATACGCGTCTCGTACGCGCGACACGTGTGTCGTGGACACGTTGCAGACACATGAGCATGTTCCCCTATCCTTGGCGAACCTAGGGACACGTCCACGTGGCACGAAGTGACACGAGTCGTGTCCACGAGTCGACTGCATCGCAGCACGATGCAGTCTGTGCACACGAAGTGTCTGTGGGTGTTTCGTGACTAGGACACGCCGTGTCCAGTCGTGGAGACATGTGGGGACTCGTGTGGACTCTGGACACGTGCACGACTCTACCCTAAACTATTTTGGATGTGTTCATTGTATTTTCGAAATTGGAATTAAGGTTTCGTAATTTCTCTGATACACGTTCAGTTGTGATTTCTGGAATTTGGATTCCATTTTAAATCTGATTTTTTTGATGTTTAAATTTGCCTTGTGATTCATATATATATATATATATATATATATATGGGGAGGGATATTGCACCAAACTTATTGCATCAATTATTGCACCAAACAATCTCAAGCACACATTTATTTCAATCATATGGTTATAAAGCATGCTGACGTGGCAATAACTTTATGGAATGCTTTATAACCACATGATAGAAATAAATGTGTGGTTGATATTGTTTGGTGCAACAATTGATGCAATAAGTTTGGTGCAATATCCCTTCCTTATATATATATATATATATATATATATATATATATATATATATAATTGATTGCTGAAATGATTGGTGATTGATTGTGTTAGGTTTAGGTCTTCGAATTGGATTTTGAATGGTTAAACTGTTATGTGAAACACTGTCACTGATACAAATTCCTGACACTGAAATCCTGAACTTTTCTTCCTTTTTAAAACTGATTTTTATTGTCTAAATTGCTTGCCATGTTAGATTCAATTCATGTGTGTTGCATCACTTAAATGTTGGTTTAGGATTGCTTTTGAGTTTGGGTTTTGAATGGATGAATGGGAATTTCAAATTTGTGTTTGGGAACATTGGGTAAACTGTTAGCTCAATGAATAAACTGCCATTGCCATGTTTTTGTCTTCCACTGAATTGCACACTCTTCAAATTCCTGTGGACACACACCACTCTACACTGTCATGCTCACCCACACTCAATTCTGGAACTTGAAACACTGTTAACTGATGCACACACACACTCACATCTGAACCTGAACACACACATTAGACACTCGTATACATCTCCTGTCACATGTATTCACACACACGCTATTAATTCCTACACATTGCACTGATTCAGTTTTTGGGTTGCTGTATAATCGAATGGATGATAAGATTGGTTGATAGTTCATGTGAATCAATGAATAGTGGGTGATTTTGAGTTATAGTTGTATGAATGCATGAATGTCATGATAAGTGAAGTTGGTTCATGTTAGGAATTGAGAGTTCAGTCCACTTGGACATGTATTCAGTTCCCTGTTATCCGTCCATATTTTGACTTGATATCAGAGTTGATGATAGGACTGCATGGTTGATTGGAAGTTGATTTATGATTGTGTTGAGGGTTGGATTCGAGTAGGTTGAACTGAGATTTCAGGCTCAGTCAACTGAGATGGGTTAACTGTCATGTGGTTCCCCATTTCCTGTGTGTTGAAGTCTGAAATTCAGATGGTGTGTGGGACTAGAGAAGGTTGAGAGAGTTGATAAGTGGAGAGTTGAGTGTATGTTAGGAAGTTGGCAGCAAGGCCAATTGGCCACTGCCATCTTGACTGGCAGCAGGGCAGTGCCTATGGGGTGCTCTGTGATGAGAGTGACAATTAGGATTGGAGAGTTAATATTATTACAGATTTCAAAAAGTGCAGTGAGTAGGGGTGGGCAGTTAGATGTGGTGTATTGTATTGCTGAAATGTCAGTAACAGTAGTAGTAGCAGGAATTATAGGGAGTAGGTATTGGACTTGAGTCCCATGTCCTTGGTTCATGTTAGGATCTTCCCTATAGTCCTCTCTCCTTGGTTCAGTTATCTTCTAGTAGATGCATTGTATACATATATATTGATCATGAAATGTGTGGCAAATGCTTACATTATATAAGGATGAGGTGGTGTGAGAGCTAATGTTGATATTGGGTATACATGTGGGTTGGTCTGAGTAAGGTTATTGAGTATGATATGT
This sequence comes from Iris pallida, assembly GCA_029216955.1. NCBI lineage: Eukaryota > Viridiplantae > Streptophyta > Magnoliopsida > Asparagales > Iridaceae > Iris > Iris pallida. The sequence continues at coordinate 313,817 of JANAVB010042822.1, read as the reverse complement.
ATTGTAATCATAAGCTACAGGACATGAGTTAGAGTAGAGGTGGTAGTGCATACATTATATCTATGCTTATATGTAATGCTCTTTATAGGTATATATGTAATATACCTTAGATGTGTGATGTGGTATAGGTAGAGTTGGTTAGATAGTTGACCATTGACTGAGTTAACCTATAGCTAACCATAAATATTGACCTAGATAGTGACCCAATAGTCCAAGATTGACTGGAGTTGACCAAAAGTCAACATTGAGTCCAGATGTGACAAACTGACCTAGTTTGACTAGAGTAGTTGACTTTGGTTGACCCAGAGTTGACCAAGTTTGACTTGGACCTAGTTTGACCTAGACAGTTGACCAGGTTTGACTTAGAGTTGACTTTGACCTAGATTGACCTAGAAATCATGTAGATTGCATCGTAGACTTCATTCACCTTATTTTAAACATATAATAACACGTATTCCTCTGTTCAGGACATTGTGACTCTGTTGCAGATATCTGATATTACACTACTCTTTTCAGAGTATCAGGCGAGTACATTCTCTGATAGTTCTCTCATTTATTTGTCAATTACTGTACTTCAGTTCTAGTTAGTTGTATGCAATTCTCTGTTACAACACGTATGGATATTTCTGGATTCATGTATGCGACACACATTTATTGTCTGGCCTCTATTACTGGAATCACTCTGGAATCATTTACTGGTATCATTATATTCTGGCTGGACTCATCTTGAATCATTGTGTCGGAATTCTGGATTCACTTACTGGAGGGGAAATACTAGAGTAAGACATGTAGACATACCCAATTCTGGAATCACCCCATGCTGGAATCAAATTGGAATGATAGCCATCTCACACCCGGCCAGGTGTGTGATGTGCCGGATTACCTATAGCCGTTTACATGTCGATCTCGGTATTTTAAAACACACTGCTAGAGTATACGCTGGACTCACCCTGGAATCATTGATCACTATGACTGGGATCGTCCCTTACTGGATTCATCTTGTATTAGATTCGTCTTGTACTGGACTTACATTGGAGTTACACTTGTCTACATTTACTGTCTGGACTTATATCATATTACCCTGGTTCAGCTAGTTCTATTTTTACAGTCTTTATTGCCATGATTCTCCTCTTGTTTAGTTACTTACTTTCCTTGTACTTTATCTGTCTTTCTTACCATCACCTGAATTAAACTGCCATGTTCATCAATACAACTGTCTATAACTGCTTTATAGTTCTCTGTCATTTACTTGGGTTTTCTAGATGAGATTGTGCTCGTTCCTGTCCTGAGTGGACCTGTTGTAAATTTTACAGATGATTGTCCTGAGGACACATGCCCTACATATTACGGACCAGGAGATGGCTTAGCTACCTATGGCCCCGACACTCAGGAGTGATCAGGAGATTAGCTAGTTGTTTTGTTTAGCTTTCATGTTTAGAACTGGAGTTGTATATAAGTTGAGTTATGTAGTTGAGATTGTCAGATTATATTATTTAGTTGTTGGTTTTATTTCTGTTATTTAGTCTTAGTTATGATCTTCTGTGCCATCATATCGTGCTTAGACTGTGATTGAGATTACATTATATCTATACTTGTCCTCTGTTCGGAGTTGATATTTTGACAAGTACATTATATAATTGCGTGATTGGTTGGTTAGATAGTGACCTAGAACAGCGTTCTACCGCCGACATTGCGGCGTATGCTGGGCGATGTTACGCGCTCGTACCCTCACAGTGGGTGCGGGTCGTGACAAAGACGTTGATGTATTCTCTGACGAGTTGCAACAACGACTCTCGTTCATCGTCCGTCAGGCTTTTACTGACGAAGATTGGCTTCGTGGAGGATCCATCACCAAGGTCAACTTGTATGACCTCGTCTTCAGTGGGAGGGTCTCGTAGTTCAAAGCGCTTCTCCCATTGTGCATCCAATTGCTGGACCCATGGCTCCAACTCAAGCGGTTCGAGTAGATCTTCGTCTTCCTCTTCAATATCAGCGGATGTCATGTTGACAGATAATGTCTGCCTAAATATATCTCCAATGCTGCCATCAGAGTCGTAAGTGGGTGACTCGGACAAATGAGAGTGACACTCGCATTCTTCATCGGAACTCTTGGGCGTTGTTGCTGGTGTGACATACCCGAGGTCGTGTCTAGATTTGTGATAATAATCCTGAGGTTTCCCAGCCGGTGCTGACAACTGCAGAGGCAATCGTCGACCGTTGCCGTAATTCAGACCCGGGGTAGCCTCCATGTCGTACCCCTGCTTTTGCATGAAGTACTTGGCTTGAGAACTATACAGGTAGAGCGGTAATCTTCCAGCGTCGGGTTCGAGATCGAACTCTTGTGGCGTGAAAGATTGAGGACCTTCTTTTCGGCCAAAGATGATCGTGTGACCCCATTCTCTTCTGCCTGGGACTAGGAAGTAAGCGCCTTTAATGGGAGCAAGTCGATTTACGGCATGGACGGTTGTCACCTGTGTGTGCAGGTTGACGTCTAGACAGTCCCGTGCAACATACATCAGATTAGGCTTATCACACTCAGAATAGTCCAACGGCAGCCTCTTATTGATGAAATAAGGAATTTTGTCTACAGGGATTACATCATCAGGAGAGGGGCTATCCACCTGTGCAACCAGGTACTTGGTGAGTTCTACGTCCTCTTCGGCTACCCCCTGCGAGCGCAGAGGTCGGGATGCTGTCTTAGACAGCTTGACCGCCAAGGGTTCTGCTAGTGGCACTGGCTTGCCTAAGGGCCTCGGGTCTACATTTGATTGTCGGCTCAATTTGGGAAGACGGATAACCATTGGCTCGGTAGAGGACTTCGTGTCTTCCAGTTGCCTTTGAGTGGATTTTGGCAATCGGATCACCATCGGCGTCACAGAGGGCCTCGCATCTTCCTGTTGCCTTTGATTGGATTTCGGCAATCGGATCACCATCGGCCCTATGACGGGTTTTGGCTCCTGGCTGGATCTCGGGAGCCGGATGACCATTGGTTCCAATTGCGCATGTGAGGCAGGAGAACCGGGCACCTCTTTATGCAAAGTTGCGACAAGGGGTGCTGCTTTGTCCGGTTTACGGACCTGGAGATAGATTCCCTGTTATGGCTTCGATTTCGTTAGTCGTGTGCTTCTTGGATTCTTCATATAGGCAAGTCTCCGAAGAGTAATAAGACTCGACTCCTTTGAAGGGATCGATGTCGGCGAATTCCGTCTTCACGAAGCCGTGTTTACTGACATACTTGAAACATTGGTGGAGTGTAGATGGCACGATCATGTAGTCATGTATCCATGGATGCCCCAGGAGGATATTGTAGGACGTATCTGCACCTATGAAGTAGCAAGTAACCTCCGTCTTCAGGTCACCAATCTGACATTTCAAGCGGATCTTCCTTAGGGGATAGCTCCTTCCCGAGTTGAAACTGCTAATGGCAGTATTGGTCGCCGCTAGCCGGTGCATAGGGATGCCCAGAAGTTGGAGCAAGCTTTTCGGGATGATGCTTATCGACGAGCCAGGGTCAATATGCATCCGATCCACCTTGATGTCGCCTATGTATCCAGTGTAGTACAAGGGGCGATCATGCAAGTTGGATTTGATCAACATGTCCTGTGGAGTAAATACGATGTTGGGCATTGCATCTGCGCAATTGTTGCCCTGTAAATCTGCTGACGGGTCTTCCCCTGGAGGCTTGACCTAGGCTAAGTAGGCGTCAGCATTTTTGAGTGCTTCCCTCAATGCGACACGAAGATCCTTGGAGAGCCTTAGGAGCTCGTATAACGACAACTTTGCTGGCGTATTAGCCAATTGTGTTAATATGTCAAAGTTGTAAGGTCTCTCTATCCCCTGAGGTGCATCGTTACGGAGTGGCCTGTCGAAATGGGTTTCCTTTGGCTTGGACTTATCTGTCAGTGGAGGCTGAGACGGCCTTGGAACATCAGAGACAGGCAACGTTGCCGGCTGAGGATCTTCGACTGAACTGTCAAGTGTGGGCTGGACTTGTGCCCCAGACCGGGTAACAAGGGCTACCGCTTCCTCAGCTTTGGCTGAAATTGCATGGCAAGATCTAGACTTCCTGCCCTTCTTCTCGTTGGTCGGAGATGATACCGCCTGGGTGACTTCGGGCACTAAGTCCGGGTGCACCCACATGATCTCTCCTCGCGATGTGTTGAGAGATACCAAACCAGATGTCTGGTTCCTGATGGATGGAAGATTAGTAACCTCTATCGTTGCCCGAGGGACAGGTATTACCCCGTCTGGAGTATTTGTTGGAGGGAAGTCACCGAATTGAACTGATACCATGTTCGCAGCCACAGTAACCTCTTCGAAATCTATCGATAGAGCTTTGGAGTCGATAAGACTCTGGATGTACCGCTTTAATTGGAAGCAGTCATGAGTGGAATGATGGATATAGCGGTAGAAGTGACAATATTTTGGGTCCTCCATTTCTGTCGCTCGAGGCTCGCGTCTTGGTGGAGGGAGCAGGATCCTACCCCCTTGCAAGAGCACATCGAAGATAGGTTTGACATGCCTATCTTCAAATGAGTAATTCACCTTAGGCCACTGATCTTCCGCCTGTTTTTGTTCAGGCTTCTTGGTCGCATCAACGACCATGGCCTGTTTGCCTTTATTGTCCCGGTTGGAGGTGCCGCCACTGTTGTTGTTGCTGGAGGTGGAACCAGGACGTTTGCCCTTATCATCTCCATCTGGGATGTGTAATCCCAACTGGCGAGCCTTCCTCAACTTTGCCTCCGCATTGGTAGCACTTATGATGAAGGTCGTCCAATCCATGAATTGATAGTCTCACACCCAGAGGCTAATTGCGGGAAGCAACTTCTTCTGGCAGATTTCAATCAAGGAGCATTCGTGATTGCCTTGGGGCAATCTCATTGCGGTTTGGCGGAACCGCTTGATTTAGTTCCTTGTTAGCTCCCTCTCCCTGAACAACGTCCATAAGAGACGACATTGTCACATCATGCTCCACTTCGTAGAATCTCTCCAGGAACATGTGCTTGAAGCCGTCAAAAGAATGGATGCAGTTGTCGGGAAGGTTGCTGTACCAGTCGAACGCGATCCCCTCATATGCTCCGATGAATAATCGTGTGAGGATGGCGTCTCTATGCGGCAAGTGGTCGGTTGTGACCTCAAAATAAGTCATGTACCGACTAACAGAGGTCTTCCCGTCATACGAATCTATATGGAACGGTTTGTAGCGTGGGGGAAAAGGAACATCTCTCCACGCGACGGGATATGGCTGCCGTATTATGAGGTCTCGGGAGGAGTCTCGGGCATTGAACATTGCTCGAAGCTCCTGGACTTCCCTTCTTGCCTCCTTGGCTTCATCCGCAGCTGAAGGAACGGATGCTCCTAAAGGATCGTCACCCAAAGGAGGGGCAATCGTGTTGGAGTCCGCATTAACTGCAGGTCCCAAGCTTGTTTGTCCGGGCGTCCTTGCTGGTTGAGTTGGCAAGGCAGCTTTGAGTTCGTCTACAGACTTGACCAAGGATAATAGCATGGCTTCAAGTACTTCTAGACGTTGTCGATCAGTTGGTCCTTCAGGATCGTCGCCGGCCATAAAGACTGTCCGTACATGGGTAGACATGGAAGGAACCGTAGAAGAGGTGCTCTCCGTGTCGTACCCTTGTACAGAGAAATCGTCGGAGAATATCAGAATGTCATCTTCCTCGGACTCGAAAGGGGTGCTACCCCCTGTGCAGGAAGTCGCATCGTCTTGGCGAGGGCGGTCGCCCTCCGGGACGTCCAAGTCTGTTACGTAATTTCGGGGGATCTCTACCCCCTGTGTATGCTCTTGGTACACCGGGTTGTCGCAAATATTGAGGGGACCGCTACCCGAGCTTCATCTACTCCCAAGGAGGCCGAAGGTACAACCCTAGGTGCTGGAAGCTTCTTTTTGGATCGAGTGCCTAAATAGACACCCCCTGTGGCTGTCGGCGGCAACCCTCCAGATGAGAGTTTCCTTGCAGTGCTGGCTGAGATTGTCGGGCTGGAAGAGCCTGTCTTCTTTCCCCCTTGTCGGGAGGAACCTTTCGAGTTGAATTACAGGAGGCGAAAGGAAACTCCTCGTCTCCCGGAATTTACATCTGTTTCTCGAGTTGTTGTCGGACAGGTGCTGGATGCTGCAGTCATTGGAAAACGGACTGCCGATCTTCAGGTGCTGCCGACTTGTCGCAGCAGCAGTTGATGATGACTTGGGTGCAACGACGTCCCGAGAGGGACTCATCGCATGCCAAGGTTGCCTCCTTGCGTTTGTGAGTAATCACCTCACGCAAGTCGATAGCAGGCTGATCTACCTTTGCATCAAACTTGTGGAGTCGGGTATCCCGAGCACACAGGTGCGTAGGTATCATGTTTGCTCCCTGATCCGAGGCTAGTAAAAGCACTTGCCCTCGATCGTTGGAGTGAGACTTTAAAGACCTACCCTGTCCGTTAGCCCTGGAGGACTGGACGCGGGTGGTTCTGTATAACTTTCCATCAGGAGCCCGTATAACAGTTAACAGTGCCCGCTGATGGTCAGTAGCTTGGACAGTTGACTGGGTTTGTTGGGCCCGTACTGTCCTGGACTTCTTCAATTTAGCACCTGAAGGCGCATAGTAAGAAGAGTCCTGATTGGAATATTCCACATTCTCAATGGACCGCATGGAGTCGGGCCTGCATGAGAGACGGTCGAACACAGAGCTTCTGACAGGGCAGCATGAGACATCCTATCCGAGGCCAGGATTGGCTGCCGCATGGGCCTTCCTGCGGCCAGAGTTGGCTTCCGCATTGTTTGCCATTAAAATCTTTTGATGTAATTTCAATACAAACAGAACAGTGCTACAATATAGGACTTAGACGTAGTCCTAGGAGTACACTTTTGTTTATCTGGATCCCTTGTGCCGATGGAGCGAGTGGTAATGCGTTGACTCCGTTGATGAGCTGACAACGGTTATCGGTTCTCTGAAGGTCAGGATTGCTCTGGGTGCTGGAGCTTGCTGAGAGGAGGAAGACGTTGAGTGTCTGTATCTGCCTCTCTGGTGAGATGTTCCTTCGTTGGATCTTCTCTGTCTTGTCCGTGTGTGTCGGTAGGTGTGGAAGAAGGAAATGATCCCTCTATTTATAGCTGGGCAGGTTGGATGCTCATGCGCGCATATGTAGGATGCGCTGGTGCGTGGGAACGCCACGTGGAGATTGCTGATGGAGGCGTATGGATGATGCGCCATGATCAAGGGGTTGACTTCTTCATACTGCTGTTGTGAGCCGGCACGTAGCAGAGGAGATCTTTCTGTTGCTGAGATCTTGGATGAGTTGAGTCAAAGGACATGTGTCATCGACCCATGGCTCGGAGATCTCGGATTTGGTGGGGAATGATCTGGTAGGATGCGCCTAGGATTGGGCGCATGAGGAGACTTTGGCTCGTAGCCTTTATGAGTCACGAACCATTCTGGGCGCATGGCTTTTGAGGCGCATGCAGGCGACTTTCCTTCTGTCTTTTGGGATCAGAGAGCAGTCTGGGGCGCATGGCTTTTGAGGCGCATGCAGAGCTGCGCATGCAGAGCTTCAGATGGAGACTTTCGTTCTGTCTTTAGGGATCAGTGAAGAGTCTGAGGCGCATGGCTTTTGAGGCGCATGCAGATTTGGACGCATGGCTGCAGAGGCGCATGCGGGTGGTTGAGTGGCCACGTGGCAGTAGCCGTCGGAGTAAAGTCATGATGATGCTGATGTTGCCGACGCTTCGTCTTCTGAAAAAGCTGCCGACTGTTCAGACTTTGGGAGGCATGCTGCCAACTCTGTCAGTTCAGCATTTAATGTTTGTGACATTCGATGGACAGCTGAGGGGGTGCGTCGATTGGCGTTCCTCTGGGTATGGGGACGCATGGGGGCGCATCCTCTGTGATGTGCTCGGTTCTGAAGGGCGCGTCTGGGTGATGCGCCTGAAGTCGAAGGGCGCGTGCGGCTGTTTCGTTCCTCGAGTGCTTTAAATAGCCGTTTGGCTGAATTCGAGGCGTCCGGTTCATCCATTAAATGCAAGTTCATTGCTCAGAATTCGGAGAGCCATCCACTTGGCGCGTGGGTTTGATCTGCCCGGCCTATAAATAGTGGCATGGAGAGAAGGTTTGCTTCTCGTTCTCTCACGTACTTCCAATATGAACTTGGGTACTCGAGTGCATTCTGTTGACGAAGTGCTCCCGAGGGTGAAGATGAGACGCCGTGTTGTCATTGATGCACTTGAAGGTGGCTGTTACATCCAAAAGACGGAGTCGAGGGCTTCCGAGGCAGGCGGAAGGTGCCTGTTGCATCCAAAGATAGGGATGCTCGGGCCTCGTCTCCGTTGTTCCAGAAGGGCCGTAGATCGGAATGGCGGTGCTAGGCTCTTTCTTCCTTCAAAGTGGGTGTTGCCCACTCTGATTGTGTTGAAAGCTGCTCCTTTAGCCGTATTTCGATTACGGTCTTCTTTGATCTTCGGAGGCTCTTTCGAAGCCTCCCCTGGCCACAGATTTGCGGTGCTCTTCACTTCCTCGGTTCCAGCCAGAGGGTTAAATGCTTCATTAGTCGAAGCATTTATCAGGTGAGCCTGGCTGGAAGAGCGGCACATAACTGGGCTGCTGAAGGGATGCACATAACTGGGGATGCACATAACTGAGCTGTTGAAGGGATGCGCCTTGCTAAGGGCACATAGTGGGATGCGCCCGGTTGAAGGTGCATGGTGATGCTGCGCCTGACTGGAGGCGCATGATGGCCGCTGCGCCTAACTGGAGGCGCACGATGGCTGCTGCGCCTAACTGGAGGCGCATGGTGGCTGTTGGCTGTAGACTTAGGATCTTTCCTTTGTAGAAGTTTTTCTTTGTACAGCCTTCTCTAGACATGTAATAGACTTTTAGAAATAAAAAGTCCTCTTTCCATGTCTATATTTGTTGCTTTTGCTGTAAAGTATTTTGTCCGAGCTCTGGCGTATGTAGTGTCTGGCGCGGGGGCCTTCTGGTTGTGAAATTCCATGCTTCTACAAGACCCCCTTCAAAGTTTTCAAAACTTTTGGATAAGTTTTGGAATAGAAGCATGGAGGTCAGGGCACATGACTGTTGGGGCGCATGCCTGTTCGGGCGCATGCTCCTCTCAGTTAATGTATATGATTATGCCTCGGTAACCGAAAAGATTAATGATGATCTTTTGGTTTTATTTGCTGTTATCTCTTCACAGAACCCGAGGCGACGGTTGAGATCACACATCATCGGGTCACGCATGCGACCAAGCCCTATAAATAGGCAAGAGATGGAGAGAGAGAGTTATTCTTCTCCTTGCTTTTGCTTTCTTTAGAGTTCTTCTTCAAAAACCCTAACTTTTTCTGAATGGCTCCCAAGACACCTCGCGGCGGTGCCGGCAAGGGAAAGAAGAAAGGAAAGGAGCCTGTGACAGTTGTGGCGGCTGACGTCCCCCGTCGGCCTGTCGAAGTTCGGCCGGAGGTGGTTGGTGAGTCTCATTTTACGTACACCAACGCACATAGACCTTGAGTCTTTGATGATGTGCCGCAGTTTTTTGCCCGCCGACGCGTATGGGTTTAAACCCTAATGATGCGCTGAGGCTCTACAGCTGACGCGCATGGGTTTAGACCCTGATGATGCGCCGAGGCTCTACCGCTGACGCGCATGGGTTTAGACCCTGATGATGCGCCGAAGCACTGCTGACGCGCCTGGGTTTAAACCCTGATGATGCGCCGAAGCAATTTTTCCCAAACACACTATGTGCTTCTGATGGGTCTTAGACTCTTTTGTTACTTCTAACATTTTCGAATCTTTGCTAGTGTCAATGACTATCCCGCCTTTGAATGAAGTGTTTTTGGAGGCTGCCCTCAGTCAGACGGGGGTAGATTATGACGAGGAAGTGATAAACCCTGCTCAAGATGTTCTTATGCTGGATCAGCATCCCGAGAGAATGACTCAAATCCGGGAACAATAGTATGGATTCCTCAAAAGGATGATGGAGCGTGGAGTTTTGAAATCTGCCACATCTGATAAAGTGACCTTCTTGAAGCCTGAGTTCCTATTCGGGGACCGCCTCACTTCTACTGAAGCAACAGTGTTGAAGGTCAAGGAGGACTGGTTTTTCACAGCAAAAGGAGTGCATATGACCGTTAAGCAACTTGAACGCCAATGGCCTTTGATGGCCTTCTGTCGTCTCGCTTCGAAGAGGAGGATGTCTTGGGATCTTACCCCCTCTCAGGGAGGAGCGGTGACTGGCATCATCAAAATTGATTCTGCCTCCGATCAGAGAGATACCTTGACCGCAGTGCGGTCTGGGTCTTCTTTCACCTGGTGGACGCTACGTCCTGGGAGCATTTACAGTGATGTTCCCCTTGATACATTTGCTTATAGTGCCTTGACTTTTGCACATCGCATGCTGTTGATGGAACGCTCATACCCGAAAGGGGAGTTTCGGGTAGAGGGTTGGTGTCATTACGTTTCCAAATGGGATAAACTGACACTCTGGGTTCTGTCGCGGTTCCAGACTGAGCTCCGAGAGATTGGGCTGACTGCCGCGATTCGAGCCACCCAGGCAGGTGTTGACATTAACAGGCATATGTTCCTCGCCCTCTTGGAAATGTTTGATATCCATACTGGGACCTTTTTTACTCCGGTGGGGGAGTTAGGGCTCGCACTTCATGAGATGTATGAGGTATCAAAGCTCCCTTGGGGATCGGAACCCTATGAAGAGTATTTTCCGACCAACGAAGAATTTCAAGTCCTGGGGGACAAGGCTGAAGAGATGACGGCCGTCTTTAAGGAAGTGGCTAGTCATCATTACTATATGCAGAAGAGGGACAAGGGCGGATTGCAGCCTCATGTGACCGCTTGGAGAGATTACGTCTTTAGGCAAGACAAGGGGGATCCCTCGCAGTTCTCCACTCCGCCGGCGCTCTCTCGTAGTGAAGTGCTCTCTGAGATGAACAGGTTAGATGAAAAGAATCCCCGAAAAAACGAGGACCAGCAGTCTGATGAACGCTCCTACAGCTGTTTCTGTCATCTTGCTCATCGAATGTCGTCAAAAGCAGTATTGGTCGCGTATCTCTTGGTTTGGCTTCGGGATTATGTCTTCCCGGGCGGATCCGGCTCTGTAGAGAGAGTGACCCGGCACTTGATCCTGCCAGCTGTGAAGTTGGTCTTTGGCCGGCGCCTGGCTCTTCTCCCCGCAATGGTATGTAATTTACTGCGAGGTTTACGCGAGTTCGCGGGAAATGTGATTCATGACCGAGGTCGAAAGGATAACTTCCCGCGTACTGAACTGCCGTTTCACTATTTAATGGGGTGGTTAATTTTACACCATCCCAACGTAATGAGTCCGGGTTCAGAAGAAGACTACAGGGCCGGAGATGCATTCCTCCGCCGTTTCCACCAGAGGAGTTGGTCGCACACTGGCGTCCCTGTTTGCAGAAGGGTGTTATCCCATCTTCAGGGATGGGAGATCACCAAAGTTGGTCCGATCTTCTTGGGTTTTGAGGCCAACGAAGACTTAAGGGATTTAGGTGAGATTCCGCTGGTTGCAAAGTATTCGGCCATCCCACCTGGTGTACCGGAACAGGAATGAATGCTTCCTGGAATCGTATTTGCCGAGCCGCTTTGCACGTCAATTCGGTTATGCGCAGCTGATGTTGGACAATCCCAGTATCACCCTGGGGTATGCTGGAAGTTTGCTGGATGGCGCACGAGCTTGGCATTACTATAATGCCGGATGTACCGGAGCTCGCTTTACGCTGCCTGCCCAGGATCCGCGGCCGCCCATTCTTTACTCAGCCGCCAAGTTTTACTGAGTTATGGCTGCCGCGCCTTCCGGGTATGATAGGGAGACGAGTCTCGTTGCAGCCACCCCGTTAGCGGTAACTGGACATGTATCGGCTAAGGCTCGACCACACCGTCCACCGGGGGTGGGTCAAGCTGCACCTTCGGTTGATCAACCGAAACGACGTGCAGATGCAGGGGATGGATCACCTGCGTCAAAGAAGCTAAAGAAGGCATTGTCACCGACAGTGTCATCGGATTCAGCATCTGCAGAGGTAAGGATCCCCCACATAGTCTGGTTTGGGTTCAACATTTTATGTAATCAATGCTTCCCTTTTTGTACAGGAGCCGCTAAAAAGAAAGCCTCGTACTCCAAGATCTGGTGGGAGCAGGCCAAAGGAGATGGCGGGTTCGTCAGAAGTGCGCATCCCGCCTACTATGATGTCTCCTATGAAGGAGAATCCGGAGGACGCTGTTGTCGTGGAGATTCCAGCGTCCCTGGACTATGTCAGGAGGGAAACTGAGGATGCAGCAGCCTCCGAGATGATAAAGGTCGCGGCTGGGGCCTTGGATGCCGAGGGTCCAGCAGACACGAGGCTTCCTGGTGATGATGTAGGGTGGAGTTCGTCGCCTTCCGATGACGTCCCTCCAGCGTTGCAAGAGTCTATTGCGGGGGCAACATATATGGTTGGAACAGAGGAGAGGGTTGATTCCCCTCCTTGTCATGATGAGGAGAGGTCGGCTGTATCATTGTCGAGTCCTACCCCAGCCTCACCCGTGGTAGCGACAGATCCTATCCCTGCAGAGGGACTTGAGAAGGATGAGACTCATCTGCCAGTCCTGTCTCCCGGGGCGGGCCAGGAGATGAGTGTTGATCTCCCCGTTCTGCCAGGGGAGGTACTGACCGTTGATAGGACGTTGGGGGCAGAAGAGGTGGCCGTTGATGTCGGTGGTTCCTCCGAACTTGAGAAGGGTAAGGGTGTGGAACCCTCTGTTGCTCCTCCTACTTGGGGTACTATCTCGACGCCTGTGCCGGCTTCCTCTGTTCCTTCGGCTCCTCGAGCTAGCAGTCCGGCCCACATTGATGAAGAGCCTATTGATACCGAGATTCCAGTCTCGCAGGTTGAGGTTGGCGGATCTTCTTCCGGTCCGCTAACTACAGTAGCTCCTCCAACTCCTGCTATGACGCCGCAGGTGCTGGCGGACGCAGATGAATATGTAAAATTCATCGTCGAGGGGGTGTATAAAATGCTGCAGAGGGGTGTATCTGCGGTGATGGATGCCAACGGGAGTTTTGCGACGGCAAGAACTCTGGCAATTCCTTATATCGAGCTGATCCGCGTTAACCAAGGTCATGACCATATGGCCGAGATCCTGGAGGCTTCGGTGATCGAGCTGGACCAGCGACTCACGGAACTTCAGCGCATCCAGTGAAATGACCTTTCCGTCTTGATAGATGCGAAGAAGGAGAAGTTGATCGCTGAGATTGAGTCTTCCTACCAGGCCACTGTGAGCATCTGGGAGCACGAGGTGGCTGAGACTGAGGCTGCGGTGGGGCAGTTGTCTCAGTCCATGAAGGAGACAATGGAAACGCGAGCTGCGTTGGACGCTAATATCGCGGAGATCAACGCCCAGATGCGCCGCCTTGAGGACCAACGGGCCCGACTCCAGTTAGATGCCGAACGTGTCCAGGCTGAACATGTAGCATTCAAGAAGGAGGAAGCAACCTTCACTCACCGGGCTCTTGTCCTGGCTCGGCAGCGACAACAGCTTGATGAGAAGCATGAGAATGATACTTCCGCTGAGGCCGTTGAATTGATGCGTCAAGAAGCTGAGCGTCGAGTCCTGGCGACTGTGGAGACTCATGCAGCCGACTTGAGACGTCGAGTCAGAGAGCTCTTAACCAACCCTGGAGATGTTTAGGGACTGTAGCGTCTCCTTTTTATGTTTTTGCAACTCTTGCTAGGGGATAGTGTAGTTTTGTACTCTCTTTTTTAGAAAATAAAGAAGTACGTAACTTTTTTTTTGTGATGTGTTCATTTTTGTTATCATGAACTTGATGATTTGTGTGGACCTATTATCTTTTGCGCACCTTTGCTTTTAGGTACAGATAATAAGTTTGAAGGAACCAACATGTTTGCTCAGAGGTAATGTGGACGTGGCAATCATTGGGGTTCAAATGATAGAATCTTCCTACTCAGAGGTATTATGGACGTGGTAGGAATGATCCTGGGGGATACGCTGAACAACTCAGAGGTGATGTGGACGTGCAAGTTCTGCGATCAATGTACGACAACGCAAGGGTTGTTTGTACGAGATGTTTACTCAGAGATAATGTGGACGTGGTAAACATGAAGGATAGCGTAGGCTTACGAAGTATAAGATTCCGCTTTGCAGGTTGTAGAGGGACAACTCAGATGTGATGTGGACGTGGTTGTCTTTCTACTGGAGGATGCTATGGAACAGCTGGGTTCCGGAAGCGTATGGTTTGTTGGAAGGGAATTGTCTGTGAATCCTGATGATTGGGTCCATAGATCCCCTTGTGGAAGCACATATCTGAAAGATGTCAAGAGTAGTACTTCTTCAGGAACTTGCCGTTGATGGGCATCATGAACAAGTCCCCATTGGGTTTGGCGAGGCGGTAAGCACCGTTTGAGTATACCGTCTCAATGATAAAAGGTCCTTCCCACTTGGGCTCGAACTTTCCTGGTGTGTTGTGAGTTAACACCATCGGCCTCCTGACTGCCAGAACCAGGTCGCCAACTTGAAAAGTTCTCTGTTTGACCTTCTTGTTGAAAGCCTGTGATATACGGGCTTGGTAGAGTTCGATACGTTGTTGAGCTAGGAGACGCTTTTCGTCAAGTGCCTCCAGCTCCCGCAGACGACGACGTTGATTGTCCTCTTCTGTGAGTTTGTTTGTGATTGCTACGCGGAGTGAGGGTATCTGGATCTCGAGAGGCAGTACCGCTTCACTCCCGTAGACCGGGGAGAATGGTGTGTTGCCTGTTGGGGTTCGTACCGTTGTGCGGTAGGCCCAAAGACATTCGCCAAGCTTTTCGTCCCAGTCGCGTTTGTTGGATGACACGACTTTTTTGAGCAGCCTAACGATAGTTTTGTTGAACGCCTCGGCCAATCCGTTTGCTGCCGGATTGTAGGCGGTTGATGCCACGTTTTGAATGCGATTCTTGTCACAAAATCTGCTGAAAATATGGCTGATGAACTGAGGACCATTATCATGGATGATCCGCCTGGGTACTCCAAAACGGTAAATGACATGGTGTTTGATAAAGCTGACCACCCTGGAGCTCTTTACTTCCGCCAATGGGACTGCTTCTGCCCACTTGGAGAAGTAATCGGTAATGGCCAGGATGAAGCGGTGCCCCCTTGATGAAGGAGGGATGATCGGTCCTACAATGTCCATGCCCCAGGCCTCGAAGGGCCAGGAGGCGACTGTAGGATGTAGTGGTTCTGACGGCGTATGAATGAAGTCTGCGTGAAGTTGGCACGCATGGCACTTCTTAGCATAGTCGACAGCATCAGCGGCCATGGTTGGCCAATAGTAGCCCATGCGTCGCAGTCGATCCTGCAACTTAGGATCAGGTTGATGAGCTCCACAAGTTCCATCATGAGCTTCTCGAAGAGCTTCGGTCGCCTCTTCGTTGGACAGGCATCGAAGGAGAAGCCCATCATAGGAGCGTCGTTACAGCATTTTAGTGGCTGTATCATAATAGAATCGAAGAGAACGTCTCCTGACTGAGACGGCTTCCTTCGGGTCCTCTGGGAGAATTCCGTAGACGGCGAAGTCGATGAACGGGAACCTCCAGTCTCGGACATTAACACCAGTACTTGTCGGCATGGCGTGGTCCACTCGTAAGCATAGGTTGTTTCTAGGACAAACCAAGTCTCGGCCAACTACCGTGACGTAGTGTTGAGTCCCAAAGGGTGCTGCTAATGAGGCCGCGAGGCCAGCCAGAGCATCAGCCTCTAGGTTTTGCAGACGAGGTACGTGCTCAATGAAGAACCCGGTGAAGGTCGAAATGATGTTCAATGCAACCTCATGGTAAGGGATCAGATCTTCATGGCGAACCTCGTATTGCCCTCGGATCTGGTTTACGACGAGTTTCGAGTCGCCGTAGGCTTCCAGATGATCCACCCCCAGCTGTTGTGCCAGCTGGAGTCCCATAATGAGCGCGTTGTACTCGGCCACGTTGTTGGAGCACGGCTTTGAAAGAGAGTAAGCACGCTGGATGACCAGCTGATCGGGGGAGACTAAGACTACCCCCACTCCTGCAATGATCTGGCCTTTGGGGCCTGTTCTTGAAGCGCCATCGAAAAACATCCGCCAAACGGAGCTTCCTTCGGTGACGTTTGATTCTTGGACCTCATCCGGGATGTCTTCATAGAGTCTTGAGGACTCCGGGATGGGGTGTGCAGCTAAAAAGTCGGCCAGGCACCGACCCTTAACGGCTTTTTGTGGCACGAACACCATGTTGTATGGTGTTAGCAGGATCGCCCATGTAGCTAGCCGGGAGTTTAATGACCCTGGCTTCGTCATGAGGACTCTGAGTGGATTAACTCGGGAGATGACATGAATTGTCTGGCCCGAGACATAATGGCGAGTCTTCTGGATGGCAAACACCAAGGCCAAGCACTCCTTTTCAACGGGGTTGTACCGGTGTTCAGCCCCGAAGAGTGTTCGACTGAGGTAGTAGATCGCTTGCTCGTAGCCTGTATCGCTGTTTTGAGCCAGCAGAGCGCCCAGGGAATGATCCATGGCACGAACGTAGAGGAGAAATGGTTTGCCGGCGACAGGTGCTACCAGGACCGGCGGGCTTGTCAAGTAAGCCTTGATGTCGTCGAAAGCCTTTTGGCACTCCTCTGTCCAGATGTAAGAGACTCCCTTCTTCATGAGCTGAGTAAAGGGTTGACATTTACCGGAAAGGTTTGCTATGAACCTCCGGATGTATGCCAGACGTCCCTGTAAGCCTCGAATTTCTTGAAGATTCTTCGGAGGGTCCATGTTGAGGATGGCTTTGGTCTTCTCGGGATCAACATGAATGCCTTTCGCCGTGATGACAAAGCCCAAGAATTTCCCGCTAGAAACCCCCAGGAAGGATTTAGCGGGGTTCATCTTGAGTTGATGTGCCCGCATGAGATCGAAGACTGTCTTCAGGTCCTGTAGGTGATCTCCTTTAAGGCGGCTCTTGACTGCGATGTCGTCAACATAGCATTCGACTGTCTTGCGAAGATGTTGACGGAAGATGGTGCTCATAGCTCGTTGGTATGTCGCACCGGCGTTCTTCAAGCCGAAGGGCATTACTGTGTAGCAGAAAACGCCCTTTGGAGTCCTGAATGACGTATGTTTTGCGTCATCGGAGAACATCTTGATTTGATTGTAGCCTGAATACCCGTCCATAAAAGACATGCGTTCGAAGCCACACGTGTTGTCGATCATCACGTCAGTGATTGGAAGTGGAAATTCGTCCTCCGGGCAAGCAGAGTTGAGATCCCTGAAGTCGATACAGACTCGTATCTTCCCATTCTTTTTGGTGACAGGTACGACGTTGGCTACCCAATCTGGGTGTCGCTCTTCACGGATGAAGCCGCTAGTCAAGAGTTTGTCTACCTCCTGATCGATGGCGTTCATGATATCCGGACGGAAGCGCCGTTGTTGTTGCTTGATAGGCTTGGCATCAGGCAAGATGTTCAACCTATGCATCGCAATCTGGGGATCATGTCCCGGCATATCTTCGTAGCTCCAGGCGAAGACGTCGATATACCCCTTAGCCAGTTGGATTAAAGACTCTCGGTCTTCTCCTTCTAGGCTTTTGCTGATGAAGATGAGTTTGGAAGCAGACCCGTCTCCAAGGTCGATCTGCTCAACTTCGTCTTCGGTGGGAGGTTCACGTAACTCGAAACGAGACTCCCATTGTTCTCCTAGGCGTTGAGCCCAGGGTTCTTCTTCGAAGGGTTCCGGCGCTTGGTCTTCGCCTTCACCTTTTTGAGGTTGTGCTGATGTCATGTTAGCTGACAGCACTTTCCTGAAGACAGATTCGATACTGGTGTCGGAATCCCAAGTCGATGCTTCGGACGAGTGGGAATGTTCTACGTCTTCTGCGTCTGAACTTTCTGGAGTTGATGGCGGCGTGACATAGCCTACCCCCCGTCAAGTTTTGTTGTAGTAGTCCTGCGGCTTTCCTTTGAGTGTTGGAAGCCGGAGAGGGAGACGTCGACCTTTGCCGTAGTTCAGGCCTTTGTCGCTTTTTAGGTCGTAGCCCATCTTTCGGATGAGGTACTTTGCCTTATCCGTGTACCGATAGAGTTGCATTCTGCCGGCATCTGGTTCTGGCTCGAGTGGCGGGAGGTCTTGATGACGCTCGACTTTACCAAAGATGATGGATCCTTCGTCTCGACTTCGTGGAGGGACTATGTAACAGACTCCTTGAGACGGGACTACTCGATTTACATGATGAACGGTCGTTATTTGTGTTTGCAACGACCGTAGAGCGTTATCTAATGTATACATGGCATTCCAATGTGGAAGACAAGAATAATTAAAAGACACTCTATTATTGATGAAATACGAGATTTTATCCCATGGGATTACATTGTCTAAGGAGGGTGCATCTACATCAGCAGAGATATATTCGCCAAGCTCCTCATCTGTAAGCACTGGGGTTGGATCAGGAGAGTCCACCACAGCTTTGATTTTGGGGTCCGAGAGGGTTATGTAAGCCCTCCCTGGCGTCTTGGATGACTGCGGGGGCTTGCCCTTAAGACGCACCTTCAGTGGTGCCTCAACTGCGCCTCCAGTGATTGGTGCCTTCCCCTGTAATTTTGCCACCAGGGGAGCCGATGTTTGAGGCGGCTTTCCCTTGAGGCGTATCTTCAGGGGAGCTTCAGGAGTTGGTGCTTTTCCTGGTAGCTTGATGCTCATTGGAGGCACCTTCTGGGGCAGTTTGCCCTTGAGTCGGATCTTCAAAGGGGCATCGGGAGACATCTCAGGCTCCATGTCCGGCTCAGCTGCCGTCTCTGCCTCGTCGTCAGCATCATTGGCTTCCTCCTCGTCAAGTGACTTGTACAAGTCGGAATCGGTGAAGTAGGCTTCAATCCCTTTGAAAGGATCGATGTCTGCGAACTCCGTCCTGATGACGCCGTTGGTGGATACATATTTCATGCATTGGTGGAGCGTGGATGGCACCACCATGTACTCATGTAGCCATGGTCGACCGAGCAGGATGTTGTAGTTGACCTCGGCATCCACAACATAGCAGGTCACCTCAGTTTTGAGGTTACCGATGTGACACTTCAGTCGAATTTTGCCCAGTGGCTCGCTTTTGCTAGCGTTGAAGCCGCTGATGGTTGTGTTGGAGGGCGCCAGCCGGTACATTGGGATCCCCAGTGTTGATAACAGCGCCTTCGGAATGATGCTGATAGAAGACCCCGGATCGATCTGAATCCGGTTCACCTTGACTGAACCGACATACCATGTATAATATAGCGGCCGGTTAAGTCGGTGGTGCTTGAGCAGCATGTCTTGTTGGGTGAAAGTTATGTTTGGGATAACTTCATCCGCACAATGACAGTGCGCACAAGTAGTTGGGAGGTCTTCAGGCTGCTTGACCTGACTGAGAAAGGACTCAGCATCCTTCAGAGCTTCACAGAGAGCTTCTCGGGAGTCTTTGGAAAGACGCAGGAGCTCGAACAAAGATAGGCGGGCAGGAGTACTGGCCAGTTGTGCCAGTATGTCGAAGTTGTGGGGCTTGGCTAGCCCCGAAGCATTCTCCTTTCGTAGAGGTCTGTCGAAACGAGCCTCCACCTGCTTCTGCTTATTGGCTGCTGAGGGCTTAGACGGGCCCTCTTCCTGGACAGCAGGGACGGTGCGAGGAGGCACCACCTCGGCGGCAGCTTCGCCGGGTTGGGCGTTCTGTTGTGCACGCGTCTGCACAGGGAGTGCCTCTTCTGTTGAAGAAGAAACCATGCGGCAAGACTTGATCTTCCTGCCTTTGGATTTGGAGGTAGGACGTACCTCCGGCTGAGTCACCTTGGAGACGAGGTCGGGGTGGACCCATAGGACCTCTCCTCGAGATGTGGTGAGTGGAATGAGTCCACTCACATTGTCACGGGTAGGTGGTAAGTTAACCACCTCCATTGTCGCCTTAGGGATGGGGACGCCGCCATCTTGTGTGGTAGTCGGCGGCAAGGTGCCGAACTGGAGTGACACCACATTGGCTGACACCGTCTTCTCTTCGTAGTCGACGGAGATTACATCCGCATTGATCATGTGCTGGATGTAATTTTTGAGGACATAGCAGTCCTTGGTCGGGTATCCGACAAACCGATGGTAGTGACAGTACCTCGGGTTGTCCACTTTCCCAACTTCATCGGGCCGCTTTGGTTCCGGTAGCTTGATCTTGTCACTCTGCTTCAGTATTTCAAAAAGTTGCAGGGTGTCTTCGTCGTTGAACGAATAAACCTCCTTAGGCCTTGGTGCAAGTGGAGGTTTCTGAGTAGGCGCAGATGCGCCTTTTGAGGCATTGACAGTCAATGCCTGCTTCCCCTTTGTCTCACGTCCGGGGTTGTTGGTTGTAGACCTTTTCCCCTTGTCATCAAAGGCAGGGAAGCTGACCCCCAGAAGACGTGCATTGGCCGCCTTCTTTTCTGCGGCTTCTGCTTCGATGATCAGGGAGCTCCAGTCGGGAGAGGGAGTAGAGTTGAGCCAGAGTTTGACTGCAGGCAGCATGTTCATGCTGCAAGAGGAGAGGAGCGCATGTTCCGGCATCCCTGGAGGTAGTCTGAAGCAGGCCTGTCGGAAGCATTCGATGAACACCCGAACCGTTTCCTTCTCCTTCTGGCGTATCTCTATGAGGGACGCCATCGTCATGTCCTTCCCGCCGTCGTAGAAGCGGTCGAGGAAGAGGCGCGTCAAATCGTCGAAGGATGATATGGAATTGTCGGGGAGGCTGCAGTACCAGTCATACGCCACTCCCTTCAATGCTCCGACAAATATGCTAGTGAGGAGCGCGTCCTCCTTCGGGAGATGTCCCGTTTGGGACTGGAAGTACGTCAGGTAGCGACGCGGAGAGTCCTTCCCGTCGTATGGCGTCAGTGTTTGTGGTTTATACCATGGAGGATAAACCACCTTGTTCCACTCGAGGGGTAGGGTTGGGGGATGCCCATCTTCTGGCGCTCCTCTTGCCTGTTCTTGGACTCAAAGCGCTCCCGCAAGTCCTAGATCATTTCGACCACATCCTCCGTGGAGCTGGGAGTCGGGGAAGGTGGTACCACCTGGAGTTGAGCGTTTGAGGGCTCAGACGTCCGGGGTACTTCTCGGCGGTCTGTGTCTGAGGATACCCGTTGAAGGGTACACTCGACTCCCCATTGGCCCCTGGGTCGGGACCGGTCGAAGGCGTTCGGGTCAAGGCCGACCGTATTTCAAACACCGCCTGAGTCAGTGTTTGCATGGAAGCAGAGAGGTTTTGAGTCCTCCCTCTAATGTGTCTATGCGCTGGACGATGTCCTGCGGCGGCGCATCAGACTCGACATCAACCTCAGTCACGTTCACTGTCATGACGCGGCCGGGAGTGGATGGATGAGTTGAGGCCTCACTCTCGGCCACACTCCCTTGTAGGGGAGTTGCCTCTCCTGAAGCTTCGTCTGGTCTACCCCCAGCCACGTTCTGGAGGTCATTCTCGACGGGCGCATCTGCAAGGGTCTGATTACCCTCAGCTCCGTCTTGAAGGGCCTTTTCGTCTCCGGAACTACCCCCATCTATGTTCTGGGGGACATCCTCGTTTTGAAGGTCTTCTGGGAGGCTGACTTCGCCTCAAGGATGAAGATCCGCCGCAGCTGTGCTTTGGACATCTTCGTCTTCGTAAGGAGGCTCAACAAGGGTCTGACTACCCCCAGCTTCCTCCAAGAACTTCTTCCTCGACCGAGTGCCTTCGAACACTCCGGAGGACGAGACAGCTGCCTTGGTTTTCCTCGGTTGGCTTTTGGATGAGGACGAGGAATTGCCGGTCGTCTTTCGGGCTGACGAGGGGCTGGAGATCACGTTGCATGAAGCAACCTTTAATTCTGGCTCCTCTTCAATTGACACCTTCTTCCCGAGGCGACGTCGGAAGAGTGTCGATGATTGCAGCCGCTGAAAGACATACTGCCTTGGTGGTACTGCCGCCTTGCAACAGCAGTTGATGGTGACCACCGCACAAGTATGCCCCGTGAGAGGCGTATCATGCTTGTTGTTCGACTCTCCTGACCGACGCTTGTGAGTGATCACGTTACGCAGGTCGTTGGAGGAGAGTGCTACCTTTACACCCCCTTCAGGCGCATGGCAAGGCCAAATGCCGGGGTGGTCAGGTGAGTGCTGTGCCCCCTGATCTAATACCAAACAGGCATCCCGATCAGTAGTGGGGGAACCACAACAGTTGGAGTGACTTGAACGGACCTCAAACGCACTACCGGAGGAGGCGCGGGAGTTCAAGACCACTGGATTTGCCTTGCTCGGCTTGGTTGTGCACGCAGTAGATGCGCCCAAGTGAGACAAGGGCTTTGAAGGTCGGCTCGTTCTCGGCGCCGCAGCACTCGAGTCGACCTTGTACAACTTACCATCAGCAGCGCGCATGATTGTGAGCGCATGCTTCTGGCTTGTTGCTGGCATAGCACGTTTGGGACGTATGGCCCGTGCTGTCTTGGACTTCTTCGTACCAGGCCGCTGGGGCGCGTAGTACTCAGAATCCAAATTCTCCTCGCCACTACAGCGAGTGAGTCTATCAAAGACAGAGATCTTTTGTGGCGCATCAGAGGTGATGCGCGGGGCATTGGCTGCGCCCCTGCTCCGTCGACGCATCTTCCTCGCCTGAGAGGGAGATGGCTGGGGAATGTGGTCAGCCGCACGCTTCCCCGAGAGATGCGCTGCATCAGCGGGCACACCTTGGTTGCTGAGGACGTCAGCAGGAAGGGAAGGCTGGATTGGCGCATCCCCTTCGGTGGTGGTGCCCAAGGCGTCGACCTTGCGCACCCAGACTCGGCGGGTCTTCTTCGGCTACGGCAGCCGCTTCGAAGGACTCGCACTGCCTTCAGATATGAACTCCTCACACGCCTGTTGATTGAGGCGTACGACCAGCGTCTTGTGGGAGGAGCCCACCTTCACGTCGTCGGCTTGCGACATGACTTTCTCGGTGGAGGAGAAAGAGGTCCCCAGCAGAGTCGCCAGCTTGTTTGCCATTAAAATCTTTTGATGTAATTTCAATACAAACAGAACAGTGTTACAATATAGGACTTAGACGTAGTCCTAGGAGTACACTTTTGTTTATCTGGGTCCCTTGTGCCGATGGAGCGAGTGGTAATGCGTTGACTCCGTTGACGAGCTGACGACGGTTATCGGTTCTCTGAAGGTCTGGATTGCTCTGGGTGCTGGAGCTTGCTGAGAGGAGGAAGACGTTGAGTGTCTGTATCTGCCTCTCTGGTGAGATGTTCCTTCGTTGGATCTTCTCTGTCTTGTCCGTGTGTGTCGGTCGGTGTGGAAGAAGGAAATGATCCCTCTATTTATAGCTGGGCAGGTTGGCTGCTCATGCGCGCATATGCAGGATGCGCTGGTGTGTGGGAACGCCACGTGGAGATTGCTGATGGAGGCGCATGGATGATGCGCCCTGATCAAGGGGTTGACTTCTTCATACTGCTGTTGTGAGCCGGCACGTAGCAGAGGAGAAGATCTTTCTGTTGCTGAGATCTTGGATGAGTTGAGTCAAAGGACATGTGTCATCGACCCATGGCTCGGAGATCTCGGATTTGGTGGGGAATGATCTGATAGGATGCGCCTAGGATTGGGCGCATGAGGAGACTTTGGCTCGTAACCTTTATGAGTCACGAACCATTCTGGGCGCATGGCTTTTGAGGCGCATGCAGGCGACTTCCCTTCTGTCTTTTGGGATCAGAGAGCAGTCTGGGGCGCATGGCTTTTGAGGCGCATGCAGAGCTTCAGATGGAGACTTCCCTTCTGTCTTTAGGGATCAGTGAAGAGTCTGAGACGCATGGCTTTTGAGGCGCATGCAGATTTGGACGCATAGCTGCAGAGGCGCATGCGGGTGGTTGAGTGGCCACGTGGCAGTAGCCGTCGGAGTAAAGTCATGATAATGCTGACGTTGCCGACGCTTCATCTTCTGAAAAAGCTGCCGACTGTTCAGACTTTGGGAGGCATGCTGCCAACTCTGTCAGTTCAGCATTTAATGTTTGTGATATTCGATGGACAGCTGAGGGGGCGCATCGATTGGCGTTCCTCTGGGTATGGGGACGCATGGGGGCGCATCCTCTGTGATGTGCTCGGTTCTGAAGGGCGCGTCTGGGTGATGCGCCTGAAGTCGAAGGGCGCGGGCGGCTGTTTCGTTCCTCGAGTGCTTTAAATAGCCGTTTGGCTGAATTCGAGGCATCCGATTCATCCATTAAATGCAAGTTCATTGCTCAGAATTCGGAGAGCCATCCACTTGGCGCGTGGGTTTGATCTGCCCGACCTATAAATAGTGGCATGGAGAGAAGGTTTGCTTCTCGTTCTCTCACGTACTTCCAATATGAACTTGGGTACTCGAGTGCATTCTGTTGACGAAGTGCTCCCGAGGGTGAAGATGAGACGCCGTGTCGTCATTGATGCACTTGAAGGTGACTGTTACATCCAAAAGACGGAGTCGAGGGCTTCCGAGGCAGGCGGAAGGTGCCTGTTGCATTCAAAGATAGGGATGCTCGGGCCTCGTCTCCGTTGTTCCGGAAGGGCCGTAGATCGGAATGGCGGTGCTAGGCTCTTTCTTCCTTCAAAGTGGGTGTTGCCCACTCTGATTGTGTTGAAAGCTGCTCCTTTAGCCGTATTTCGATTACGGTCTTCTTTGATCTTTGGAGGCTCTTTCGAAGCCTCCCCTGGCCACAGATTTGCGGTGCTCTTCACTTCCTCGGTTTCAGCCAGAGGGTTAAATGCTTCATTAGTCGAAACATTTATCAGGTGAGCCTGGCTGGAAGAGCGGCACATAACTGGGCTGCTGAAGGGATGCACATAACTGGGGATGCACATAACTGAGCTGCTGAAGGGATGGGCCTTGCTAAGGGCGCATGGTGGGATGCGCCCGGTTGAAGGTGCATGGTAATGCTGCGCCTGACTGGAGGCACATGGTGGCTGTTGGCTGTAGACTTAGGATCTTTCCTTTGTAGAAGTTTTCCTTTGTACAGCCTTCTCTAGACATGTAATAGACTTTTAGAAATAAAAAGTCCTCTTTCCATGTCTATATTTGTTGCTTTTGCTGTAAAGTATTTTGTCCGAGCTCTGGCGTATGTAGTGTCTGGCGAGGGGGCCTTCTGGTTGTGAAATTCCATGCTTCTACACGCATGGGCCATCTTTCTGCGGCCAGAGTTGGCTGCCGCATGGGCCGTCTTCCTGCGGCTAGAGTTGGCTGCCACATGGGCCATCTTCCTGCGGTCAGAGTTGGCAGCCGCATGGGTCGTCTGCCTGCGGCCAGAGTTGGCTGCCGCATGGACAGACTGTCCATTTCTCTTATGCGGCCTCTTCTTCGTCCGCATGGATTTCCCTTGTGCCCCCAAAAACTCAGCATTGTAGTGCTTTCCTTTGCTGGATTTGGGGACAGTGGGGTCCTCTGCTGTCGGAAGCAAAGCCACAAGAGAGCTTTGATCACCGTCATGGGCCGCAGAAGGAGCTTCTTCGAGAACCTGGTCGGGGGCAACAGTTTTGCGCTTCGACGTCCTGCAGGTTCTCTTTGGGTTGGCTCGCTTCTGTAACGGGCTGGCACTCCCATCAGAGAGTATTTCTTCGAACGCTTATTGGTCAAAACGAACCACAAGCATTTGCTGCGTAGAGCCGAGTTTGGACGCGTCGGATTGCGTCACCAGCTTCTCATCAGAGGAGAAGGACGTCCCCAGCTGAGTCTCCATCGTGTTTGCCATTAAAATATCAAAGACAGGTATTACAGAAATACTGAAATTGATTACAAAGTCGCTTGTACAAAGAAAAGTCTAGAAAGAAATCCTAGGAAACAATCTAAGTACAATTGTTTAGTTTTTGATTCTGGGGGGTGACGGTGGAGGCTCGGGAAAGTGTATCAACTCTGCCTTACTCCTTGGACTATCCGACACAGTCTTAGCTCTTGAAGAAATTGCCTTTCGTAGGTTGTCCGCCTTGGATTGCCAACCCTTTGCATGGGTGTGGTGCCCTGCTATTTATAGTGATTTCGGGATGAAGGATATTTTGAGCCGCATAGATGGCCACGTGGCCACGTGACTGCAATAGCACATGAAGACTCGCTCTTTGACTGCCAGCTGGTGGTTGGTTGAGATTTTCTTGTTGGAGCAAATTTGGGTGGTTGAGACTTGGTCAAATTGCCATGTGTCCCCCAACAACAGAGTAAAATCAATCTTCTGCGGCCCTGATCAACTTGGCCGCATGCGGCACCTAGAGTCTTTCTTCTGCGGCCTGGATCGGCTTGGCCGCATGAAATCTCAAGAGCCTTCCTTCTGCGGCTCGGATCATCTTGGCCGCATGAGGTCTCAAGAGTCTTCCTTCTGCGGCTCGAATTGGCTTGGCCGCATGAGGTCTTCAAGAGACTTCCTTCTGCGGCTCGGATCATCTTGGCCGCATGACGTCTGAAGAGTCTTCCTTCTGTGGCTCGAATTGGCTTGGCCGCATGAGGTCTTCAAGGGACTTCCTTCTGCGGCTAGGATCATCTTGGCCGCATAAAGTCTGAAGAGTCTTCCTTCTGTGGCTCGAATTGGCTTGGCCGCATGAGGTCTTCAAGAGTCTTCCTTCTGCGGCTCGGATAAAGTCTGAAGAGTCTTTCTCCTGCGGCTTAAGTCCACTTGGCCGCAAGGGGTCTCCAAGAGCCTTGCTTCTGCGGCTCGGTTTCACTTAGCCGCATGGGTTCTTCGAGAGCCTTGCTTCTGCGGCTAGAGTCAACCTAGCCGCATGGGGTCTTCGACAGCCTTCCCTATGCGGCTTGGTTTCTCTTGGCCGCATGGAATTTTTAGGAGCATTCCTTCTACGGCTCGAGTCCACTTGGCCACATGAGTCCACTTGTTTCTGCCGCTCGAGTCCACTTTGCTCCCTGATCTGAGGCTAGTAAAGCATTTGCTCTCGATCGTTGTAGGAAGACTTTTGGGACCATTATATTAGCTCCCTGATCTGAGGCTAGTAAAGCACTGCTCTCGATCGTTGTAGGGAGACTTTTGGGACCATCATATTTGCTCCCTGATCTGAGACTAGTAAAGCACTGCGAGACAAGACGAGCTATGACAGGCCCGCACAAAAAATATGCGATATGGCCCTGGACTTCTTCGACTTAGCACCCGAAGGTGCGTAGCATGAAGCGTCCAAGTTGAAAGTGTCGACATTCTCAATGGGCCGCATGAGGGTCTGGCTCGCAAGAGATTCCCCCCCCCCCTTTTGACTTGGTTCAAGCGCAAGAATTGCACCCAAGTAGGAGGGGGACTTTAAGAGTCGGCTCATATCTGGTGCAAATGCACCTGAGACGATTCTGTACAGTTTATCATCGGTAGCGCGTATGATTTTGTGTGCGCCTCTCTGGTTTACAGTTGGCATAGCACGTTTGGAGCGCATGGTCCGTGCCGCCTTGGATTTCTTCATACTAGCCCGTGAAGGTGCATAGTACTCAGAACCCAACTCATCCTCGCCATGACAGCGAGTGACTTAATTGAGTGATTCTTTTTATTTTTTTATTTTTGGTGCCCTTTTCAAAGGAGGCATGGAAGCTCTATATATAGAATGGAATGAGCCATTTCTTCTTCTCCTTTTCGATGTGGGACTAAAAGCAATATCTTCTTTTCCATGCTTCTACACTCGTCACCATCAAAGGAAAGTCTCCAATCGACAGTACCCGAAGGTATCGTAGAACCCACTTGACCGCACTCCAATTTATCCTTCCAGGATTGGAAAGATACCTGCTAACTGTGCCAACTGCGTGAGCGATGTTTGGTCTCGTACACACCATAGCATATATGAGGCTTCTTACAGCTGAAGCATATGGAACCCGCTCCATATCTTTCTTCTCGTCCTCGGTAGATGGATACTGCTCCTCAGTGACCTTAAAGTGAGATGCAAGGGAGTTACTCACTTTCTTCGATCCGTCCATCCCGAAACGCTGAAGTACTCGGTGAATGTACTTCTTTTGGAACAAGTGTAGCAGCTTGGACTCTCTCTCTCGGCTGATCTCCATCCCAAGAATAGTCTTCGCTGCGTCCAAATCCTTCATAGAGAAGGCCGCGCCCAGTTGGTGCTTCAACTCCGCTATCCTAGTGGCATTTCGACCCACCAGTAGCATATCATCAACATAAAGCAGTAAAATGATAAAATCATCATCGGCAAAGTACCTCACAACTACACAGTGGTCCGACGTCGTCCGTGCATAACCGTGCTCCCCCATAAATGACTCGAACTTCCTGTACTACTGTCTCGAAGTCTGCTTCAGACCATACAAGCTCTTCATCAACCGACAGACTAAGTGTGACTTGCCCTTCTCACAAAATCCCTCTGGCTGCTCCATGTACAACTCCTCCTCAAGATCACCGTAGAGGAATGTCATCTTCACGTCCATCTTCTCGACCTCCAAGTCTAAACTGGCTGTCAATGCTAGCACCACCCGAATAGACGACTGTTTGACGACTGGTGAAAAGATCTCATCATAATCTATGCCCTTCTGCTGACCATAGCCTTTAACTATAAACCTCGCTTTGTATCGAGGACGAGTAGCATTATCTGTCTGCTTCACTCTGAACACCCGTCGATTTTTCAAATCCTTTTTGTCCTTCGGCAATCACACCAGATCATAAGTGGAGTTGACCTGTAAGGAACTCATCTCCTCTTGCATAGCCTCTATCTACTCATGCCTATGTTCGCCGTCCATATCCTCTGTGAAACTTTCAGGCTCTCCCCAGTCAGTCAGTAGCACATACTTATCTGGTGAGTATCTCGTAGATGGTCGACGCTCTCTGTCGCTCCTCCTCAACAGAACCACTGGTGCTGGCTGTATATCAACAGTCTCCTCCCCTTCAGGAACTACCTCTCCGGCATGCTCATCCTCATGAGGTTACCTTGACCACTATCAGCAGGCTGATGATTAAGGTTGGGAGCAACTCCATGTACTGGCTCCCCCATAACTGGATCCTCTGCGATGTCCTCTGGGAACTGCTCGAAGCGAAATGACTCTAAATTAGGCAATTCCTCAGCCTCAGAAGGCATCTCAGAATCCTAAGTATTGGTCATGGCCTGATCCTCGACGAATACCACGTCCCTGCTTCTGTAGAGCTTTCTTCCCACGGGATCATAGAGTCTATAGCCAAACTCATCCCGACCGTAGCCGACAAAGATGTACCGTCTCGTCTTCGGCTGCAGTTTGGATCTCTCGTCCTTCGGTACATGCACGAAGGCCTTACAACAAAACACTCGCAGGTGATTATATGACGGCTCTTTGTCATACCATACTTTGTCAGGCACATCACCCTGCAAAGGAGCACTAGGAGATAAATTAATAGTATAAGCAGCAGTGTAAAGAGCATCACCCTAGTAACTGTCTGGTAAGTTTGCTTCTGATAGCAAACATCATACCCTCTCCATCAGTGTCCTGTTCATTCGCACCGCTACACCATTGAGCTGAGGTGTCTTGGACGAAGTCTTCTGGTGTCGTATCCTCTGCTCTCTATAATAAGCATCAAAGGGTCCAATGTACTCGCCGCTATTGTCTGATCGAACACATAACAGCTTCTTGCCCGTCTTCCTTTCAACAGAGGCCTGAAATTCTTTGAAAGTAGACAGCACCTGATCCTTGGTCTTTAAGGCATAGACCCAAATTTTTCTGAAACAATCATCAAAAAACGTCACAAAATAAAAAGCACCACTAATGGATTTTACCTTCATAGGACCGTAGACATCCGAGTGAATCAACTCGAGCAACGTTGGATTCCTCGAACTTGGGTGACTTTGGAAAGACGGCCTATTTTGCTATCACGCTAAACAGTGCGTGCACTTCTCCAATTTTGTAGACTTTAGTCCTGGTATTACCTTCATGTTCACCAAGTAACTCATCCCCTTCTTGCTTATATGGTCAGCTGCCTGTGCCACAACTCGGTAAACACGTCACTAAGTGTGTTTACCTCATGTGTCCCCTGTGCGCTCCCCTCCATATAGTAGAGTCCGGAGTTCTTGATTTCTCTGGCAATCACCATCGAACCTCTGGAAAGCTTTCACTGATCGTTCCCGAAGAGATTGAAGAAATCATCCTCATCCAACCTTCCAATCGATACTAGGTTGAAACGGATATCAGGGACATGACGGACATCTTTGAGAACAAGAACTGCACCCGTCTTTGTCCTTAAATGCACATCTCCAATAACAACCGTCTTCGACATATCTCCTTTGCCCATCTTTAACACTCCACAGTCGTCTGTCGTGTATGTGACAAATAGTGTCATATTGTGAGATACATGCGTTAAAGCACCCGAATCCACCAGCCAAGAATTGTCATCACAGACGAGGTTCATGACAACCTCATTACCTACGATGATCACATCGCCTTCATGTGCCGAGGTCGTCGCTGTAGTATTCTCACTTTGCTTCCCCTTGCAGCCCTTCTTTTCTCTCTTCCAAGCGAAATAGTTTCACTTGATGTGGCCCTTCTTGCCACAATGGTAACACTCCGAGTCCTCGTACTGACCATTGGACTTGTCCCTGCTCTTGTCTCTGTCACCATTTGGACCCTTACTTTTGTCCCTTCTGCGGCTCTCTGAAACTAGCTCCTCTGAGTGGGATGTGGATGAAGTGCCCTGAGAACGTCTCCGCATCTCTTCATTCAATAATCCGCTCTTGGCAAACTCCAGACTAACCACGCCTTCTGGAGCAGAAGCGATCGTAGATACTCATACGGTCTCCCATGAGTCTGGCAATGTACATAGCAACCAAAATTCCTAAACCTCGTCGTCGAACTTGACTCCCATCGAGGATTAGCTGGTCAACCATGGCCTGAAACTCACTCAAGTGATCCGTAATGGACTAACCATCTTTGTATCGCAGACCTATCATCATCCGGATCAGAAACAATTTATTTATCCTAGTCTTCTTCGCATACAAAGATTCCAGCTTATCCTACAGTGTTCTCGCGTGCTCAATACTGGCAACGTGATTATATACGTTCTCGTCAACGAACTGCCTTATGTACCTACACACCTGTATATGCTCGAAATTTTAGTCCTCTTCAGATTTACCACTGGACCTCTCAGAAGCAAATACTGGCAGATGCAACTTCTTGACAAATAGCAAATTCTTCATCTTGCTCCTCTAGTAGTGATAGTTGGTACGGTTCAAGTTTACCATGCGCACCGGCTTCATGTCTATCTCTGCTTCCTGGTTTGACTGTCAACTCATGACACTTTTCTAAACCCAAAGCTCTGATACCACTCTGTTGGGAACGCTTCGCAGAAACCGTTCCCCAAACCAGAGTCCTGCAAAAGAACCGAGCAAAAGCACACAAACCAAAAACGCCAAACACAAATCGCAGACAGATATTTTTGACGTGGAAAATCCAAATGGAAAAAACTACGGGACGATCGGAGTCCAACCATGAAGAACAATAGAATAAAGAGAATACATCCTCTACAAGCCCCTCTCGATCCAAACGGATAACCACAACTCACTTGAAAGAAGAAATTTTAATTGTAGATTCCGAAGAACAAGAGATGTCGAAAAATTATTCGAACCAATCTCTCCTTCACAATAGTCTTCAATCCTTTCTCCCTCAATAGTTGTAAAGCACTATTGCTCCTCTCTTTTGAGATATGTTTTATGGTGAGAAAATACCTCGTATATGTAGCCTCAAACCCACAACTATTTAAGGTATTCTACTATATGTAGGAATACTCAATCTAAACTATTGATGTATTCCTATTATATATAGGAATACCCAATCCAACTCCATTGAGATATTTCTACTATATATAGAAATACACAATCCAAATCTATTGGAATATTTCTATTATATATAGAAATACCCAATCCGACTCTGGGGTATTTTCCGAGGTTGCCCCCCACTCGCCCGTTGCCCCCATTCCCCTCTTGCGCCATCGCTATTCGTGCACCCCTCTCTACAACCATGGATGTTGCCCACATTCATAGATGAAGAGGAGTGCATGAGCTGCTGGAGTGAGTGGGGTTCCCAACCTATGTGGAAAATACCCCCGAGATTTGACTAGGAGAAAGGAGATGAACTTTTTTAATTAACCTTTATTATAATTTTTTAGGTAAGAATTTAAAATTTTGAGAAAAAAATTATTATTATTGTTATTATTATAAGCAAGGGATTGGACTAACTTGAAAAAGATTAAAAGATCAGGGCATTTAAGTGAAAAGAAAAAGACAAAGTTCAGGGTATTTACTTGATAAAAAAAATTGTGCAAGATACTAAAGTGAAAAAAATGTGATAGTTCATGGTATTTTAACTTAAAAATTAGCGTTTGCAAGGCTTATAATGTAAACTACCTAAGTTCAAAAACCTAGAGGGCTTCCCTCAAGGGTGCACATTTCCTGAAAATATCACCTACATGCATCCAAGACAGGGTAAGCTTTTACAGGACCTAACAGATATATGAGGTCATACACTTACTTGGTATGTTATCGATGTTTAGCCGCATTATTTTTCCAAGCAAAGATTTTTTGTTCTGTGAAAAATTGTAAGGATCTCCTCCTTTACCGCCACCATCTCCCATCATAAAATATAAATATCCATCTTGTGGTCCAAATAGAATCTGCCCTCCATGGTGAGACGTAAATGGAAGACCCATAGTGAAAATCCTTCTCACTTCGGATGGGCTAGCATAGGTCGCCTAAGAATGAAAGAAAAAGGCAAAAGATTACTTTCCAGGATCTTGCACAATGTTACACTGAAAAAATGATATGCAAGAAACATAACTAAATGACAAAGTCAGTAAACTGACTACAGATATCATACATGGTTTAGGACAACCTGTATAAAAGTCAGTTCACAGATGTAATTTCTGGTTCGTCAACTTGAGTAAACTGACTACAGATATCATACATGGGTTAGGACAACCTGTATAAAAGAAGCAACTAGAGCACCCAATCAACTCCGAGTCTCATCCCTTCTTGGGCACGTTGTGAGACTGTAATTGGTATTGATCCATGAGGCATATGATATTGGACTTGACCAAAATGACTTAAAAGGAAACAGCCTTATCCGAGTCTAGGCCCCATTCTCCCACTTATTAATAATTCAAGTCAATGTTTGAGCTAAACTTCAATCAAACTTATCATATTGTCACCAAATTTATGAACCTTGAGCGCTCAACCAGATGCAAGATACAAGAAACACTCAGCTCTCTCGCGCCTGCTAGTCAATCAAATTAAAGCCCCTAATTAACCATCAATTACTCAGAAAAGCACAAAATATTTTACCTTGGAAGGCATTGACGAGGAACTATTAGCAGTATACTCCGCAACTACAGTATGAATTTGGCATGGTTGGGTGCCATCGTCCGGACCAAGTTTCGAAGGATCACAATCCACATCAGAATTGCACGAACATCTTCCAGAACAGCTTGCCGATTGAACTTTATCACAATTGTAAGAAACAAAGAACCGTCCGTTGGTTGCAAAGTTTGGATGGAATGCTAGACCCATAACACCAAATGCAGACTCGTAAACGACCTCATCAGTTATGTCAAGGAAAGGGCTCGACTCATCGAATGACAATGTTCCTCCTGAACCTTTACCGGGGACAATTGCCAACCATATCTTACCAGGTTGATCGGCAAAGAAGACACGATTGGACCCATCAGGGTGAGCTGCCATGTTAAGGTAGGATCCATTTCCAATTTTCTCAAGGCAGAGACCGTTGGGAGTAGGTGAATTTGCTGTGCTGTTGAATAAAGCTGAACTACCATTAAAACAGGGTGAATCATCGCCTAATGGTCCTCCAAAGGCCTCGCAAAAATCAGTCTCTGACTGCCAGAAACTGGTTATCTTGGAAGAAGAAGAATCTGGTAGTCCATCACTTCCTTGCAGTGATGGAGCAAATGGGGAGTTCCATATAGTTGCGTCTTTGCAAGTATTCCAGACCTGTGTGCAGTAGTCTCCTGTTGTATCCTTCTTGGACTGAACAGAGCTTGCCAAAGCAGAAGAGTTGCATAGAATAGGAACTGTTCTTACTTTTGGTTCAAAATCGAACAAGTCTGCTGCAAATGGACTGCATTTCTGCAACAAAATACATATTTTGTGAGATATGCAATCAGAGTAACATAGAGAGTGCAACATAAGCCAAACAAACTACATGACAAAGATAATATCATAAAGATTTCATATGACATTTATATATATATATATATATATATATATATATATATATATATATATATTGGAACCAGGTAAATTGGAACCAGGTAAATTGTTTTTGGAATCGCTCCCACTGGGATTCGAACTCCTGACCACTCGGGCCGCATGCATCTCTCTTAACCACTAGGCTAGAGGTCATTTGCTATATATATATATATATATATATATATATATATATATATATATATATATAAACATGTCTAGGGCTTCGGGCGACGCGGGCGATCCTCTTTCCGGGAAATCGAGGTCTGGCCCTAGGGGGTCCCCTCCGTGGGACCCCGGCTCCGGGGGTGGAAGCGGGCCGACGAGCGGCGGCGGCCAGGCAGGCGGCGGCGACTTCCGGTCAGGCGCGGGCGGCTGGAAGAACATGGGCGGCCAGGCGGGCGAACGGGTTGGAGCTGGCGCCCAGGCGGGCGCCGGCAACCAGGCTAACGTCCAGGAGGTGGGGGCCGGCCAGGCGGCTATCGTTGCTGCTGGCTCGGGCCCCCAGGCGGGCGGCGCGGACGGTCCTGCAGGCGGTAGTGTGGGGGGTGGCCGGAAAGATCCCATCGGCCGGGACAGGCCGCTGGCGAGTGCCTGGGGAGGTTCATCGGGATTGGCGGAGCGGTGGGTTCCCGAGCTTTCCGATTTTTCTGGAAACCCGGATTTTCAATCGGGATCTGGGTCCAGTTCTTAGGGGGGCCAGGGGGAGGGAGGCGGTTGGACGACGGTTACGAGACGGCGAGGGGCTAAGACAGAGGAAAAGGTGGGGGGCGTGCAGACCCCCCAAAAGGCGCGCTTCTATGCGGAGAGGAGAACGATCGAGGGATCGGGGTTGCGGACGTCGTCTCGTGGCCCGGTGGCGACTACTGGAAGATCTGTGGGCTGGCGCCCCAAGGCGACCATGGCGGAGAAAGGGAAGGGTAAAGTGGTGGACCTGGGAGGCCAGGGCCTAGGATCATATATGCATGGAGGTGCTCCCCGGGCACAGGGGACGGCTCCCCACCCAGCAGGAAGGTCCTGGACGGATATCTGCAAACTGGTGGGTCCTAAAAGCCCCACTTCTATGGAGTACGTGCCGCCGAAGAAGGTAGGAAGTGGCTTTCGGGCCTCGTTTCCAGCAGAGGAGATTGAGAAGGTGACAGCCTTCTGGGAAAACACGCTTGTACTATATGTCCTGGGAAACAGGCCATTCTACGGCCAGATCCGGGATTATGCGGCGCGTGTCTGGCAGCCTAAAGGCAGTATGGAGTTCTTTACTAGAGAAAATGACTTCTATTATGTGAAGTTTGGGCTAGCGGAAGATGTCACCAAGATCCTGCAAGGAGGTCCGTGGACGTTCGATGGCAGGCTGATCATACTGAAGGAGTGAACGCCTGAGTTGCGATGCGAGAAGGAAGTCCTGAACGCTATCCCTGTCTGGATTCGCTTTCCGACGTTCCCTGTGCAGTTCTGGATTCTCCTACTGATGCGACTAGCGAGCTTGGTGGACACTCCGATCAAGGCTGATGATGCTACGGCCTTTCGATTGAGGCTGATGTATGCCCGGATATTCGTAGAGATTCGGGCTGGCGGGGAGTTGTCGAGTTTTTTGGAGTACGATGGAGAGGTGCTAACCCAGAAGGTGGAGTACAAATGGGTTCCACCAACCTGTTCACATTGCGCTTGCTTCGATCACCTGGACAGTTCATGCCTGTCAGGAGGGGCTCAACCAGGGAGGTCCACGCCCTCCTTTCCTACTGAGGCGCCAGGTTCTTCACGGACGACGGAACCTTTATCCGGGGAGGACGGAGTGGATGATATCATGCAGGAGGGGGACCGACCGATGGAGGCAGTGAGTGATCTGAGCGTGACTGCGCCAGGCCAGTCGGTTCCCGCTCGTGGAACGATGGTCATCTTCTCGGCGTAGAGGAGTATGGTCACCAGAGGCATGGTGGCTTCGAATAGATCAGAGCGGGGAGATGGCGGACTATCTGCGGAGAAATTCTACAGTAGGAAGAGATATGCTAGGCCACTAAGAGATAGCTCCCCAAGGGAGGAGGGACAACACACGTATAGGGATGAGGTGCTGTGTGTTTACAATCCGACTTGGGCCTTGATGCTTACCCAGGATGCGCCCCAGAGTGACCATAAGCAGGGACTGAGAAGGATATGACAGAGATGGATGTGGTACCACCCCCGGGTACCAGTCCTAGTGACATTCAGGGGAATCTCTCCCTTATTAATTAATGACGGTTATCGCCTGGAATGTGAGGGAGGCGTGTTCGCTGGGTAGATGGAGGGAGATTTGTGGGGTATTACGCAAAGAGAGGTGCGACATGTCTGTCCTGTTGGAGACCAAGATCAAGGGGGAGCGGACTCTGACTCACCAGACTCCATCAAATCCACAACTTAGCTCTTTGTGACATGGCTAGGATCTGGGTCAGATGGAACACCAAGACTTGGGATGGAGATTTAATCTTGTTGACGGAGCAGCTGATTGCTATCTCTTTCACTAACAAGGGTGGCTTTCGGTTCTTACTGGGCGCGGTTTACGACCATAATGACAGGTGGTGGCGGGAGACCTTGTGGAGCGACATTACCAGGGTTGCTGCTGTTGCAGACTCCGCACATCTGCCTCTTCTCATGATGGGAGACTTCAACGCCCTGTTACACAGAGGGGAGAAAATGAGCGGAAGACCGGTTCCTGATTCGGTGCTGTCTGATTTTCAGAGTTGTCTTCTTCAGGCTGGGCTCCAGGGGCTGACTCGCTCGGGATTTATCTGGACTTTGCATAACAAGGTTGTACGCAACAGGATGGCATGCCAGTTAGATAGAGCCCGGGCAATGGGGAGTGGTTTCGTCGCTTCTCCAACTCTTCGGCTGAGGGTACGGCCGCTGGTATGAGTAACCACTCCTCCTTCAGGGTTGGTTTCACTAATCGCTCTATAGTGAGGTCTCGTCCCTTCTGGTACAACAACAGCTGGTTCTTATCGGAGGGTTACTCGGAGGCTATTACGGAGGGTGTTGCTCATCAGGTTGTGGGGACTGCTCAATATCGAACGGTACACCTACTCAAGTACACAAAGAAGGCTCTTCGGTCTTGGATGAAGAGTTTGCCCAAGTCCTCTCTTGAAGACAAGGAGGCGGAGCTTCGGGTCATCCAGCATTCCATGCAATCTGACATGTTAAATGGAGACCTGGCGGCTAGAGAGAAGGAGCTGATTGGAGAAGTCAATACTCTGTGGCTCCAGCAGGAGATTAGTGCGGCTCAGCGTGCTAAATGCTCCTGGCTTAAGAATGGCGACCGATGTACCAAGTTCTTCTATGATGTCATTCGCACCAGACAGCATTGGAACACCATCTCTCAGCTTCTTGATACTGAGGATAATCTGATTGGAAAGCCGTCCAAGATCTCAGGAGAGGCGGTTAGGTACTACTCTGAGTTATACTTTCAGACTGACTATCTTTCTGTGTTCCCAGATGTAGTCACGAAGAGATTGGTGACTTCATATTGGAATAGCCTCCTGCTTGCCCCTGTCACTATGGAGGAGGTGGAGGCCATTATCAAGATAGCAGACCCCAATAAAGCTCCAGGCCCGGATGGATTCAGCAGTGGGTTCTACAAACGTCACTGGGATATTTTGAAGGTCCCGGTTCTCAAGGCGGTCCAGCAGTTCTTCGCTGAGGAAAAGCTGCTGAAGGAGCTGAATCACACTTTCTTGACTCTGGTACAAAAGAAGGAGGGGGCGACCTCGCTGGCGGACTTTAGACCTATTGCGTGCTGTAATTATCTTTATAAAATAATTACGCACCTCATGTGCCGACGTATGGAGGGGATCATGCAGGACCTTGTCTCTCCGAACCAGGCGGCGTTCATCAAGGGTCGATCTATAGCTGAGCATAGCCTTCTAGCTCATGAGATGGTGAGGGGCTTCAACAAACCTGGTGGGGAGAAGGCTTGTGTAAAGCTGGATCTGAGGAAGGCCTAGGACATGGTCAATATGGAGTTCTTATGCCACCTTCTGTCTGCTATGGGGTTTGATGATCGTTGGGTTGTGTTGATTTGGGAATGCATATCGACTCCCACCTTCTTGGTCCTTATTCAGGGTATTTCGTATGGGTTCTTCAAAAGCAACCGTGAACTCCGGCAAGGTGACCCCCTGTCGCCTTACCTGTTCACGCTTGTCATAGAGTAGTTTACCTGCTTGATGGATAGGGCGGTCCATTCTGGGAGGATTGTCCCGCTGTACAGGAGAGTCGAGCCTCCGGTTACCCACCTCATCTATGCCGACGACCTACTGGTGTTCATACAGCCTTCGTTAGAGGATATGAACACGTTATCTGAGATTATGGATGAGCTGGAATCGCACTCGGGGCTTCAGATGAACAGAGAGAAGAGCAGGGTCTACTTCAGTTCACTTTGCCTTCAGAAGGAGGAGCGCGTTGATGCACTGGGTGTGGAGAGGAGTGAGCTCCCGGTGAAATACCTGGGAGTTCCTTTGACAGTCAATTATGCCCGTGACCAGGATTGCTATAGCCTGGTGGAGTATGCCGAGCGGAGAGTTGAAGGTTGGCAAGCTGCCGGTTTATCTTTTAGGGGACGTATCGAGTTAGTCCGATCGGTTATCTCTGCCCTGGCCCAGTTCTGGTTGTAGTCTATTTTGATACCCATGGCTACTATCAGAAAAGTTGAAAGGATCTGTGCTGATTTCATATGGAGGGGGCCTTCATGCGATCTCTTGGGAACAACTTGTCGGCCAAAGAAGAAGGGAGGTGAGGGTCTCCGTCCTCTGTTGGCTATCAGGGAAGCCTCGGCCCTGAAACTGGCATGGCGGTTCATCAAAGGGAGATCCCTCTGGGCGGAGTGGATGCAGTCTCGCTATGTGAGGAATGACAACTTCTGGAGGTGTGGTATTGACAACAACCACTCTGTGACCTTCAAACAAATTCTGAGACACAGAGTAGTTCTTCAATCGTCTGTCAGGAGGATCATGTGTGATGTAGCTGGAACTGAACTATGGCTGGATCCTTGGATAGAGCACCAGTCTCTGGTGGACATTATGGGCGATCGAGTTCATAGGGAGGTGGGCAGAGGTCTGTTTGATTAGCACATCATCAGGAATAGAGCTTGGAGTCCGGAGTCCTACCGACATACTGAGGGTCTTGGTGAGATTATTTGCGAGATTGAGATTGACCCATCCCAGCCTGAGGATACTTGGGTCTGGGATCCGTCTGGCATGACTGGAGGTACTACCTCGGGGGAGTTCTCCTTCCAGAGTGGCTACAACCTTATGCGTAGTGCCAATCCCCCAATTGGTGATTATGACTTCATTTGGTGCAAGAATCTGGCCAGAAAAATGCAGCTATGTATGTATCGCCTGCTTCTTGGTCGTCTTCTGACTAGGGACAGACTCATCTCTTTTG
The DNA here is from genome assembly GCA_029216955.1 of Iris pallida. Classification (NCBI taxonomy): domain Eukaryota; kingdom Viridiplantae; phylum Streptophyta; class Magnoliopsida; order Asparagales; family Iridaceae; genus Iris; species Iris pallida. The sequence goes on along the minus strand of JANAVB010042822.1, from coordinate 274,271 downwards.
GGATCCAGGTCCCCAATCCGAAGTGTGCACTCTATGATTTGGAGGAGGAATCGATAACCCATCTATTTTTTGACTGTGGAGTTTCATGGTCCATATGGTCTGAGCAAAACCGTATGCTGGGCGGAGGTATCTCTGGCAGGTCGATTGGAGCAATCATCACGGGTATTCGAGATTGCAGAGGGCGAGGTATGGTCTGGTTCAAGACTGCTAGGATTCGGCTGGCAGCCGCTGTCTGACATGTTTGGCGGGAGAAGAATCGGCACAAATTCGAGGGACTTATCATCCCTCCGGTTGGTATCCTTTATAATTTGGAGTTTGATGTAAAAGAAATGGTCGACTGACGGGTGGGCGTCCATCCTGTCTGTATGTTGTAAGAGTATTGACTGATTTTAGAATAAAATTTACCATTTTTTCAATATATATATATATATATATATATATATATATATATATATATATATATATATATATATATATATATATATATATGAGAGCGGATCAAAAGCCCCCCTTAGAAAACCCCCCTCACTCTCAGCCGTCCATTTAATGTTAATATTAATGTTAATGTTAATATTAATGTTAATATTAATGTTAATGTTAATATTAATATTAATATTTATTTTTATTTTTATATTAATGTTAATGTTAATGTTAATGTTAATGTTAATATTAATGTTAATGTTAATATTAATTTTAATGTTAAGTTTAATGTTAATTTTAGTATTTAAAGTTAATATTAATATTAATATTAATATTAATATTAATATTAATATTAATATTAACATTAATATTAACATTAATATTAATATTAACATTAAATGGACGGCTGAGAGTGAGGGGTTTTTAGGAGGTTTTCTAAGGGGGACTTTTGATCCGCTTCCTATATATATATATATATATATATATATATATATATATATATATATATATATATATTTTGAAGCAATGGGTAATTGTGGCTAACTCGCCTCCACTGGGGCTCGAACTCCGACCACTTGGGCCGCATGCATCTCTCTTAACCAGTAGGCTAGAGGTCATTGCATATATATATATATATATATATATATATATATATATATATATGAACTTTTCTCAAAACAATACAAAATGTTGCAAACTTGGATACTACGAAGCACAAACAGTAAAAAATGTGGCTATTTCATGTCTGACACGTATCAGGCACTCCACAAATTTGTATCAGACACTCCAAAATACACTAGGATACACCAAGGTACAGTGTCCGTGTTGCCATGCCCATGCAACATAGATTGGGTATAAAAGCTATGTTAAATCAACCTCTGCAAAGGAAAGAGGTGCAATAACACATACAAGCGAAAATACAATATTCAAGACTTGAAGATCTTGTCTTGGAGTCCGACCTCGTGTAACGATCAATTTCACCCTATCTAACATAATCACGCACCCGGTGGAAAGAACTTCTACATCCTTCCCTTGTTTGGATTGCTCCTTTTTTTTTTTTCCTTCTTTGAGGTAATTGTAGTACTCATTATTGTCTAGCTAAAACCTATATGGGATTATACTAGTGGGAAAAACACCAAGCAAATAACTAAGCACTTAAAACAATAATGATACTTGAATATGTAACAATATATGATCTTATTATGTTCACATATAACAAAAGTAAAACCTATATGAATCGACAGGCAAAGAATAAGTTATGCTAAAAAGCAATCTACTCAGGTTCTTAAGTTCATTGAGAAATTTGGGTAGATTTGTATTCAGAGAGCAGGAACTAGTGTTTGTAGTGAATGTAGAACACACGTGAAAGCTTAATCATGTAGGGCGAAGCACGGACTCTCCAAAATGTTTGTCGTGCCCGGGTCTGACATGTATCGGACAGTAACTCCAAATTGCACTAGAACACGCCAAAAGAAGTGACATATATGTAACACCGTGTCCGTTTTGTTCCATGTTGTATTTGTGTTCGTCCACACATAGGACATGATCGACTGTCAACTACCAAGAAATTTTAAGCAAGAAGTATTGAAATGAGTCTAATATCTCAGATAATTTTATTGAGGGCTACTGCCTACTACTTATAGAGGGTCCAACCCCTTTTCATATTACATCTAACCGATGTGGGACTAAAGTCCCTTATTTACTCTCAACACTCCCCCTCAAGATGGGCGATAGATATTAATCATCCCCATCTTGTTACATAGCTTTGACAGACTCAATGAACTAAGACCCTTAGTCAGACAGTCTGCCACTTGTTCTTCTGAGCGAACATAATCAATCTTCAGTATCCCTTGTTCCAGCTTTTCCTTGATGAAGAATCGATCGATCTCGATGTGCTTCGTTCTGTCGTGCTGAACCGGATTGTTCGCTATACCTATCGCAGCTTGACTATCGCTCAGAAGGCGCAATGGTGTCCCCTTGTCTAGCTTCAACTCTGTCAGCAGCGCCTTTACCCATAGCAATTCTGAAACTCCTAGAGCAATTGCTCTGTATTCTGCTTCAGCTGTCGACCGTGCTACCACTGACTGTTTCTTGCTTCTCCATGAAACCAGGTTTCCTCCTACAAAAACACAGTACCCTGTGGTAGACCTTCTGTCGTCTATGCAGCTTGCCCAGTCTGCATCGCAGTATCCCTCAACATCTGTGCATCCATTCTTCTTGAACCACAGTCCTTTTCCCGGCGTCCCTTTCAGATATCTTAGGATCTGAAATACTGCATCCATATGACCCGTTCTTGGATCATGCATATAGCGGCTTACAACACTTACTGCAAATGAGATATCAGGACAAGTATGCCCTAGATAAATCAGTCTGCCTACTAGCCTTTGATACCTTTCGCGATCAATAGGCTTTCCTGTTTCTGCTCCCATCTTGTACTTCTGGTCAATTGGAGTGACTGCTGCTCGGCATCCCAGCATTCCTGTCTCCTTCAGCAGATCTAGTGCATATTTCCTTTGTGAGAGAACAATTCCTTGTTCACCATCACACACCTCGATACCCAAAAAATATCTCATCTCTCTCAGGTCCTTCACCTCAAACTCTTTGGCGAGTTTCGTCTTCAGTTTAGTGATCTCAACTACATCGTCACCTGTGATCACTATATCATCTACATATACAGCAAGTATAGTAATGTGGCCCCTTGCATGCTGGAGGAAGACAGTATGATCTGCATTTGTCTGATGGTACCCCATGCCAGTGACAGCCCTTCTGAATCTGTCAAACCAGGCTCGAGGAGATTGTTTCAGCCCGTACAACGACTTCTTCAGTTTGCACACTTTTCCATGTGACGTTCCTTCACCTGAATCTGACACAGAGTAGCACCCCGGAGGAGTCTCCATGTATACTTCTTCTTATAGGTCTCCATGAAGAAATGCGTTCTTTACGTCTAACTGGTGTAGCTTCCATCCATAGTTTGCTGCAATGGAGACCAGTGTTCTTACGGTACTCATCTTCGCTACTGGGACAAAAGTCTCATCATAGTCGATACCATATGTCTGGGTATAGCCTTTTGCAACCAGTCTCGCCTTGTATCGTTCAACTTTTCCTTCTGGTGTCTCCTTCACTGTGTAAACCCATTTGCATCCCACAGCTTTCTTCCCTTCAGATAATGGCACCAGCTCCCATGTCTTATTTTTCTCTAGTGCCCCAAGTTCTTCCATCATTGCGGCTTTCCATCTTGGGTTCTTCTTTGCTTCCTGCCAATTTTTAGGTAAAGAAGTGGAGTCTAATGAAGTGAGGAATGTTTGATAAGTCGGAGAAATATTAGAATAAGATAGGTAGTTGGCGATATCATGTTCATAATCTTTATAACGAATAGGAGCCTTTCCCGCATTAATGCGAGAAGACCTCCTTAAGGGAGCAATGGGTGGTGGAGAAAGCATACCATCCGAATCGGAGAGATCCGCTTCCGAATCCGAGCGATCCGGTGCGGGAGTAACATCTTCAGGAGTCGGGGCAGGAGTAGACGACCTGTCTTCTTCTGTAAACTTGGAGCTCCTTTTCCCTTGTCTGCTTCTCCCCCTGCGTAATGTACGTATTGTCTTCTTCATCCTCCGTATCAGTATCATTGATGCTTTCTCCCCCTTTCTGCCAGTTTGTCACGACAGGACAAGGTACCGATCCGACAACTACGTTTGGGCGTACTACCTCCCCCTCACGTCTAACACCCGCTGTGTGAGGCGTGTTCCCAAATGCAGAACCTTCGTCCGAACCATAATAAGGTTCCAGCTCTCTGAATGTAACGTCCATGCTTACAAACAGCTTCCGTTCAACCGGGCTCCAGCATACGTAACCCTTCTGTGTCCCGGTGTACCCAACAAAGACACACTTAAGTGCTCGAGGATCCAGCTTACCAACACCAGGCCTGTTATCGTGGACGAAGCATACGCAACCAAATACTTTCGGAGGAACGGTGTACGCAGTTGTCCCCGTGAGCATTTCCAAAGGCGTCTTCCAGTCCAGTAATTGAGAGGACATCCTGTTGATGAGATAAGAGGCTGTCAAGACAGCCTGCCCCCACAAAAATTTAGGGACATTCATAGCCAGCATCATCGTCCGAGCTACCTCCAGCAGGTGCCTATTTTTTCGTTCGGCAACACCATTTTGAGCCGGTGTATATGCACAAGAGGTTTGATGGAGTATACCATGAGAGGATAAATACGCAGCAAACCTCTTATAGGTATATTTCGTCCCATTATCCGACCGGAAACATTTAACACGAGCATTATACTGTGTCTTCACCCGTTGATGGAGGCTTTGAAATGCCTCAAAAACATCACTTTTATTCTTCAGCAGGTAGACCCACGTTACGCGGGTAGAGCAGTCAATAAAAGTAACAAACCATCTATAACCGTTAACACCGTTTGTAGGACAAGGGCCCCACACATCGGAATGAATCATATCAAAAGCAACAGAACATCGATGCCCAGAATGCACATAGGAGCTTCTGGTATGTTTTCCCAACTCACAAGCATCACAAACTAACAACTCTTTATTTGCTTTTTGATATAAGGACGGATACAGTCGACTAATAACGGGAAAAGAAGAATGTCCTACACGCTGATGGTGGAGGAGCAGCTCGGCTTCGACACTTCGACTTCGGACTTTCGGTTGGGCGTCTGCAACCAAAGATGCCAGTGCTCTATCCAGACCGTTCTTGTCCAAGTACCATAGACCCTTATGCCATGTGCCAGTGCCTAGTCGTCTCCCCGTTCCCTTCTCCTGAAAAGTTACCTTAGGAATATCAAAGGAAACAATACAGTTTAGATCAAGGATAATGGCGCTAATGGAAATAAGATTGACAGGAAAGGAAGGAGCATGTAAGACATTAGATAGAGTAATGGAAGGAGTGCAATCAACAGTGCCTTTACCCGTAACAGACCTGGAGGTACCATCAGCAGTCTGAATGCTTTCTGGCAGCGTTAGAGTATTCCCGGAACTCTCCTCGGGACCCCGTGACATGGCAAGATGCCCCAGAGTCCATAATCCAAGCTGGCTGAGAGACAGATGCAAGAGCACGCGGAGGTATACCGGTACTGGTTTGGGAGAAGTAAGTGCAGTAATCTCCTGTAGTGGACGACGCCCCAGGAATGACTTGTCTTTCACCAGAACCAAGCTTTGAGCCGCGCATCTTCTCGAGAACCTCTCTCTCAAATGGAGTGATGTCCGCCAGCTGATTGTCCCCACCTCCATCCGCCAGATGCGCCTTATTGCCTCCAGAGTAAGTGCCCCTTCCACCACCGTAGCTGCCTCGACCACCTCGTCGCCCACCGCGACTACGACCCCGACCATTCGAGGGAGTCCGTGTCGGTTTTGGGCAAAAACGGATGTAATGCCCTGTGTCACCACAGTTGTGGCAAACGCCTCCCGTAGAAGGAGGCTGTGTGAAAGTGGCAAGAGCAGATGTGTCAACTCCGACCTGCTCCCCCTGGGAGATACCCTTGGTAGGCATCAGCTTCAACCGTGCTTCTTCTTGTGCCATGGCAGCTATGGCGTCTTCTAATGTCGGCAGCGTCGGTTGTGCGAGAAGTACATTCCGCCGTTGCTCAAACGCTGGGTTGAGCCCCTTCAAAAATTTCATCATCCGTTGCCGCGAGATATATTAATCCAGAAATTTCTGGAAATATTTTGCAAAGGCCGGTTCAACCTGAGCATCCTCCATGCCAAGAGGATCATAATGGTCAAGATCAGACCAGTACTTCTTCAACAAGGCAGCGTACTCAGAGATGGTACGATCGTCTTGGATTACCCTATCGAGCTCATCCTGCAGTTGGAAGACTCGCATGGGGTTACCCGAACCGGAGTACATGTCTTTCAACGTTCTCCAGATATCAGCAGCTCCCTCCATTGCTTCAACGTTACCCGACACTTGGTCGGTCAAAGAGGCTGTCAACCAACCAGCCACGACATTGTTGACAATGTCCCATACAGCAAACTCCTTCGAGGAGTGATCGACAGGGGCCTTGGTGCGGCCATCTACATAACCAACCAAGCCACGTCCCTTCAGCGTCCGCATCGCCTGTCGCGACCATTTCAAGTAGTTGGTCGTGCCTTCCAACTTCGTCTCCAGTTTGTCCAACTTCCCCATTTTGTACGGTGACGGATCCACATCAGTATGGGTCACGCGTGGGGTTGCCTCCGGTAATCTCTTGGTCAGGAGATCCTCGACCAGGGCCTTCATTTCTTCTGCTGTCAACTTCCCATAGATGGAATCCATGACTTCTTCAACTGCAATCAGTGAGGTGTTGTTGTTTCCTGAGTCGTCTTCTTTGGAGTCGTCTTCGTCTTAGTCAGCTACCGGGGGAAACAACAAAACGAGATCTCTCACTGATATGTCGTAGTTTATACGACCCACTAGAACTGCGTCATGATAACGCGTTCGGACGGCTCAAGCATAACCAACGTAGTTGTGCCTCCTTGCATGAGACAAACTAGAGGTATACCAGCCGTGCAGAAACGATTGTAAAGACAACGTTTCTGAGATACGAAATTCTAAAGAGATTCCGTATTCGTAGTAGAGCTTCTAAAAAGAAGGTACTGATTCTCGAAGGCAACAACAGAGATCTTCTAAAGAGAAGGAAATATGTTTTTTTCTTTTCTTTTTTTCTTTCTTTTTTTTTTTTTTTTTTTTTGCCGAACAGCGAAAACCCTAAAAAAATATTTTTAGTGGGGGGTCGGTATGGGCAAGGGGGGCGGATGGGCAGGGGGGCGGGGTCGGCAGGAGTGGGGGGGGGGGGGGGGGGGGTCGGCGGCCTGGAGTGGGGGGGGGGGGGCGGCAGCAGGGAGTGGGGGGGGGGGGGCAGGGAGTGGGGGGTCGGTGGCCTTGGAGAAGGCTGGAGGGGGGTCGGCGGCTTGGGGGGGAAGGGGGAAAAAATATTTTTTTTTTTTTGTGGAGAGAGAGAGAGAGTTATGGCTCTGATACCATATTGAAATGAGTCTAATATCTCAGATAATTTTATTGAGGGCTAGTGCCTACTACTTATAGAGGGTCCAACCCCTCTTCATATTACATCTAACCGATGTGGGACTATAGTCCCTTATTTACTCTCAACAAGAAGATTAGAAAATGAATCGTCTCTTTAGAGTTCAGAATGCATACGATCTGGAGATCTAAAGTTCCATATAACCTTCTCTGATCAACCAAGTGTAGGAATTCAGATTTAGGGTCTGGAAGAGTAGAAGAAGAAGAAGGAAAGGTTTGGACATTTTTGTCGACTTGCTCGGATATCTGGTGCGTACTCACTTCAGGCCTGTTTCTTCACCACTCACCCTCAAGCGATGCATTGAGTAAATATTGTGCATGCTTAGCTTGTCCAAAAGTACTTGAAACCTGGACCTTGCAAATCCATTTATGAACACATTTGCAAGCTATTGAGTCGACGGAATGTAGACAGGACAAACTTCTTTAGAATCCAACTTCTCCTGGATGAAAAGACAGTCGATTTCTACATTCTTGGTTCAATCATGTTGAACCAGACCGTGCACTAGCAACAGTCATAGATACCTGATCGTCATTATAAAGTCAAAAAGGGAGTTCAAACTTCATTTTTAGTTCTTGGAGGAGTCTTCGGATCCAAATTCCTTCGCTAATTCCTTTAGCTAAAGCTATGTACTCCGCCTTAGCACTAGATCTAGACCATCGATTGTTGCTTATTTCTGCATGTTACTAAATTTCCTATAACATAGGAACAGTAGTAACATGTGCTTGACCTCCGATCGCCGACTAACCTTGCCTAATCAACATCTGTAAATACCTCAATCGGGAGATGATCATTTCGCTTGAACGATATCCCTTTTACAGGACAAGTCTTCAAGTAACGAAGGATCCGCTCAACTGCAAGAAGATGTACCATCCGAGGAGCATGCAGAAAATGACTCACAACACTTACCGCATATAAATGCCTGGAAGAGTCGGTGACAATAAAAAAAGGTCTAGCATCCAATCTCTGATATCGACTGACATCTTCTAGCGGATCTCCTCCTTTTTAACACTGAGATGATGATTCGGATCAGTAGGTGAGTCAACTGGTCTTGAATCTAGTTTGCCGGTTTCCTTCAGTAGATCAAGTGTATACTTTCACCGACATAAAAAATGACCTTTTCTGACCTAGCCACCTCTATTTCAAGGAAATATCGTAAAATTTCAAGTTTCAAGGTCTTTGATTTCAAATTCAGATATTAGGAACTGTTTCAATTTCAGCACCTCTAAAATATTATTTTCTGTAATAACCATGTCATCAACATACACAAAGAGTAGTGTGATACTCTCCCCCTTCTCTTGATAGAGAGAGCAGTCTGCATTCCATTGACGGTCAAGTCAAACCATAAAACTACCGGGCCTAGCAAACAAGCCTTTGGTGATTGCTTCATCTCATAAAGGGCTTTTTGGAGCGCATACACCTTCCCATTTGTAACAAATCCTAGAGGCACTCATAAAAACTTCTTGTAAATCTTTATTCCATAATGTATTTTTAACATCGAGCTGGTGAAGTTCCAAAGAGAAATTTCTTCTTTTTTTTGGCAAGGGAGTGTTGGAGTCGGTGGGGTTCCCAACCTATGTGGAGAATACCTCGGAGAGCGACGAGCGCCATCCATGTGTCGGAGAAGCTCGGGGAGTGCATGGATTCTATTTTGGAACATATATGGTAAGAAAATATATGATTAGATTTCCATATTTATTTTGATCATATATTTATAATTGAACCCTTCATATAGTAGCTTTCCATATAATTGGACTTCCAATTATGGCAAGCCAATTATGATTGGATTTCCATTAAATATATGATTGATGCATATTGGAAGTTTCCATATATATTGGCCTTCCATGTATAGATTACCAAGGGCTTATAAAAGGGTGATGCATGCTAGTTGAAAACTCATCTCAAACAAGAATGCTTTACAATCTTTGAGAGAGAGAGAGAGGATTAAGGACTATTGTGAAGGAGAGATTGCTTCGAATAATTTTTCGGCATCTCTTATTCTTCGGAGTCCGCAATCAAAAAAATTCTTCTTTCAAGTGAGTTGTGGTGATCCGTGTTGGATCGGGAGGAGCTTGTAGAGGGTGTATTATCTTTATTCCATTAGTGGAGGTTCTTCAGGGTTGGACTCCCCGTAGTTTTTCCCGCAAGGATTTTCTACGTCAAAATTTTTTATGTCTGCGATTGTGTTTGGCATTTTTGGTTTGTGTGCTTTTGCTCGGTTTTCTCACAGGACTTTCTGGTTTGGGGGAACGGTTTCTGCGCTTCGTTCCCAACAGAGTGGTATCAGAGCTTTGGGTTCAAAGAAGTGTCAGGAGTTGACAGTCAAACCAGGAAGCAGAGATAGACGCGAAGCCGGTGCGCATGGTGAACCTGAACGGTACCAACTATCATTATTGGCGGAACAAGATGAAGGATTTGTTGTTTGTCAAGAAGCTGCATCTTCCAGTATTTGCATCTGAGAAGCCCAGTGACAAATCCGATAAGGACTGGAACTTCGAGCATATACAGGTGTGTGGGTACATGCAGCAGTTCATTGACGAGAACGTGTACAACCACGTTGCCAATATTGAGCATGCGAAAACGTTGTGGGAAAAGCTGGAATCTTTGTACGCAAAAAAGGTCGGGATAAACAAACTGTTCCTGATCCGGATGATGATGGGTCTGCGGTACAAAGATGGTCCATCCATTACGGATCACTTGAGTGAGTTCCAGGGCGTGGTGGACCAGCTATCCTCGATGGGAGTCAAGTTCGACGACGAGGCTCAAGGACTTTGGTTGCTATGTACATTGCCAGACTCGTGGGAGACCGTACGAGTATCTATGATCGCTTCTGCTCCGGAAGGCGTGGTCAGTCTGGAGTTTGCCAAGAGCGGGGTACTGAATGAAGAGATGCGGAGACGTTCTCAGGGCACTTCATCCACATCCCATTACTCAGATGTACTAGTTTCAGAGAGCCACGGAAGGGGCAAAAGCAGGGGTCTAGGTGGTGGCAGAGACAAGAGCAAAGGGAAGTCCAAGGGTCGGTACGAGGACTCGAAGTGTTACCATTGTGGCAAGAAGGGCCACATCAAGCGGAACTGTTTCGCTTGGAAGAGAGAGAAGAAGGACGACAAGGGAAAGCAAGATGAGAACACTACAACGGCGGCCTCGACACATGGAGGCGATGTGATCGTCGTAGGTGATGAGGTTATCACAAACCTCGCCTGCGATGACAATTCTTGGCTGGTGGACTCAGGGGCTTCAGCGCACGTATCTCATAACTGGGCACTATTTGCCACTTACACGATAGGCGACTGTGGAGTGTTGAAGATGGACAATGGAGATGTGTCGAAGGCGGTTGCCATTGGAGATGTGCATTTGAGAACGAAGACGGGTGCAGTTCTTGTTCTCAAAGATGTTCGTCATATCCCTGATATTTGTTTCAACCTGGTGTCGGTTGGAAGGTTGGATGACGAGGGATTCTTCAGTCTCTTCGGGAATAGTCAGTGGAAGCTTTCCAGAGGTTCGATGGTGATTTCCAGAGGAAGCAAGAAGTCTGGTCTCTACTATATGGAGGAGAGCGCACAGGGGGCTTAGGAGGTGAACATAGTCAGTGATACGTCTACCGAGTTGTGGCACGGGCGGCTCGGCCATATCAGCGAGAAGGGGATGAGCTACTTGGTGAACAGGAAGGTGATTCCAGGGCTCAAGTCTACAAAGTTGGAGAAATGCACGCACTGCTTAGCTGGAAATCAAAATAGGGTGTCTTCCCAAAGTCACCCAAGCTCAAGGAAGTCGGCGTTGCTCGAGTTGATTCACTCGGATGTCTACGGTCCTATGAAGGTAAAATCTATTGGTGGTGCTTCTTATTTTGTAACTTTTATTGATGATTGTTCCAGGAAGGTTTGGGTCTGTCTTAAAGACCAAGGATCAGGTGATGTCCACTTTCAAAGAATTTCAGGCCTCTATTGAAAGAGAGACGGACAAGAAGTTATTGTGTGTTCGGTCCGACAACGACAGCGAATACATTGGTCCCTTTGATGCTTATTGCAGAGAGCAAGGGATACGACACCAGAAGACTCCGCCAAAGACACCTCAGCTCAATGGTGTAGCGGAGCGTATGAACAGAACACTGATGGAGAGGGTGCGGTGTTTGCTGTCAGAAGCAAATTTGTCCAGCAGTTATTGGGGTGAGGCTCTTCTCACAGCTGCTTATGTTATTAATTTATCTCCTAGTGCTCCTTTGTAGGGTGATATGCCTGACAAAGAATGGTACGACAAAGAGCCGTCATACAATCACCTGCGAGTATTTGGTTGTAAGGCCTTCGTGCATGTACCGAAGGACGAAAGGTCCAAACTTGAGCCGAAGACGAGATGATGCGTCTTTGTCGGCTACGGTCGGGATGAGTTTGGCTATAGACTCTACGACCCAGTGGGAAGAAAGCTCTACAGAAGCAGGGACGTGGTATTCATCGAGGATCAGACCATGACCAACACTCAGGATTCCGAGACGTCTTCTGAGGCTGAGGAATTGTCTGAGTTAGAGTCATTTTGCTTCGAGCAGTTTCCAGAGGACACCGCAGAAGATCCAGTTATGGGGGAGCCAGTGCATGGAGTTGCTCCCAACCTTGATCATCAGCCTGCTGATGGTGATCAGGGTGTCCCTCAGGAGGATGAGCATACAGGAAAGGCAGTCCCTGAAGGAGAGGATACTATTGGTATACAGCCAGCACCAGTGGCTCCACTGAGAAAGAGTGACAGAGATCGTCGACCATCTACGAGATACTCACCCGGTGAGTATATGCTACTGACTGACGGGGGAGAGCCCGAAAGCTTTGCTGAGGCTATGAAAGACGAACACAGGCAGGAGTGGATACAGGCTATGCAGGAGGAGATGGGTTCCTTACATGCCAATTCTACTTACGAGCTGGTGCGGTTGCCAAAGGACAAAAAGGCTTTGAAGAATCAATGGGTATTTAGAGTGAAGCAGACGGATGATGCTACTCGCTCTCGATACAAAGCGAGGCTGGTAGTTAAAGGCTATGGTCAGCAGAAAGGCGTGGATTATGATGAGACCTTTTCGCCAGTCGTCAAGCAGTCGTCTATTCGGGTGGTGCTAGCAATGGCAGCCAGTTTCGACTTGGAGGTCGAGCAGATAGACGTGAAGACGACATTCCTCCACGGTGATCTTGAGAAGGAGTTATACATGGAGCAGCCAGAGGGATTCTGTGAGAAGGACAAGTCATATTTGGTCTGCCGGTTGAAAAAAAGCTTGTATAGTCTGAAGCAGGCTTCGAGGCAGTGGTACAGGAAGTTCGAGTCGTTTATGGGAGAGCATGGTTATGCACGGACGACGTCGGACCATTGCGTATTTGTGAGGTACTTTGTCGAGGATGATTTCATCATTTTATTGCTCTATGTTAATGACATGCTATTAGTGGGTCGGAATGCCATTAGGATAGCAGAGTTGAAGCGCCAACTGGGCACGGCCTTCTCCATGAAGGATTTGGGTACAGCCAAGACTATTCTTAGGATAGAGATCAGCCGAGAGAGAGAGTCCAAGCTGCTACACTTGTCCCAAAAGAAGTACATTCACCAGGTACTTCAGCGTTTCGGGATAGACGGGTCGAAGAAAGTGAGTTGCCCCCTTGCGGCTCACTTTAAGTTCACTGAGGAGCAGTGTCCATCTACCGAGGACGAAAAAGAAGATATGGAGCGGGTTCCATATGCCTTAGCTGTGGGAAGCCTTATATATTCTATGGTATGTACGAGGCCAGACATCGCTCATGCAGTTGGCACAGTTAGCATGTACCTTTCAAATCCTGGAAGGGTACATTGGAGTGCGGTCAAGTGAATTCTACGATACCTTCAGGGCACTGCTGATTAGAGACTTGCTTTTGGTGGTGACGAGCCGAAGCTGGTTGGGTATACCGACGCTGATATGGCTGAAGATGTAGACACGAGACAATCGACTTCGGGCTATGTGATGATGTTTACTGGAGGAGCGGTATCGTGGCAGTCGCGGTTGCAGAAGTGTGTTGCCTTGTCGACGACAGAGGCAGAGTATATTGCGGCGACGGAAGCTTGCAAGGAATTGTTGTGGATGAAAAAGCTGTTGCAGGAAATGGAACAGAAGCAAGAGCAGTATACTTTGCTTTACGACAGTCAGAGTGCTATTTATCTTGTGAAGAACCAGACATTTCATAGTCGGTCCAAGCACATTGAGACTCGGTATCATTGGATACGAGATGTGGTTGAGAAGAAGGACGCGATGCTTGAAAAGGTCCATACTGATGACAATGGAGCGGACATGCTCACGAAGGTTCTACCAAGGGAGAAGTTTGAGTACTGCAGGCGGATCGTCGGGATGACGAGTTCTTCCACCTAATTGTGAAGGGGGAGAAATGTTGGAGTGGGTGGGGTTCCCAATTTAGGTGGAGAATACCCCGGAGAGCGACGAGCGTCATCCGTGTGTCGGAGAAGCTCGGAGAGTGCATGGATTCTATTTTGGAACATATATGGTAAGGAAATATATGATTGGATTTCCATATTTACTTTGATCATATATTTATGATTGGACCCTTCATATAGTAGCTTTCCATATAATTGGACTTCCAATTATGGCAAGCCAATTATGATTGGATTTTCATTAAATATATGATTTATGCATATTGAAAGTTTCCATATATATTGGCCTTCCATGTATAGATTACCAAGGGCTTATAAAAGGGTGATGCATGCTAGTTGAAAACTCATCTCAAACAAGAGTGCTTTACAATCTTTGAGAGGGAGAGAGGATTAAGGACTATTGTGAAGGAGAGATTGCTTCGAATAATTTTTCAGCATCTCTTGTCCTTCGGAGTCCGCAATCAAAAATTTTCTTCTTTCAAGTGAGTTGTGGTGATCCGTGTTGGATCGGGAGGAGCTTGTAGAGGGTGTATTCTCTTTATTCCATTATTGGAGGTTCTTCAGGGTTGGACTCCGATCGTTCCGTGGTTTTTTTCGCAAGGATTTTCCACGTCAAAAAACTTTGTGTCTGCGATTGTGTTTGGCGTTTTTGGTTTGTGTGCTTTTGCTCGATTCTCTCGCAGGACTTTATGGTTTGGGGGAACGGTTTCCGCGCTTCGTTCCCAACAGGGAGAACAACACCTTGATTTGATTATATTTAGCTTGGCAACAGGCAATACAGTCGTTTCCATAAGTTTAGGTGAATCCTTTTTCCACTAGGCGAGTCTTGTATTGGTCATTGTTGCCATCGCTCTACGTTTGATTGTGGATACCCATTTACTCCTAACACCTGCTTCTTTCCTTCTGGAAGATCCACCAGCTTCTAAGTATTATTCTTTTTTAGTGCCTGTACCTCCACCTCCATAGCTGCTTGCCACAAAGGATCATGGACCGCCTTAGACTACCTAGATCATCAATGGAGGATAATGCAAAATATATGCAATATGTGCTGTTGAACAATTAGTATAGGTGAGATAATTAGAAATTGGATGACCGGTGGATACAAATCAAGCAGGTGGATGTATTAGTCTATTACCTTTACACAGAGCAATAGGAAAATTCATATTTTCAACAACAAAATAATTTGGAAGAAAGGAGTCAAAACATTTCAGGAATCTTCTTGGACCTCCGGTAAGGAATCCGATTAAGTTGATGCATCCACACTCAATTATAGGAGACTAACACGAAATTGGTGAGGGAATTATGATTGAAATTTGTTGTGCAGGTGACTTTTAGGTCAACTACGTGGAAGAGAAATATGGCTCTAATTCGTAGCTAGAAAGTAACATCAAAAGTGACAAACCTATGATCCGTTCGTGGATACATACATTTGTATCCCTTCTGGGTCGAGAAGTGTCCGAGGAAGACTCTCTCACCTTTCGAGGGTGAAGTTTACTATGCTAGAATTCTTCACATACACAAAATAGGTGCATACAAAAATACGATAAACAACATAATAAAGGTTTTACCAGGTTGAAGGACACAAAAGGGGACTCTCAACTTTAATACTCTGGATGGCATTCAGTTAATGATATAGGTTGCTGTGAGATCTGCTGCTGAAAATATCTTTTTGGAACATTATGATGGAAGAGTAAGAGTCATGATCATCTCCAGTTAAGTATTTATGTTTTCATTCAGCAACGCCATTCTGTTCTAGGGTATCTGAACACGAACTTTGATGAATTGTACCCATACTTCCAAAAAAATTATTTAGAGATTTCTCAAATTATTCCTCAGCATTGAATTTAATTTTCTTCCCAAACTGAGTTTCAACCATGCTAAAAAACTTGTTCATAATATAAGGTACTTCACTCATTTTCTTCACCAAGTATTTCTTTGCAAATCTTGAGAAATTATCATTAAAGGTAACGAAACAGCTATGCCAACCCAAAGACACTACAGGTGAAGGTCCTAGACGTTAGAATGAATGAGATCAAAAGGAGAACCGACTCTACTAGAAGATTCTGAATAAAATATTTTATTTGTTTTGCAAACTCACAAACTTCACACTCTAGACTTTCAATAGAAACCGACTCAAAATAATGTGAAAATAGACTCTTCGTTGACATAAAAGACTAATGACCATAACAAGATTGCTAGAGCATGATCTTTGCAACACACTCTGAACAATAGAGAGTACTTGAAATTAGACTAGAAAACTCTCGACCTAAAGATAATCCCATATAGAGTCCTACTACTTTATGACCATGCTTAATTGTTTGCCTCGTCACTAGGTCCTACAATATAGACAAGGTAGAAAAGAATCTTAATGAACAATTCAATGATTCATAAGATGATTACATAAGATCAATGAAAAGTTTTGGAACATGCAAAGTAGAATTTAAAGTTATATAGTCTAAAAATACCAGAGTGGGTAGTAGTAGTAGAAGCAGAGGTAGTAGCATCAATTTTATCAAAAGTCTAGAATACCTGGCACATGATTTCGAGATTAGTATAACTCAAGAGATCTAGTGGGGAAGAAGTCAAGAGACCTTGTGGGTTCCGATTTGAATTATGTTAAACAAAGTTTCCTCCTCTAGTAGCTCTAATAAATTCCCTCTTGAAGGAGGGTTTCTCTCTGATTCTCTTAGTACTGCATGTTTAAAATAGGAATACTTCTCTTGACACTTTGTTTCAGAATGTCCTAGACATTTGCAATGAGTTCATTCAAGAAGAGGCTTGCTATCATGTCCTACCCTTCTTCCAGGTCGACCACCTCGGGTGGTTGCAACTAAAGTTGATTGTTCAGCAACATCGACTTCTAAACTTCCACAGGTGAGACATTTATTTCCCTCTTGTTGTCCTCTTCATTATGCATTACCTCATAAACCTAGTTAAGTGATGAATGCTGAGAGTGCATAACTCTTGCTCATTCAGCCTCGAACAAGGGATTCAATTACGCAAGGAAACCAAAGACCCTCACTTTTTCAATTATCTTTAGACGTAATTCTCGATCTGCTTCATATTTCCAATCCTAATTTTGGTGATAATACAACTCCTTCCATAATTTTTGTAATACGTTGATACATAGAGCTCCCCCGGCGAAAGTTGTGATTCTCATGCTACAGTCGGAAGATCCAAGCTATATCTATTCTTTGGCCATAGGTTTTTGTTGTCAACGCAGTGTGATCCAAACCGGAGTTGCCACATGAGGTGCGATATTGAATTGGGCCCATATGCAAGAGAATTTTTCTATAAAGCCTGTACCAATTCTAATTATCTACACCTCATGATCCCACCTCCTATCCGATGTGGGACTAAATTACCAACTCCATTGTCATCCCCTTTTTGAGCGCTCAACTGGAAACGAGATACAGCCCAACAATCTCCACCTTAGCTCGTTTCCGCTAGCCGAATAACCTTAGCACCCTTGTTACATTTGTCCATTCCTGCTAGCCGAACAACCTTAGCGTCCTTGCTACTTTTTGTTCGTTCTCGCCAGCCGAACAACCTTAGTACTCCTGCTACTTTTTTTATTCGTTCCCACCAGCCGAACACCCAGGAGATCCAACATATTACCATCTCGATCCGTTCGAGCACAGAACCAAATCGACACATTCATTCATACCATCATTGTGTTCCAACTACAACGTCTTGCTCTACCTTGGGCTCGTCAAACCCACCTTTGAAGCCAATTCGTGCAGTTGATGCTCCTACTCTACCTTGAGAAGAGCCCGTATAATATAATTATACACATGAACGTTCAGCACCATCTGCCTCGAACCAATTAGAGCCGTCCAAACTAGTTCCGTAACCATGGGCTCTGATACTAATACTAGATGTTGGAAATCGGACACGCCCTTCTTACGCTTCGATACAGAGTCTGAGACGTTGCCGCAGCGAAAACTTAAGCTAACCCACATGAAATAACCAACCCCCGTCTAACGGACACCAAGCACAGATAAAGACAACTATATGGCTGTAACTATGTCATGAAAAATCTCAATCTCTATAACTCAGATGAAATTATAAGATTGACAAAAAACAATGTTGAACCCTTTGTCCTAATAGATTCAACTCCCTCACCACACTTAAGAAAAAAAGAGATTACAAATTGATATCGCTCACCAACCCGTAGCAATCTCCCTAACCGAAGTTGACGACTCCTTGATTAGATCTCTTCTTCCTTCTATCTTGTATGGCGAAGTCCTAAGAGCAAAGTACGGACTCTCTTAGATCGCATGTGGACGAGCAACTCGAATCTCAACTTTGTGCTATGCTTTGTGCCTCCATCCTTACCCCATATATATAGGATGAGAAAATCATATTCTAGGTCATAATAGGATTTCCTAAATAGAAATACAATTGGAATCCTATTATACCTAAAATAGAAATAAAATTGAATCCTATTTTAGATCATAATAGTATTTTCTAAATAGGAGCCCTAAAATAGGAATCATATTGTAAAACCCCTGAATTTTTGAAAATTTTTATTATTTAATTGCCTTAAATATGATTTTATGGAATTTGTGAGTAGTTTTTTTAAAATATGACCTTAGCCATTATTGAGTTTTGGAGCACAAGACGGCTAGGATTTGTGGCACAGAAGATGTAGCAGTGTGTCTTGACTGGTGTATTAGTTATACTAGGGGAGGTCTAGCAATAGTGATGTCCGAACTAGAAAAACCAGGCCAAGTTGTGAATGACTCATTTAAATCATTTAATATGTTATTATTTAATATATTGATTTTTGGATGACCCGGTTGGACCAAATCAGTCCGAACTGGACCCAAACCAATTCCAAGCTCATGTAGGCATGTAGTTGACGAAAGATGGCCATGTAGGCATATTTTATGTATGTACAAATATTTCTTAAACTATTTTAGAACTTGATGTATATTTTTCTAATTATTTTATTATTGTACAAAAATTTGTATTTTTTTTATTAAATAGATGTTTGTCAATATTTGTACAATTTTCTGGACTCGAATAAAGGGTGTAGTATAAGTTTACTAAACTTGGTAATTTATTATTTTATTATTATTAAAGTAATTTTTTGTGATTAAGTAATCATAATTATTATTAGATATTATCATTATTTGATTTTATGACCAACTGAATCTATATGCATATGTACATATATTTAAATAGACTAAATATATGGATAGATAATATTGGAATTTTTTTAGATTTATTTGTGTATATATATATATATATATAAATATATATATATATATATATAGGGATATATATGTATATTATGATAAGGAAAAAAAATATTAATGGATGAACAGCCGTTCCTGTTCATCATCAACATAACCGACCAAGCGCGTATATAAATATACGTAGAGAGTCGAGAGTTCGGGAGAGAAGAAACCATCCCGAACCCTAATCTTCCTACATCCAACCCTCGAGCAACGACATCCAAAGGAACCCCAGCACCCACGCGCCCTTCCCGGATTCCTTTGCACCACCGTCGGCCTCCGCGCCGTCGGGGAACCCAAGAAATCCGACCCAGGGATACTCTGTTTCGCGCAACTCAGATACCCCCTTCGTCGACTCACTTCTTCCTATGTAGCTGGTGAATTTCGATCCCGTAAGTTGCAGTATAGAGCCTATCTAACCCTCTCAAGATCCCAATAAAGGGATTCGAATATAGTTGCACGACCAGTCTAGAAAATTGACGTAAAGTCGAACAAAAACCACCCTGAAACAGGACATGGAATCAATCCAAGTGCCTCTGTTTGGGGGTTGTTTTCTATTAACCTAGTGGAACTACTGGAAAACTTTTTGAACATAAAATTAGTCCACATATAGCACTTCCAATCCCGTCTTTTATCTTAATTTTTCATTCATTGTATGTAAAGTTTTTCGAACCCAAAGATTAAGAAAAACCTGTTTTTGGGAAACCAAAAATTTTAGAAAAATTTTCCGATACGACGTGCGTCCCGCTAATCCGGGCGACGTGGTTCCGAACCGTAAGCATTGAAAGGTGCGTAATGACTTTGTGGACGTGTGGACTTTGACGGAATTCAAATTGGTTGCGTGTGCACGACGAATTTGATGCGTATCCGTCAAAATTTCCCGTAGCGACCTCTGTGCAAATTTCTCAATTACTTTATGCACGTTCGTCAAATCGAGACGAAACTTGTGCCTACAGGATCGTATCATTTTTCTGGTCCTGTATGTCATGTTTAGTCCGATTCTGAGACAATTGATTGGATCGCCGTTTTACGCACCCCACGATCCAACTCAACGGACGAATTTGTGCACGGTCCATCGAAATCCAACTTTGGACACACCGTTGGGTTCGTCTCATCAAAACAAATCCGTAGACATGTAGTTTGACGACTTTAGAGACCATAGGTTCTGGCACGCGTTTTGGTGCAAAGCGGGTCCAACGGCGTTCATCGTTTTGATCCGAAATTACGATTTTGTCCCTGTTCCGGGATTTGACTTTCGGACAGGCGTTTCTTAGGTATATCTTTTACACCGGAAACATTTTTGATGTTTGTTTCAGCATTCGGAAACGTTTGCGGAGGTTCCACTCTTGTAGCTTCTTCTCACTTGTCGATTTCATCTACTGGGCGTCGTCAAAACACCAGGCAAGTATACCTTGCTATATTTACTGTCATATTATTTATTTTCAGTATTTATTTACTTTGTTTCATATTTTTGTCTTATTTGTTATAAACTGTGCGTCCAAGTCACACTGGGTGCAAGCGACTCTATTAGTCGTTCTTCGTTGCTTTATTTTATTTGATGCATGTTGACTTAGTTTTAGAAAGCTATCTTCTTGTTGTGGAATATCCATATATCTCTATTGGCCATGACAGTCATACTACACGCTTTGCGACATGTTGCTAGGGACACGGCTGGCCATCTGTATGTAAGAAGTCGTGTGACGGAGAGATGATCGTAACTGCTATGACTAGGATTTTAGAGACTCAAGCAGTTACACAACTGGACGATCCATGGACATGACTTGGATAGTGGGGAACATTGGGGGAGGACAGTCGCTAGTGCGTATGGGAATCCAAACAGGTAAACCACAGTCTCCGGATGGAACTGTGGCGATTTATATTTGCAGATGCCCTCTGACGTTTTGGACGTTACGGACGGATACAGATGACTTGATGCCAGTTACGTACACATAGCCTAAATCCCACCCATGCACATGAAAGTTGTCCTCTAAATTGCACAATAGATGGTTAGAATTTCCTTTGCATATTGGTCTTTAGGAGAGTCTTGCATTATTATTATATTTCTGACAGTTCATATTAGCATGTTCTTCCTGTATCTTGTTACGTCCCTCTGAGGACCTGGTGATCTCTCCAGGTATAGACGACGAGCAGTATCCTGAGGAGTACGGTTCCGGACTGGAGTCTCCATTTGCAGCTGAGGAGGTCTCGCCATCGGAGCCTATTTGGTTCTATTCTTAGTGGATGGACTTGTGTAGTTGATACTCTTTTTCATATTCATTTCAGTTTATTTCTTTTCATAGCTCGGTAGTGGATTTGTTTTCGCCCGACAGATATTTCTCTTTATCTTGAGTTGAGACATTTGGTTTGTTATTCTCTTATTTATCATTGTGGATGAGATATAGATGTTGCATGTGACCTTGATATATTATTATGAGCTGGAGCTCTTATTACAGCTTATGTGCGTACACGTAGATTCCATATATTGGAGTAGGCTGCGTAGAAAAATTAACAGCAAAAGCACAACTTACAACACAAAGAATGGACTGAACAAGAGAAGCACATGACGTGTCAGATATGTCCATGGACTCGAACTGCTTCTGGATGGCAGAGTCATCTGTGGCATTGCAGCAGCTACTCCCACTGTAAGAGCAGAACTTCAGAGGAGTCTTCAGCGTGATGGGTGCCCCTGTTCACATATAAACATAAATATAAAAACCTTAGAGAAGACCAACGTATATATTTAGTACTTTAAGGAAGCACAGACCAGAGTCGCCGTGGCAGCGACAGCTGCGATATAAAAATAGGATATTTCAAATACGTTAGGGCTATGTCAAAATCAGTGGCTTGCCCATGTCTGCTTGGGAAATATAGGCAATACAATTTGGGGCTTAAAAGGTTCTCAAATTTTTCATGAAAATAACCAATGAAGAATTTATATTTCATAGCGCGAGTCCAAAAGCTCTCCACTAACAGTCGTGACTAGATTAAGTTGTATGAAATAAAAATCCAACTATTGAACTAATAAGTTCCAATTATATTGAGAAATTACTCGGCCAGCAGGATGAAAGATCAAAATCCAGCCTACAAACTCCAACAACACTGTATCTATAACTCTGCTAGCCTACAGAAGAAGAAGAAGAAGAAAGTAGGGAGAGAGAGAACCAACTTGAGTCCGTGCATAATTGAAGGCCAAAAGAGTATGGAAGTATTAGGAAGAAGAAGAAGAGGATGGATGGAGAAAGCATCCTCAGCCCAACTCAGTGGAATTAGAAATTACAAGGAAGGGTTGTGGCAATGGTGGTCTTTACTAAATATATATATATATATATGCAAGGAGAAGGAGACAGACGGTGATCTCATATTTGACTATTGTACCGTTGGAGAAAGCAACTTTATCCATATATAATGTTACGATATACGTATACATTAGAGCATCTCCAACCCTATTGTTTTGTTTTGGGTTGTGATTCCTATGTGACATGAAACATAAAACAATATCTTTTCTATGTGTCAAGATAATATTTACACAAGATAATGAGATAAAATAAAAAATGTTCTTCAATGCAAAAGTTTGAAAAGATAATAATTTTTTTTTTCAACTTCCAAGACAACTTTTTCACTTCTTCATTTTTTATAAATATTTTTATTCATAATTGATGATATGGAGACAAAGACATTATAAAATGCATTGTCTAGATCTATACAACCAACTTTACATTATCCTTGTCATGTTATTGTCATGTCAACTTTATGATTAATTTTACATTTGTATTGGAAAAAAAAATTTGAAATAAAAGTTTGACATTCCTATGTGATAATCATTTTTCTAAACTCACAATAGGTTGGATTGGAGATGCTCTCAAGATGAGTGTTTTCTTTCTTTTAGACAGTATATATGTATGGTGGTGCCTTTGTGGGGTTAGGCAGGAAGAGTGCGTCAAGAGCAGGGAAGGAGTCAAGTCAACGACGTAGTCTGTTCGTTATTAATTTATGCATTCCATTTTTTTTTCTTTTTTTTTTCTTCCTTGTTGTAGAGGAGGAAATCAGTTCACATTTGAATTAGTCAATTGACGGAAGAAGGTTCCCGTCCCCAACAACCAACTGCTTCTCGTCGGTGAAGCCCTATGCATAGCATAGTAGTATATGACATTAGAACATGAATGCATTGCACATTCATTGCCCCTAGATGGAGGTGTTGGAAAAATTACCTCACAAACATAAAATAATAAAATTATTAGAATTATCGACATCTGGAAAAGTCACGCACTACGCACTGACCAAAGAGATATTTTGAGGTCTATGTGCAGACATCTCTTAAATCCTCCTAAAAGTAAAATCCATGTGCTATCGGCTTCTCGTCATTGTACATAACTTTGAGAGATTGACCCTTGTCCAGAAGAGAATTGAAATGAAAATTTGAAGAGAGGAAGAAATGGAAGAATTTTTTGGATGGTATAAGGAGGAAGAAAGCAGCAGGTGTTGTCTCAAAAACGTTGCCCAAAGAAATGAAAAGAACATGTTATAAAGCCTTCACCCAACAAAAGAATTAAGAGGTTTCAATGGTGATAAATAGGCTGAATTAGGAGTCATAAACATTGGACATAAAATATAACAGTTGCGAATTAATTGGTCAATTAATTCCTTACAGTCAGAATAATATGGGACCCCCCCAAAAAAAAAAACTTTCGAAACAACATAGATGATAACGAAAATAAGAGTTAAAAATTCTGGGCAATTATATATCATAGATGAGATGGACTACAATCTTGAATTTCAGTTCGTGACTATTGTCATTGTCTAAAAAAGTGCTTGATGGACTATCATTGAACCAGACTTCTTGAACAAGATTTAGAAAATAGCACACGTAGTACATTAGAGGTCCTTTGGTCCACCGAGTGACGTTTTTGATTGGCCATGCACACTTTTTTTTATTCATGAGAGTTGTTTGAGATCGTTCTCCCATAGTCGTGGCCTTCACGACCTTTCATATAGGTAAGTCCTCAATGGTTGGTGATAGGTGTCAACCTTGTATATCATGCTTGGACCTATTAAGAGTTAAAGCTCATCTGAACCATATCACATCGGAATGCTGTCACCATGGGGATGGGGTATTATTGTACAACTTCATACAACCGCTTATGCATCAGTTTTGAGAATTTAATCTCAAGGTTGGTGTTCCATATTTTGTCACCTAAGTCCAGCTTGTTTCTACCCATTGAACTGTCTTTTTGTATCTCCAGTCAGACAGGGATGGGTTGCCAGTACTGCTGGTGACTTACTTATGGGCTTAAGATCCCCCTCGATGATACTAGGATTAATGTCCTAAATAGACCCATTCGTCAAGGGATCTATAAGGTTCTTTTATGACTTTTATAGTTAAGAACCACATTTTTGCCTTTTAGACTCTTTAAAGACTTGAAAGCAGCTGCAGGTACATGTTCATCTTAGAATTCACATAATCATGTATTTAGCTGTGAGACTCGTCTCACAGTATCGGTATTTATATACGGATACGTATTTTGTAGTGTATTTCGTATTTTCTTGATTTTCGTAATGCCTTAAAAATTTTCCTAAACTTATAGATTTTCTTCTTGGCCGGCATACCGCCAGTATACCGGAGTATACCGACGGCATATCGTCCAGACGGATTTTCCACATTTTGGATATTTTCGATTTCAGATATTTTCATGAATAGTGTTATGGATATTTTCGTGAATAGTGTTTTGGATATTTTCGTGAATAGTGTTTAGATATTTTCGTGAATAGTGTAGATGCACTCTATTATCCAATGGACAATTGGTTTTGTTTGAATGGCCATGATTGACCTAGACTTTCACATGGATCATGATCCAACGGCTAAGATTAATTCCCCCTTCTATATATATCATTTTACTTTCTCTCTCCTCTCTCTTTTCATTCTCTTCACTCTCTTTTCATTTTTCTTCCCTTCTCTCCTCCTTGGAGCTTGCCAAGAGCTTGGTCTTGAGGCCTAGAGTGTGGTTTCGTACCCCTCTTGGTGGTGGAGTAGAAGATTAGGCTTGGAGCTTAACCTAGGCAAGTACATCTTGCCAAATTCTTGAACAATAGTGTTTCATCATCATTTTATTTTTCTTGGTATTAAATGCTTAGAATCTTCCTAAACTAATTTTGCTAAATATGTTTTCCTAATGATTCTCGTATATATGCATGTTTCCAAAATTTGTTTAAATAAGATTTGATTTTCTATGAAAACCCGATATTGACTTAGTAGAAAATTTGGTATCAAGAGTGATACTAGTGTTACAATCATGGATCTTGGTCACATATACATATATGAGGTCCTTACCTAGCTAGTATACATGGATTTTGAGTTTGGTGGCAATCGGGACTCGTTTCGGTGTTTCGAGAACCCCTGTTTTGGAGTATTTTGAGATATTGATCTATCAAATCTTTGAATTTGTGAAATCTAATAGTTCCATGTTGTAGGAAATTCAATTCTATGCAATTTTGACTTTTGAAAGTCCGAATTTCGATTTAAAATGAAGATTTTATGGCCGAAACAAGTTTTGGCAATTTTCTGAATTTCGTTGCTGTTTGAAAAACCGGTATACCGTCGGTATGCCGCAGTATACCGCCGGTATGCCGTTTTTGGCACCAGAAACTTACTGTCTTTAGTCCGGTATACCGCCGGTATGCCGCAGTATACCGCCGGTATGCCGTTTTATGCTGTTTTAGTCCGTTTTTGTCCGTTTTTGTCCGTTTTTGATAATTTCTTCGACTATAATGATTTCTTAACATGATAAGATGATCTTGCTTAGTTAGAGAATGATTGTACACCCTATATAGACTTGATACTAGCACACCTTCAATCATTTTCTATGAGATGTACTTAACTTTAATTATTGTTTCCCACATGCCATGATATGTCTTTTGATAGATTCTTTCTTACAAGCTATGATAATTGTTGCCATGTCCTTCTTGTCTACTTGATAGTGACCCGTCGTGGTGCACTCTTGAACATGTCTTTTTCTTGCTTACATGATAGTTGCCTGTCATGGCGCACTCTTGATTCTAGTACATGTCTAGCTTCTTGATAGTGGCTCGTCGTAGCGCACTCTTGCCTTGATATTGTCATGTCTTGTTGTGGCTTGTTGTAGTGCACAATCTTGTTTGTCTTGTCCAGTTTTGCATGTCTCATGTCTAGGATGGATTCTGCGGAATGCCACACCCGGAATCCAATAAAAAAAATGTTAAGGACTAAACAACTAGCTTGAATACTTAGATCATTGAGAATTTCCCAGTTACATGTTGCCCCTTTGGTCTTGGCATTATATATATATATATATACATGGGATTTGGAGCTATCTGTCATGATGAGCATTCTTCCAGCACACCGTCGAGTGGGGCACCTCTTTAGGACACATGTATCTTACTGCAGTGTGTCTGCTATACTTATTTTCTTTTTGGCTTGGACCACTCAGGTAGTAGCAGGCAGGTGCTGGACTTAGAATTCTCAGACTTGCATTTGTTAGTAATTAGGATTGTGACAACCCTAGTTAGCTAAAGTATCAAGCCGTAATCATTGCTTGGCCGTGATTGATGGATGGAGTCCATTCTTGTCTAGTCTAGTCTTGCTCCAGTTTATCTTATTGTAGTACTTAGCTTCCTGTCATTCCTCACATGCCATTCTTTCTACTACATGCTCGGCTTCATCACATGCTCACATACTCCAGTTACATAACATGCTCACATGTCTCGACTACTTAACATGCTCACATGTCTAGTTTATCTTTCATGTTCACATGTTTTCTTTTTCTTACATGTACACAGTTTACATTCTGTCACATGTCCTTTACCTTATGCTACATGTTGCTTTACTCATTGTCTTTCCTATTCTCGGGATAAGTGCATTGGTAGCGTACGAGTCTCGATTTGCTTTTACTTATTTATGTCTCTATCCGTTGCTATGAATTGCATGCTGGTTTTAGTTCATAAGTTTGACTTCCTTTGTGGTACTTGCTATTGGGGTTCTGACCCCACTGGTTTTGCATTGACCAGATCTAGTTGAGGAGCCCGAGGATCTTCCGGACCTTCCTCTCGATGGTGACCACCCGGAGCACCAGAGGACTTGAGTGGGTGTTCTTTCTCTTACCCACTCTCTTCTGTACATATTCTTTTGAGGCGTTTAGCCACCGAGCACGTGTTTAGCTCGTGTTTTGGACTTGACATTTGGCCTACGGGCTTAGACATGATGTTATATTTCTAGACTGCAGCTAGAGCTGATCATGTATTACTTAGTCTTGCTAGTTCTTCATTTTGTATTACTAGCTTCATGATCATCTATATATTATGGTTTGGGACGCTTTACTGTCTTATATGCATGATGATCATATTCTTGTACTTTACTTCTTGTCTGAGACTGAGATATCTAGGATCATGTGACCTAGGATTGACTGTTGGTTTGTAGCAGTGACCCCCATCTATACAGCTTATACGTTGTTTCGGAGTACTGGAGTACTTTGCTATACGTAGCTGGCCTTGTCCGTCCCTACTTGCCAGTATTCTGGTTCTGGGGCGTGACATAGGTTTTAGTGGTGGCCCATGCAGGTCTGATTTATCAGATATGTGGGGGTTGCTGGTAGTTATCTCAGTCACAATTTCTTCTCCATTGATATCCTTTGTATTACTCTCTACCCTTGATATTTGACCTGGTATCTGCTTTGATCGTTGATCTTTCCTGTTCCCTCGACTTAATCCTTGTATCCTTAAACTTTCAGGGGCACTGTTCCTGGTCCTTCCGATCAGATTATCCGTATCCCAGCTATGGCGGGTCAGCTTCCGCCAGTTCTTTCAGTTCAGGAGGAGCATCCTCAGCATTCGGGAGCAGAGTCTAGAGTGGACCGAAGGGCAGAGTCGCCAGTTCCTCCTGTTCAGCCAGCAGTACCAGTTCAGCCAGAGCAGCCAGAGGGTGTTGTTCAAGCACTGGTGGATGTTCTGAGAGATCTCATGGCGTCGCAGCAGCGTCAGAGTGATGTTCTCACCCATTCTGTCCAGACAGGCTTTGGACAGAGGTGGTGCTCAGGTCTACAATTCTGCGAGCAGCTTCAGGCGTCTCCATCCCCCGTACTTCTATGGTACAGAGGATGCTATTGCGTCTGATGCGTGGCTTCAGGATACTGAGGCCATTCTGGAGGCGGCAGGGATTCCGGCTAGGGAGCGTGTGGCAGTTGTCAGGTTGCAGCTCTTGGATTTGGCCCGCGACTGGTGGGCGGCTCATGAGGTGTCTCTTAGGGCACCAGTA
Source organism: Iris pallida (assembly GCA_029216955.1). Lineage (NCBI taxonomy): Eukaryota > Viridiplantae > Streptophyta > Magnoliopsida > Asparagales > Iridaceae > Iris > Iris pallida. Next base: position 245,904 of record JANAVB010042822.1, on the reverse strand, counting down.
GCCTGGGCCGATTTTAGCGAGAGGTTTCAGACTCGCTATTTTGATGCGGTATCGCGTTATGATCTGCAGCAGAGGTTCATTGGCTTGCGGCAGATGAGCAGGACCGTTGACGGCTATGCGGCAGAGTTTAGCAGGCTCAGTCGGTTTGCCCCTTCCTTAGTGGCGACCGAGTTGGACCGGGCGAGGAGGTTCCAGCAGGGGCTTCATCTGGAGATCATACTGGCAGTTGAGCAGCATGAGTTCCAGACTTTTGATGCAGTGATGAGGGCGGCGAGGAGGCATGAGTACACCTCGCAGAGGATCGTTGATAGAGTCGGAGGTCAGAAGAGGCCTCACATTCAGAGGGGATCTTCTACCCAGTCGTCAGCACCAGCACCAGCAGTTAGGACATTGGAGATTGGATCACCTAGAGGAGCAGTTCCAGCAGCTTCCTTTCAGCAGTCATCTCAGATGCAACCTCAGCAGCAGAGGTCGTCTTCATCTATTGGATGTTCTTATTGCGGAAAGCCTGGGCACGTTCTTTCTGAGTGCCGTAGGGCACATGGGTTATGTTTGGTCTGTGGAGCTTCAGACCATATGATAGGATCTTGTCCACGGAGGGCTAGTTCTTCCTCAGTACATCCAATTCCATCGGCTACCCCGGTAGTCCAGCAGTATAAGGCTCAGGTACCGGTTCAGCATCAGCAGACTCAGAGGCATTTACCAGCGCAGTCCCGGACATTCCAACAGCAGAGGCCTCAGCAGTATGTGCAGGTCCAGGCCCAGAGGCAGCAGGGCCAGCAGCCGGTTAGAGCAGCAGTTCCGAGGCATGGGCAGGCAGAGTTTAGTATGTTAGAGCAGGTTTTGGCCGAGGATGGTCATGTGGTAGGTACTATCCTATTCTTCTTCCAGACTTATTTATTTCTTTGGGTTATACATATTTGGCGAGTATCTCGTCTCATTCTTCTGTCTTCGTATCTTGAGATACATGATATTTATCGTATGTCTCGACTATGAAGATACGTCCTAGGTAGAGTCATGTCTTGGATTAAGTCATTGGTACCGGCTTATTTTGAGACTTGACTTTTATCTAAGTTGTGGAGTCAGCGTAGGCCTGCTCTTACTCAACTGACTCAGGAGACATATTTATTCATATGCCTCCAGCCCTTCCTGATTGTGGTTGTGTTACTGCTTACGCATTTACTTATATTACTGTTGTCTTTATCTTACCAACATGCCATGCTTTGTTTTGATTGACATGACTTTTCAGCTCTTTGGTTTGGTTTTCATGCTTGACTAGATTTAGGAAATTCCGAGGACGAATTTATTTTTAAGTTGTGGAGAGTTGTGAGACTCGTCTCACAGTATCGGTATTTATATACGGATACGTATTTTGTAGTGTATTTCGTATTTTCTTGATTTTCGTAATGCCTTAAAAATTTTTCCTAAACTTATAGATTTTCTTCTTGGCCGGCATACCGCCAGTATACCGGAGTATACCGACGGCATATCGTCCAGACGGATTTTCCATATTTTAGATATTTTCGATTTCAGATATTTTCATGAATAGTGTTTAGATATTTTCGTGAATAGTAGTTTGGATATTTTCGTGAATAGTGCTTTAGATATTTTCGTGAATAGTGTAGATGCACTCTATTATCCAATGGACAATTGGTTTTGTTTGAATGGCCATGATTGACCTAGACTTTCACATGGATCATGATCCAACGGCTAAGATTAATTCCCCCTTCTATATATATCATTTCACTTTCTCTCTCCTCTCTCTTTTCATTCTCTTCACTCTCTTTTCATTTCTTCTTCCCTTCTCTCCTCCTTGGAGCTTGCCAAGAGCTTGGCCTTGAGGCCTAGAGTGTGGTTTCGTACCCCTCTTGGTGGTGGAGTAGAAGATTAGGCTTGGAGCTTAACCTAGGCAAGTACATCTTGCCAAATTCTTGAACAATAGTGTTTCATCATCATTTTGTTTTCTTGGTATTAAATGCTTAGAATCTTCCTAAACTAATTTTGTTAAATATGTTTTCCTAATGATTCTCGTATATATGCATGTTTCCAAAATTTGTTTAAACAAGATTTGATTTCTATGAAAACCCGATATTGACTTAGTAGAAAATTTGGTATCAAGAGTGATACTAGTGTTACAATCATGGATCTTGGTTACATATACATATATGAGGTCCTTACCTAGCTAGTATACATGGATTTTGAGTTTGGTGGCAATCGGGACTCGTTTCGGTGTTCCGAGAACCCCTATTTTGGAGTATTTTGAGATATTGATCTATCAAATCTTTGAATTTGTGAAATCTAATAGTTCCATGTTGTAGGAAATTCAATTCTATGCAATTTTGACTTTTGAAAGTCCGAATTTCGATTTAAAATGAAGATTTTATGGCCGAAACAAGTTTTGGCAATTTTCTGAATTTCGTTGCTGTTTGAAAAACCGGTATACCGTCGGTATGCCGCAGTATACCGCCGGTATGCCGTTTTTGGCACCAGAAACTTACTGTCTTTAGTCCGGTATACCGCCGGTATGCCGCAGTATACCGCCGGTATGCCGTTTTATGCTGTTTTAGTCCGTTTTTGCCCGTTTTTGTCCGTTTTTGTCCGTTTTTGATAATTTCTTCGACTATAATGATTTCTTAACATGATAAGATGATCTTGCTTAGTTAGAGAATGATTGTACACCCTATATAGACTTGATACTAGCACATCTTCAATCATTTTTCTATGAGATGTACTTAACTTTAATTATTGTTTCCCACATGCCATGATATGTCTTTTGATAGATTCTTTCTTACAAGCTATGATAATTGTTGCCATGTCCTTCTTGTCTACTTGATAGTGACCCGTCGTGGTGCACTCTTGAACATGTCTTTTTCTTGCTTACATGATAGTGGCCTGTCATGGCGCACTCTTGATTCTAGTACATGTCTAGCTTCTTGATAGTGGCTCGTCGTAGCGCACTCTTGCCTTGATATTGTCATGTCTTGTTGTGGCTTGTTGTAGTGCACAATCTTGTTTGTCTTGTCCAGTCTTACATGTCTCATGTCTAGGATGGATTCTGCGGAATGCCACACCCGGAATCCAACAAGAAAAATGTTAAGGACTAAACTACTAGCTTGAATACTTAGATCATTGAGAATTTCCCAGTTACCTGTTGCCCCTTTGGTCTTGGCATTATATATATATATATACATGGGATTTGGAGCTATCTGTCATGATGAGCACTCTTCCAGCACACCGTCGAGTGGGGCTCCTCTTTAGGACACATGTATCTTACTGCAGTGTGTCTGCTATACTTATTTTCTTTTTGGCTTGGACCACTCAGGTAGTAGCAGGCAGGTGCTGGACTTGGAATTCTCAGACTTGCATTTGTTAGTAATTAGGATTGTGACAACCCTAGTTAGCTAAAGTATCAAGCCGTAATCATTGCTTGGCCGTGATTGATGGATGGAGTCCATTCTTGTCTAGTCTAGTCTTGCTCCAGTTTATCTTATTGTAGTACTTAGCTTCCTGTCATTCCTCACATGCCATTCTTTCCACTACATGCTCGGCTTCATCACATGCTCACATAGTCCAGTTACATAACATGCTCACATGTCTCGACTACTTAACATGCTCACATGTCTAGTTTATCTTTCATGTTCACATGTTTTCTTTTTCTTACATGTACACAGTTTACATTCTGTCACATGTCCTTTACCTTATGCTACATGTTGCTTTACTCATTGTCTTTCCTATTCTCGGGATAAGTGCATTGGTAGCGCACGAGTCTCGATTTGCTTTTACTTATTTATGTCTCTATCCGTTGCTATGAATTGCATGCTAGTTTTAGTTCATAAGTTTGGCTTCCTTTGTGGTACTTGCTATTGGGGTTCTGACCCCACTGGTTTTGTATTGACCAGATCTAGTTGAGGAGCCCGAGGATCTTCCGGACCTTCCTCTCGATGGTGACCACCCGGAGCACCAGGGGACTTGAGTGGGTGTTCTTTCTCTTACCCACTCTCTTCTGTACATATTCTTTTGAGGCGTTTAGCCACCGAGCACGTGTTTAGCTCGTGTTTTGGACTTGACATTTGGCCTACGGGCTTAGACATGATGTTATATTTCTAGACTGCAGCTAGAGCTGATCATGTATTACTTAGTCTTGCTAGTTCTTCATTTTGTATTACTAGCTTCATGATCATCTATATATTATGGTTTGGGACGCTTTACTGTCTTATATGCATGATGATCATATTCTTGTACTTTACTTCTTGTCTGAGACTGAGATATCTAGGATCATGTGACCTAGGATTGACTGTTGGTTTGTAGCAGTGACCCCCATCTATACAGCTTATACGTTGTTTCGGAGTACTGGAGTACTTTGCTATACGTAGCTGGCCTTGTCCGTCCCTACTTGCCAGTATTCTGGTTCTGGGGCGTGACATTAGCAGTTCTATATTATAGAAATAACAAGTTCAGAATGTAACGTTCCAGTCCCAAAATATGTAGGAGTAGGTACGTAGACATGCCAGCCGTATAATAGATATACATAAGCTGTAAAATACAGTAAACTATGACAACTAATCTCATCCACAAATAAGAGAATAAATATTCCATAAAAATTAACTTTGAATTGTCTTTAATACAAGTCGTTGGGCGGAGACAAATCCACTACCAACCGTTTTAAATAAGAAGAAAAGTACAAGAAAAGAATTTTTAAAAAGTAGCAAGACGACCCAAGAGCAATCATCTTCGAAAGAATGGAAAAGATCACGACATTGGCTAGAACACTTGCGAAAGTCATCAAAGCACATACCTAGAGAATTCACCAGGTCCTCAAAGGGACGTAACAAGATACAGGAAGAACATGTGTCACGCCCCGCTCCCAATATGGTGAGTTGAGTACGTAAACAGCATTCCCAAGCTACGTACTTTACGAATAAACAGATTTTCGTAAGCACGATTGTTGCCTGCAAATTCTAGGATAAAGTATAGGGTAAAGTTAAACCATCAATAAATAACAACTAAACGCAATCACAATACCATTCTTCTTTATTTACATCTCACAACTATGAGTTCTATCTTCAAAAGATAGTATACAAGCTACTCACTAGTTATATAACTACATATCTATCTCCCATAAGGATTAATGTACATATAATTATACAAGAACACAAAATGAAGTTGTTCAACATGCAGCATCCTTTACTCTTTCGATTCATCCATATTATATAAGGGAAGTATCTCGTCTTCAGCCTGGCCTTCATCTAGTGAAGAAAAACTAGGTCATCAGTACATGTAAGTCATCGATTCAAGAAAGGTGAAATAAATAAAATAATATGATACTGAAAATCAAATACAATGGAAATCTAAACCGAATAAACTCTAAGTACAAGATTAAATATAACTTGAACTAACTTCTAAAATGATCTTATCTGGTGAAATAATTGTATCCAAAACCATTCTTTAAGTCCTAAAGTCACTAGCACAGTCACAAGATAATATTTTCTATATGATGATGCAAAGTTTAGAGAACATGATTGGATCTCACATTCGCAGTGTCACGAGCACTATCTGGGCAATAATCTCGTTACCATGGATCAGGTGGTGGCTGTCACGACCCGCACCCGCTTTTCGGGATGCGAGTGCGTGTCCAAGCCAGCCTATGCCGCAGTGTCACGGTAGAACGCTATCTAGCCACAATGCTCAAAATCAAAAATATATGTTAACTTTATTGATCATTCACATTTCTAAATTAATTACAACATTTGCAAAGTCTCACCATCTATTACAACAATTTGAGCTATCTAATTAGTTTCCAGGTTTTGGCCTACAAGTATACCTGTATCTCTCCAATGCTAAGAGTAGTCGCAGCCAACCTGAAAAATGTTGGTTATCCAGTCAAGAAAGGAATAAGCACACGGACCGACGGCAATCCGAAAATACAATAGAATTTACAAAACATGAAAATAACATATGTGAAATGCAGCAACAGAGTAAACTAGTAACATGTCATATTTAGAATAAACTGGAGAGATATAGCAGGATATATGGACTAGGATAAAATATGTAAACAGGGTGACATGGCAAGTAGTGACGATTGCAAGAAGAGATACAAGGAACCACTATCTACGTGTATTAAAATATCGGGTTCGACATGTGAACGGCTAGGGGATAAATCCGGCACCCCGCATGTGAATTGTGCGACTGCTATCAGACACGATCAGACATTTTGGAATGTTTCTGGGTAGTCCACATGTCTACTAAGATATTTCCCCTCCCGACTAGTACTCATGGACTCGAACAAGTCACGAAACACGAAAACATGATAATCACGAAATATAATATGTAGAGATCCATGATACTAATCTGTGTAACAATGTGTCAGCAAGCAAGAGAGCATATGTATAAACATGAAATGGAAAGACTATTATGAATCGAAAGCAATTAGAAAGTGCACTTGCTTGTGGTCCTTTGCTGGTGAAACCGATGATACTTTACCACTCAGTGGACTACAACAGTCAAACTTGTACAACAGTCTCCGGATGTTGAAACAAATATTACCAACATTTTTAGAATAGTCAAATCATCTATGATAGCCTACCCATAAGTCCAATTCTGGACACAGGGGCAAAACGGTAATTTTGGGCCAAAATGATGTCCGCCGTTGGACTTGCTTTGCACCGAAAAGTGTGCTAGTCTATGGTCTCTAAAGTCGTCAAACTATATGTCTACGGGTCCGATTTGACAAGACGAACACAACCGTATGTCTAAAGTTGGATTCCGGCGGGCCGTACACAAATTCGCCCGTTGGATCGGGTTGTGGGCCCGCCAAAATGGTGTTCCGGTCGACCTTCTCAGAATCAGACCAAACTTGGCAAACAGGACCAAAAAATGATACGGTCCTGTTGGCGTAAATTTCATCTCGAGATGATGAACGTGCATAAAGTAATTGGCTAGTTTGCAAAGAGGCCAATACGGTAAATTTTGACGAATACGTATCAAATTCGTCGTGCACACGCAACCAATTCAAATTTCGTCAAATTCCACACGTCCGCGAAGTCGATATGCACCTTTCAATGCTTTCGATTCGCAACCACATCACCCGGATTGTCGAGACGGACTCCGTATCGTAGTTTTTCGGGTTCTTAAAAATAGATTTTTTGCCAACTTTGATCTAATTTAAAACAGAATATAATACATGATTAAATAAATTAATTGTTGGGTTGCAATCTTGGTTATGTTGTCTATGAATCTGTTTAAGTGGACTTTCAAAACCGTCGTAGATTTGGCCACAAACTGCCTTCCAATTTAGGGTTTTGTACTGATATTCTGTTCTGTTTGGGACAGATTTCTGGTCGACTTTGGTTCGATTTTCTGGGAAATATAGCGCAGTACGTGTCACGACCCGCACCTAGAGAAAGGGCACGAGAAGTGAAGTACGTCCAGCCTACGCCGCAGTGTCGGCGGTAGAACGCTGTCCGAGGTTACAGTATCTAACACAGTCTATGATATGCTCCGAATGGAGAATAAATAATAAGTAATTCAATCACAAATTAAGATGAAATAGAAGTATAATCTCAAGAGAGTCACATATATAATAAAACTCTTGGTGTAAAACCACCAGAACAAAGTCTCAAAGTACAACTCATAATGTCTCAATTAAATAGACAATAAGATACTAAAGTCTCAACTAGACTATGGGCAAGTCCTCAGCGACTGCTGGATCCTCCTGAGGGTCCACGTTACCAGTGTCACCTAAGCCAATACCATAGTAAGTAGGGCAAAACTCCTCATCATCACCTGTAAATTTTTTAACATGTCCAATCAGGATGAAACGAGCACATATCTCTCACAACAGATCATATCAGGATTGGACATATAAAGCAAGCTATAGAAAATTATACATAAAATGCTGTAAAGAAAATCAACAAGAGAGAGAATATCAAGACTATATATAAATATGATAAATAGAGAAATGTAACTATCTATGTGATTTAGAGCATAATTTGGTTATGTAAACAGGTTGGATTGCACATGGATAAAATATGGAGTTGCACATGAATACCTAATGGGGATAATGATCACATAACCAACTACACTCTCCCTGCCCCCAATCAATACACAAGAATCGAGACATGATATATTATTGCACATGAATAACAACTACTTTTATACATGGGGCTCATATGGTCATGAGTGTACATGAATAACATATGAGTGTACATGGATAAATATGAATACATGGAGTACATGATGAACACGATAAAGTACATGAACATGATATACTCGATGTATTCGAGGGGATAACATCGCATGAAAGGATCCATAGGGTACTAATCCGTGTGAACATCGTGTCAGCATCAAGTACACTAGTCTAAACAAGAGAACATATCCAAACAAGTATGAAAAGGTCAGAGAATGTACTCGCCTAGCAAATCGAACTGCTGATGATGAAGTGTAGCTAAACTGGGGCAATATAAACCTATTTAAAGTATACACATGTCACCACCAATTCTACAATATCAAAGGAAATAGCTAAAATGCAAGACTACATGCTTCTAGGTCCCTTTTGGTCAAAGTCAACCCTTGGTCAACTCTAGTCAAACTTGGTCAACATTGGTCAAACATTGGTCAACTACTCCATTTACTAATTTTTAGGTCACACACAAGTTTCTAGGTCATTCTAAGTCCGTTTGGGTTGAATTGGATCAAGTTTGACCCAAAGTAGACTTTTGTCAACTTGGTCAACTTGTCGGTCAACTCGACTAACCTAAGGTCTTTGGGTCGATCCTAATCGGTCCCAATACTCCAATGGTTATAGCACTAACATACAAACACACATAAACTACATTCTATCAACCAAAAGCATATATGTATATATATACATATATATAGTCTTCCTTCTAAGCGCATACATATATACATAACCCATATATGAAAGAATGGTGGTGCGAAGAATATGTACTGTTATCAACTCCAGAATTCTAGAAATAAATCAGCCCCAAATCATCTTCCTACCCAAAAATATATTACACAAGTATTTATATATATAAACTTACATATATATAGGCTATGCAAAGATATATATATTATATATACATGTATAGAGATGCACTTGTGAGAAACGGATCGATTATGCAAATCCGAGAGACTCACAAATCTGGAAAAACAAAACCTTGCTTCAAAAAAGTGCTTACAAACATATAAAACCATATCCATTTGAAAGATATATATATATACTACTTATATATGTATAGGCCTACAAGTAGAAAACTCACATATGCTTGAAAATAGCAATTAAATAGGTACAAATTCTGCAGATCTCTTCCTGCAAGTTCTAATTATCATATATGAACTAATATATCAGACAAAACGGGTTAAAAGTCAAAGAATAAAAAAAAAACACATTTTTATTCAAAAACTTGAACCCGAAGAACCCAATTTCGACAAAATGACTCAAAACGCAAAATACACCAAATCAACCCGCGAAACTTGGCATACACGTTGGTCTCAACCTACATGATGCGCTCAGGTACTCCCGGGTTCGAAATCATGTCCGTGTTGTGTCCACAGAACGCGTATCGGAATATCCCGATACCGCGTGTCAACGTACACGTATGCGTGCGTTCTCGCTCGATTGAGCGCCGCACACACAACGAGAAGCCCCGTGCTTGTGCACGTAGCTAGGGGGATCCTAGGGTAGGTCTAGGACAAGACAACATGGTGACACGTCGCACCGAGGTGACGTACACGTCCCCGCACCACGCGCGGCATGCTGCACGCGCGCCCGGGCGTGCTCCTAGTGCGCGCGGTTCGGTCCTCGGGGCTCGCTCGTCGGGCCACACCACGACTCGAGGTTGATCCCCTGGGTAGTATAGGTATAGGTCTATGCGTCCAAGGTCCAGGAAAGGGTACTCGTCGCATCGAGAGCATGTACGAAATCCGTTTTCGCGACAATTTCAGCATAGTGCACTGTACGGGCTAAACGATGCACGTCGGATTTCTCCGCGCTCGCTCAATAAAAAGTCATGAAATTTTTGGAGCATATGGGTAGAGGTTTCCCCCACGTGATTAATAAATTTCAGGCAAAAATATTATCTGTGCATCGAGATACAATAAGCTGACGGCAGGGCATGCACGGCCTCGTGCACGGGATCGGTGTACGTGCGTCCGATGCCCAAAATGCCGCTGAAATGTCATCGATTTTCGATCCGTCTTCACAAAAGTTTCTTAAAATAATATTATCTAAACGTTCATAAAGACAGAATCAAAAAATAGCAAGTTTTGTTTCTTAGCGGCATTTCGTCGAACACGTGTCTTGACGGGCCGACATATGTCCGATACTGCTACAAAACGAACGCGAAACGTAACCAAACTTTATAGGAAAATCTAGGGCACCTTTATGGATGCAAATATGAAAGGAAATTCAGAATAACTATGGTAGAAAAGGGTTTACCTATTGAGTGTCGAAAACTCAATAAATCGAGTCCCTCGGTCGTCGTGTCGGTCGATTCCCCTCAAGCAAATGCCTTCGCCTCCTCGTTAGTAATACTCCAGCAAATCCTTCTCTTCTAGATGAGTGCAACGTAGTTCATTTGGGAAGAAACGGCCTCCGGATGAAGAAACTAGAGTTTTTGGAGAAGGAGAACTATTAGGGTTTCACTTGTGGAGGCTATGCTTCACAAATGAATGAGAGAGGGGGAGGTACTACTGTGGCCGGCCATATGGGAGGTTTCTAGGTTTAGGGTTTCACTTGGGCCAACTCCCTCTCAAGTAAAATAAGGCCCAACTCAAAAGGCTCAAAAAGGCTATATGCAAAAAGGCTTAAAATTATCCAAAAGCCTTCTAAATTGAACCCGAGCCCTAAATAAATTCTAATAGGTAAAAAAAATATATTCTAAGACATGGTTAGGCTCCTATAGAAAGTCCACTAAGGTTAAACCAGTTGCTAGCACAACACAAGTCAAATATCTAGAAAATCACAAAATGGCCAAAATGGCTAAATGATTAAAATATCCTTTCTATGAAAAAGTGGATGCTACAAGTCTACCCCCCTTAAAATAATTTCGTCCTCGAAATTAAAGACAAACTGCATGATTAAGAAGGACAGAATGATACCTCAATACTGGAAAAGATAGGGGTATTGCTCGCGCATCTCATCCTCTCTCTTCCAGGTGAACTCTCCTGGAGAGTGATGCCTCCAAGCCACGCGAACTAAGGGTATCAACTGGTTCTGAAACACCTTCTCCCATCGATCCAGAATCTCTACAGGCTGTTCTGGATAACTGAGAGTAGGGCCCACCTCAATCTCGGAATGGTCCAGTACATGACTAGGATCTGCCACATACCGTCTCAACTGAGATACGTAAAATACATTGTGGACTCCCGCTAAGGAAGGGGGCAAGTCTAGTATGTATGACAGGTCATCGACCCTTCCGCTGATAACGAAAGGTCCGACATAGCGTGGGCTAAGCTTCCCTCCTCTACCAAAACGAATAGTGCCTCGAGTCGATAAAATCCTCAAGAATACCATATCTTCAACCTAGCACAAGCATGGCCTCAATTTAACTAAAAACAATCACATGATCAACAAAAATCACAAACAACAAAATCCTAATCCTAAGTCTAAGTCGTATCTCAAACTCCAAGGGTCTTCGGTGGCTATCGGGCAAATGTCGCTGTTTGTCCTGCGCCACATAAAGTCAATCTCTGATGAGCTTTACCTTCTCGGCTGCGTCAACAACCATCTTAGGTCCCAATAAAGCTCGCTCTCCAATATCATTCCAAGACAAGGGAGTACGACATCTACGCTCGTACAATGTCTCGAATGGTGACATACTAATGCTGGCCTGGTAACTGTTGTTGTACACAACTAGGTACAAGTGGTCCTCCCAAGAACCTCCAAAGTCCAGAACGCAAGTTTGCAGCATGTCCTCGAGAGTCTGAATAGTCCTCTCTGACTGTCCGTCCGTCTGAGGGTGGCATGCACCACTGAATTTGAGCTGAGTGCCCAAACTAGTCTGCAGACTCTGCCAAAAATAGGAAGTAAAACGACTATCCCGATCCGAAACAATGCTCACCGGAACTCCGTGTATCCTGACAATCTGTCGCATTTACATCTTTGCTAGCTTCTCAGTAGACGTCTCCACTTTAAATGGCAAAAAGTGGACCAATTTGGTCAACCTGTCCACGATGACCCAAATCGCGTCTTCCCCTCCTGGTGAACGCGACAATCCAGAAACAAAATCCATCATGATGTGCTCCTATTTCTACTTCGAAATAGGCAATGGCTGTAACAGTCCTCATGGCCTCTGTCTCTCTGCCTTAACTTGCTGACAGATCAGACACCTGGCTACGAAGCGTGCTACTTCTCGCTTCATCCCATACCACCATACATGCTCTTTCAAATATCTATACATCTTGTTGGCACCTGGATGCAGAGAGTACTGCGAGCGATGGACCTCCTGTATGACCTGCTTCCGAAGCTCTCCGCTAGGCACACACAGTCTGGAACCGTACCTCAATGTGCCGTCCTTTGCAATGACGAACTCCTCATCTACCAATCCTGCTTGAACCTGCTCTCAGATACACCGCAGAGTAACCTCGTCGAATTGAGCTGACTTGATCCTCTCCATCAAGTCTGACTGAATCTGAAGGCCCCACATCTACATCTAAACTCCTGGCACGATCACCTTGATCCCCAAGCTCTCCAAATCTGCTAATAAGTGACGATCCATCGTCAAGCACATAGCTATCGGATATCTACTCAAGGCATCGGCAACCACATTGGCCTTCCCTGGATGGTACTGCAATGAAATGTCGAAGTTCTTTATCAAATCCAACCATCTGCGCTGCCTCATGTTGAGCTCTTTCTGTGTAAACACATACTTCAAGCTCTTGTGGTCTGTGAAGATCTCCACTCGCTCTTCGTATAAGTAGTGCTTCCCACAGCTTTAGAGCAAAGATAACTGCCGCCAACTCCAAATCATTGGTAGGATAGTTCTTCTCATGCGGACGTAACTGCCTGGATGCATAGGCAATCACCTTCCCATGCTGCTGCAAGACACAATCTAAACCCTTCCCCTAGGCGTCACTGTAGATAGTGAACCCGCCTGATCCTGATGGCAATATCAAAATCGGGGTTGTCGTTAGTCATTTCTTCAACTCATCAAAAGCAACCTGACACTCCTCTGACCAGACAAATACTACGTCCTTCTGGGTCAACCTAGTCAATGGCTCTGCAATCTGGAAAAAATCTTGAACAAACCTCCTGTAGTATCCTGCCAATCCCAGAAAGCTCCTGATCTCCGCGACTGAACTCGGTGCTGTCCACGCCTTGATTGCTCTGATCTTCTTTGTGTCGACTGAGATCCCATCTTCGATCACAACATGACCTAGGAAATCAACTCGATCCAAGAAGAACTCACACTTCGAGAGCTTGCCGTAAAGCTGCTCCTTCCTGAGAGTCTCCAGAACCACTCTCAAATGCTCCTTATGCTACTCTGGGGTCTTCGAATACACCAATATGTCATCAATGAACACCACCACGAACTTGTCCAAGTACTGGTGGAACACCTTGTTCATCAAGTTCATGAACACCGTCGGGGCATTAGTTAACCCAAACGACATTACCATGAACTCAAACTAGCCATACCGAGTCTTGAAAGCTGTCTTTGGAATATCCTCCTTCTTCACCTTCACTTGATGATAACCTGACCTCAGATCAATTTTGGAGAATAACTTCACTCCGCTCAACTGATCGAACAGGTCATCGATCCTCGGCAGCGGGTACTTGTTCTTGATCGTGAGGTTGTTGAGTGTCCTGTAGTCGATACACATCCGTACCGACCCATCCTTCTTCGGTACAAAGAGTACTGGTGCACCCCATGGTGAAGAACTCGATCGGATGAAGCCCTTGTCCTGTAACTCATCTACCTGCTTCTTCAACTCCACAAGCTCACTGTTGTTCACTCTATAGACATACTGAGATATCGGCTCTGCGCCGGGTACCAAGTCTATAAAGAACTCCACATCCCTGTCCGGAGGTAACCCTAGCAATCCTTCGAAAATACATCTATAAACTCAGCTATCAGTGGATGTGGCACGCTCTGTTCCTCTGCTGAAACTCCGCAGAAAACTCTGCTGCTCTGCTCTGACTCCCGCCTGGTGAACTCGAACTCTGGCTCTCCTGGCATGCTGAAAAGAACTCTACCACCGCGACAATCTATACTGGTATGGTGCCTGCTCAACCAATCTATACCGAGTACAATATCGTAGTTCGGTAATGGCATTACGAGCAGACTCACATCCAATTTTTGGCCTCCCAAAACTACTCTTCGATCCTTACAAAGATTACGGACGAGGATAATACCACCCTCAGTCGTGATCTTGCAAGTCCTAGGCAATGGTTCAGAAGAAAGCTGGTGTCTAATGGAAAATGATATAGACACAAAGCTTTGGGAAGCACTCGAATCAAATAATGCGAAAGCGAAAAAAGAATCGATGAGAACAGAACCTGCTATCAGATCGCCTACTGTCTCGGTATCCTCCGCTGCCATGGCGAAAGCTCGCCCCTGCTGGCCTCCTCTAGTCTTCTGCCGATGCTGGACAAACTTCTGTTGTTGAGTCGACAATGGTCCCCTCTGCTGCTCCACTGGAGCCTTGGTTCCTGCTTCCTATCCTTTACGCCCGAAAGCCTCAGGACACTCCCTCAACTGATGCTCCGATGAACCACAGAGTAGGCACTTGCCTAGCCTCTTCCTGCACTCACTCCACCCGTGCCCTGGCTTCTTGCAGAAGTCACAAATAATGGCCTGCTGCTGTCTCGGTGCCTGCTGACCCTGTCTCTGCTGTGCCTGCTGAAACGGCCTATGCTGCTTCTAGAAAGGCCTCTGCTGATGAGCAGGCCACTTGGCTGGGCCCCCACTGCCACTGGCTCCATGTGAATCTTGACCTCTCTTCATCTTCAGTTCCAAATCATCCTCCGCTGCCATAGCTCCCATCAAAATCTCCTCGAATGTAGCATTCCTGTTGCTCTTGGTTAAGGGCTTGACTTTCTTAACCAAGCTCTTCCTAAACCTCCTAGCCTTCGCTGTCTCGCTAAGGCCCTCCACAAATCTACCCAGGCGGCAGAACTCTCCGGCTTACTCCTCTACTGTCTGGTTCTCCTGAACTAGGTTCTCAAACTGTGTCTCCAACGCGCCAAGTGCAGTGTCAGGGAAGAACTTCTCCTTGAAAAGCTTCTTTAAAGCCTCCCAAGTCTGCCCTGCTGTACCGACTCTGGGATTGGTCTGGTACCATGTACGAGCAAGATCCTGCATCATGCTGCCCACTGTCTCCACCTGAAGTCGGACTGGTATCTCTGCGAGACGGAAGATCTCCTCTATATGTTCGATCCAGTCGTCGGCATATAGGATACCCTCGGTACCCTTGAAGTCTCGCAGCCTCATCTTCTGGAAATCCTGAATACCTAGAGTCCTCGGCTGGTAAGGTTGGATCTGCCCTTCTTGGGGTTGGGCAGCCACCTTCTTCACTGCCACCATCGCTAACTGATGGGCATTATCAATGTCCTGCCTCATATCCTCTGCTTGGCGTCGCTGCATCTCCATCATCTGCTACATGAAGGTGAAGAACTGTGCCACATCAACTGTCCCCTGGGACGGTGGTGGTTGCATCTCCTGAACTCCTGGGATAGTCCTCGGAACCGGTGGAGGAGCACCCCCAAAAGTTACAGATGGGCCCACCTGAGCTGGAATAAGAGGCACTGTGGTCCCTGGGTCCTGCTGAGTCGGACGAGAAGTAGCAGACCTCTCAGTGGTATCCCTAAGACCAGAGCGCTGCGATCGTGTCTCCACCATCCTGAAGACAGATCAAACAAGGAATCAATTACTGAAAAAGAAGCGAAATCGTCAAAGGAGGATAGTTGTTTTCAAAAGGAGACAATTAACAGCAAGAATTTGATAAGAGTTTTCCTAATATGATTGAGTACCTTAACTTATATCTTATATCCAACTGCAGCCTGTAGTGATACTCTAGTTCGAATACCACTACAGACTGAGATGTATCTCAGAACTAGACCTGCATGGGCCACCACTAAAAATATATCACGACCCGTACCCAGTAAAAGGGCACAAGAAGTGAAGTACGTCCAGCCTACGCCTCATTGTCGATGGTAGAATGCTATCCTAGGTTACAATATCTAACACAGTCTATGATATGCTCCGAATGGAGAATAAATAATAAGTAACTCAATCACAAACTAAGATGGAATAAAAGAATAATCTCAAGAGAGTCACAGATATAATAAAAGTCTTGGTGTAAAACCACCAGAACAAAATCTCAAAGTACAACTCATAATGTCTCAAATAAATAGACAATAAGATACTAAAGTCTCAGCTAGACTATGGGCAAGTCCTCAGCGAGTGCTGGATCCTCCTGAGGGTCCACGTCACCAGTGTCACCTAAGCCAGTACCATAATAAGTAGGGCAGAACTCCTCATCATCACCTATAAAATTTTCAACATGACCAATTAGGACGGAACGAGCACATATCTCTCACAATAGATCATATCAGGATTGGACATATAAAGCAAGCTATAGAAAATTATACATGAAATGCTGTAAAGAAAATCAATAAGAGAGAGAATATCAAGACTAGATCTAAATATGATAAATAGAGAAATTTAACTATCTACGTGATTTAGAGCATAATTTGGTTATGTAAACAGGTTGGGTGGCACATGGATAAAACGGACTTCGTACGTGCATAATTTGGTTATCGCTGAAACGGACTTCGTACGTGCTCCTCGTGCGCGCGGTTCGGTCTTCGTGGCTCGCTCGTCGGGCTACACCATAACTCGAGGTTGATCCCCTGGGTAGTATAGGTATAGTTCTATGCGTCC
Source organism: Iris pallida (assembly GCA_029216955.1). Classification (NCBI taxonomy): domain Eukaryota; kingdom Viridiplantae; phylum Streptophyta; class Magnoliopsida; order Asparagales; family Iridaceae; genus Iris; species Iris pallida. Next base: position 229,021 of record JANAVB010042822.1, on the reverse strand, counting down.
AAGGTCCTGGAATGGGTCCTCGTCGCATCGAGAGCACGTACGAAGTCCGTTTCAGCGATAATTTCAGCACAGTGCACTATACGGGCTGAACGATGCACGTCGGATTTCTCCGCGCTCGCTCAACGAGAAGTCGTGAAATTTTTGGAGCATGTGTGTAGAGGTTTCCCCCATGTGCTCAAGAAATGTCAGGCAAAAATATTATATGTGCATAGAGATACAATACGCTGACGGCAGGGCATGCACGGCCTCGTGCACGGGATCGGTGCACGTGCGTCCGATGCCCGAAATGCCGCTGAAATGTCATCAATTTTTGATCCGTCTTCACGAAAGTTTCTTAAAATAATATTATCTAAATGTTCGTGAAGAAAGAATTGAAAAAAGCAAGTTTCGTTTCTTAGCGGCATTTCGTCGAACATGTGTCTTGACGGGCCGACATATGTCCGATACCGCTACCAAACGAACTCGAAATGTAACCAAACTTTATGGGCAAGTCTAGGGCACCTATATGGATGCAAATATGAAAGAAAATTCAGAATAACTATGGTAGAAAATGGTTTACCTATTAAGTGTCAAAAACTTAATAAACGGAGTCCCCCGGCTGTCGTGTCGGTCGATTCTCCTCAAGCAAATGCCTCCGCCTCCTCGTTAGTAATACTCCAGCAAATCCTCCTCTTCTAGACAAGTGCAATGGAGTTTGTTTAGGGAGAAATGGACTCTGGATGAAGAAAGTAGAGTTTTTGGAGGAGGAGAACTATTAGGGTTTCACTTGTGGAGGCTATGCTTCACAAATGAATGAGAGAGGGGGAGGTACTGCTGTGGCCGGCCATATGGGGGGTTTCTATGGTTTCACTTGGGCCAACTCCCTCTCAAGTAAAATAAGGCCCAAGTCAAAAGGCTCAAAAAGGCTATATGCAAAAAGGCTTAAAATCATCCAAAAGCCTTCTAAATTGAACCCGAGCCCTAAATAAATTCTAATAGGTAAATTTTTTTTTTCTAAGACATGGTTAGGCTCCTATAGAAAGTCCAATAAGGTTAAACCAGTTGCTAGCACAACACAAGTCAAATATCTAGAAAATCACAAAATGACCAAAATGGCTAAATGACTAAAATACCCTTTCTATGAAAAAGTGGATGCTACAATACGTTTAAATCTATTTGAAGGAAATGAAATCGTATATGTAGTCAACATATCGGAGAAAATGGATCGATCAATGATCGATCGAGTGCAGCAAAATGTCTCTACCAAAACTGCTCCCCGTGGTAATTTTGCTGCTGCTGCTCTCGGCCTGGCGTACTGTGCGCACGCGACGCACGTCTGCCACGGCCGCGTGATGACTTTGGTGATGCGTGCGGGGGTAGGGTGGTGGTGCGGCCAGGTGGGAGTCATATGGGGTGGAGAGAACGTGCGGCTAGGGTTTAGTTTAGGTCTCTCCCTTTCTTTCTCAATGTATATACATATACCTATTTTTTTTTCCTTTTTCGAAACTTGGGAATGGTCTGGTTTGCCTAATTACTGTGCTGGGTGAAAGGTTCTGCTGGGCTTGGGCTTCTGTTGTTGGTTTTTTAATTTTTATTTCTCTTTGTTTTCTAATTTTTCCTTTTTATATCTATTATAGCTTTATATATATGCATATATTATATATATATATATATATATATATATATATATATATATATATATATATATATATATATATATATATATATATATATATATATATGCATATATATAACCATATAGCTATACAAATCTATGTATATGAATAAATACTCCATAAACCAAAAATCATAATAATAATAATTTCCTTGTTTGTGGTTTACAAAAATATGCACATATAACATATACAATTCATTTGATAATGAATAATCAAATAAACGAATACTATTGATATTATTTAAAAACAATATAATAATAACCATATAATAATAATACTAGTAACCCACTAAAATAACCAAAAAGAGTCTTAGTGAATATATCACTCTCCATCTTTATCTAGCCCTAGAAAATTGTACAAATATTCTAAAACACCATTTAAATATTAATAATACCCATTTTGTACGAATAACCAAATATTAGAAAATATTTGTTAAGTCCTCAAAATAATTAGGAAGTATTTGTACACACCTAAAAGTATGTCTACATGGCCATCTTTGGTCTCACTACATGCCTACATGGGCTTGAATTTAGTTCAGGTCCAGTTTGGACTAAATTGACACAATCGAGTCTCCTAAAATGTCACGACCCGTACCCTGTTTAAGGGCACGAGCACGTGGGTACGTCCAGGCTACGTCGCAGTATCGGCGGTAGAACACTGTAAAGGTCATCTAGAATATATAGAATCTAAGACACAATAATATAACCTGTCATCTTCGCACGGAGGAATATAACCACAACTCAATCACATAATTCTAAGGAAGATAAACACGATGATAAAGATAAAGATAAAGATGAGATAAATAGTCTGAAATAGTGCCGAGCCACAATCACAAGTTCAGAATCCAAGACATAAAATAATATTCCAAATAAATACTACAAGTCTCAAAGTATCATACTGGAATGTAATCCAGACAAAATCTAAGTAAACTAGGTCACTACTGGCGGTGTGTCCTCTACGAGTACGGGGTCCACAGGCTGGTCCTGGTCGTAGGCTCCATCTATGCCAAACCCGTAGTAGGTCGGACAATATGCATCTAAATCCTCTGAAAAACAACAGGGGTTATCCTGTCAGGATATGTGCAAGTACAAACACCAACAGCAGTTCTATATGAATTGACAAATACTATAAGAGACAATCATAATAAAATACAAGATGGAATATCAAGACTGAGAGTAAAACGGTATAAGAGAACTGGATATCATGTCATGTGTGAGATATAAGATAAAAATGAAATATAAACAAAGGAAAGTAATCTGAGGTATGATGTAAACATAAAAATAAAGTGCCATGAGATATTAGAGCGTTATGTGATCGGCTTGGGTCAAGATCAGGCTGTTCCATTTGACTGGCTATGCACAGGTAGTATAATAATGTAGGGATCAGGCCGGCCAAAATGGAAATCTATGCACAAGTAGTATAAGGTCAGGTTTCACCCTACGTGTGGTGAGGGTGGAGCTATGCACAAGTAATAAACAAGTAGGGGTATGATCACATAACCTCTAATAACTCCCCATCTCCGAGTAGTATAATGAATCCAGACATGACATGTAATGATACGAGATTCGAAAAGCAGGGGGCTAGCCCACTCCCAAATCAGTATCTATACAAGTACAGAAAACAATATCGAACAATGTACTCATATACCAGGTAAACCGGTAATGATATCTCATGACGAGATTCAATGTATACTAGTCCGTGTTTTCTCATATCGAAAATCAAGTATAACACTACAACTGAATCGGATATAGTAGATATCAAAATAATAAAAACTATCAGAGAATATACTTGCCTGCTGTTCGGAGCTGAGAAAATCGAAACTACAACCCACTCAATGAGCCACGAACGGTTAACTTGCACAACTGTCTACTAATGATGAAACAGACATTACCAACATTCTCAGAATGGTCAAATTAGCTAGAAATGTCTACCCATAAGTCCAATTCTGGACACATGAGCAAAACGGTAATTTTGGGTCAAAATGGTATCCGCCGTTGGACCCACTTTACACCAAAAAATGTGCCAAAACCTACAGTCTCTAAAGTCATCAAACTACATGTCTACAGGTCCAGTTTGACAAAACAAACCCAATCGTAGGTCCAAAGTTGGATTCTGGTGGGCCGTGCACAAATTTGGCCATTGGATCGGGTCGCGGGCCCGCCAAAATAGCGTTCCGATCGACCGTCTCAGAATCGGGCCAAACTTGGTATACAGGACCAAAAAAATGATACGGTCCTGTTGGTACAAGTTTCATCTCAATATGACGAGCGTGCATAAGGTAATTAAAAAATATGCAAAAGGCCGATACGATGATTTTTTGACGGATACGCATCAAATTCGTCGCGCACACGCGACCAATTTGAATT
>JANAVB010042822.1:0-222500 GCA_029216955.1 Iris pallida | reverse complement strand
TCTCCCGTCCCCGTTCATGCCTCGTCGGGCCGGTCCCCCCTGTCGGTGCCCAGCATCGGGCCTCCCACCGCCCTCGTCTGTGTTCGGACCCGGACCTCCGCCCTTCTCCGGGCCCTCCTGACCAGTCCGTCGCCGGAGCCCCCGTCTTCGAGCTTCTTGCCGGCCGGGATGCGTGGCTCCTCGAGCCGCACAGCTTGTCCTTCGGTCCGTACGTCAGCGTTGGGCAGACCCCCCCTCGTGCCTCGTGGCGAGCGCTCAGCTCCGGGTCGCGTGCCCCCCCTGGCGGCGACCCTCTCCCTCTGTAGGCGGCCCCCTCCCCCTGTCGCCGGCTCTTCTGTCGGCCTCGGTGCTGCGCACTCCCAACCCCCCTCCGGCCACTCCGATCCTCGTTGCCCTTCCACCTTCGACAGCGGCGCATCCCGGCCTCTGCCTCCCGTGCCGGACGGCTCGCCGGAGCACCCGCCTCGAGATTCACGCTGGGGAGGCGAGCCTCCTCGTGCAGTGTACCCCCTCCCCCATCAACCCATCGGGCAGCCCGCCCGCCTTGGGCCTCGCGCTCTGCTCTCGGGAAGCGCGCCCGATCCAACTCTTCACATGCATCGACTTTCTGACTTTTCAAAGTTTTAAAATTTTGATTCTCAAAATTTCGAAAATTTTGAAAAGTTGGCTTTTCGGATTTTGGGTTCCTCCAAAAATCGAAACATCTTTTATTAAGTAGTTCTTCATGTTTGTTTTAATTTTTTTGTCTATCAGGGCTTCTTTTGTGTGTTCCAGCCCTGCACCTGTACTGCTCTTCGTGAGCTCACTTTTGCTTTCAATAAGATTTTTTTTTAAAAATATTTATATATAAAAACCAACCATAAATGAATATTATTTCTAAAAATAAAAATAAATATTCTGTATCTATATTTATGCAATATATTAAAAGTTTTTATAAGTAAAAACTCAATAGTACACGAATACTTATCTTTAAAAAAATTAATTATTTAACCACAAAATAATTACACTAATTTTAATAACTTAAGTAAATATTTAAATAATTGTAATTAAAAAAATATAACTATAATATCCCTATCTCGGATAGTGGGGGTGACATAAAATCATAATCTTAATTAATATATAACTAACTTGTCTATAGAGGTTAAATCGCAACTTGGCCTGGTTTTCTAGTTAGAACACACCTATGGCTTAGCCTTCCCTATCATAGCTAATACACTTGTCAAAACACGCCACTGCACTAGCCGTACCATGATTGCTAGTCACCTTGCACCCCAAAACTTAACCATGGCTAAGGCCTCCTATAATAATAATTAATCAATTAGGTATTTTGTAAAATTCCAAAATTGCATTTTAATTCAAATAAATAAAAATAAAATAAAAAATAAGATATTTTAAAGGTTTTCGGGAAGAGGGGCTACAAATCAACCCACCTTAGAAATAAATTCGTCCTCGAATTTAAGGACTACTAGGATAGACGGGCTTGGTAGATTGGTGAAAGGTAGTAAAAATTTACGATAAGAAAGTATTGATCAAATAAATGAAAATGGTAGAAGGAGTCTTGAAACTCTAAGGGCCGTACAATGCTCTCAAATATTCAATTCCCAATGAGTTTTGATAAAAGAAAATAATCATAGAACAAATATCGACGAAAATTACCTTCAACCAAGATTAACAAAATAAAGTAAATGAATAATTAAGTAAAATTTTGAAAATCTGAGAAGAGAAAATTTAGGGTTAGGGATTTGGGAAATTGAGGATTCCATAGGAATTAGAAAACTGTGGTTGTGGAGAAAGGGGCGGCTCCCCTTTATATATAAGATGTAAAATCCAAATTGGGGAAGGACTAGGATGATCAATTCTTTCCAAGGTTTAAATAAACATTTAATCCAATAAATCAAGAATCAATCCATAATAATCCAAAAATAATCCTAGATTTTATTAATAATATTTAAAATACTTTTAACCACTCTAAATATAATGCTTGACAAATAATTTTGAATAGACACTAAGTATTATCAAATAACTTTTAAAAAATATATATTTGTATATGCCAAAGCTATTTTAGTAAACATTTATCTAATGATTTGCCACCATTAGTCAAATTGGATATCATTCGAATACATTAAAAATTATAGGAATAATTGATAATAATCTATAGTTATTTTAAAATAATACTATATATTAAACACCTTTGGCCAAAACTAAACTTCTAAATTTTGTAACAATAACATTTTTTAATTATAATTTTAAAATAGTACTCAACAATATCAAATTGTATTTGAAACATATCACGCAAATTTAACTCGTAATAAATGATCAAGTACTTCTAGAAGTCCACTTTGAAAAGGAAAAAATCTCTTTAAAAATAAACTTTGGAAAAATCCTTTCCTTTCCAAGATATCTGTTTTAGGAATCCAAAATATATATAAAATAAATAAAATTTCAAAATACGGGTAGGGGCTTATAAATCTACCCATCTCAGAAAATTTTCTTCTCGAATTTCTAGGAGCATGATTAGATATGACTAAGAGAAAAATAAAGAAACAAAATTTCAATCGATATGAATGAGACGACGATTGATATAATCGAAAGAATGATATGATTCATGATCACGTTAATCATGCGTAATCGTGGATAGGATCAAAATATTAAACAAAATAAAAATATGATTTGACACGATCAACCTTTGGTCAAAATGGTCCAGTTGACGACCAAAAATGTTTTCAAGAACGATAAAAAATTGTAATAGTTTGGCACTGTAGGAGCGTAAAAAGTACTTCAAAGATCAAGTCAAAGAAGTTGAGAACTTTACGCAATTCAAACTGAGTCAAACTCAGACTCTACGCGAGCTACTCTCTACGTGAGAAGCTTTTACGCGAGAGTTATCCTCCACTTTTACGCCGGGGACAGACTGTCAGGCCGCATTTAATGCGAGTGATTTGATCTGACAGAATGATTTTCTGACAGCAGAATTGCACAGAAGTCGAGAGGATTAGATTTACACTAAACCCAATACTGTCGTTTAGTGTGCAGATGGGCTACTTTACGCTCAGTAAAACTGCTTCTTTTACGTACCATAGCTATTCGAGCTTTTACGCTCAAAGTTATTGTGGACGTAAAGTTTATTTGAGCTAATTTTACGCTCAAGGCTACTTTTCAGCCACTTTACGCGGGAAGTCTATTTTGAGCTATTTTACGCCCAGTCTGCTACTTTACGCAGGGAGTGTATTTTGGGTCATTTTAACGCCCGAGCTTTCCTGACTACATGAGAACGTGGTTTGCTTACGTGGCTTTCATGCCACACTTATCAAGGAAGTGTGTACATACTCTCCCTATTTTGTTGAAGTAGTAGGACACATGTCACCATACGTAGAGATCAAAACTCTACATGGGACACGTATCAACGTGCGTAGAGGATGATTTACATCGTGGATGACAGTTACTCGCGTAGAGACCCAATTTTGTTGCTTTTTACGCACAAAGGGTTAAGTCTATAAATAGACTTATTTTCACATAGACAACATCAAGAGATCAATAGAGAGACAGGAGAGGAGATTCTGAGAAAACTCATACTTTCAGAGTGATATTCCCAGAAGCATTTCTTCAACTTTTTCTCAAGAACAGGGTAAAGCAAAGCAAGAAAGCATTCGACTGTGCCATCAGTGCCGTTGCTCGATACCTTTCCGGTGACTTAGTTCTTCCGATTGTTCGTCTTCTTTAAGCAGTTTTCTTCATCATCATCGTATGGTCCAAGGAACAAAGTGATTGCTCTCAGATCAGACTTCCATAGCAATACTTCCCAGAACAACTTGTACTTTTGTACTTTTTCTTGTTTTCTTTCAAAAGCCAATTTTTAGGCATTTTGTTAAGTGAAACAAACAGGCACGACCAAATTATAGTCAACTTGGTCTAGTCATGACCAAGATTGCTAAGGAATGGTCAAAATTCCAGATGAAATCTAAACATGGTTATAGTCTCTTAGAGATAATTTAAGGCGCAATCACGATCAAGACTAATTGTGTAAGTCATCCTAGCATAATTGAAATTGAACGCTGGCACGAGCATGAATAAGGTCAAAATTGTCATGATCACAGTGGAATAGAGATATAAACGTTAGCAATCACCGACTTGAAGTATAGACACGATTATGATTATAGCCAATGAGCTTAGTCACTATCAAAATCGTTTTAGAAGTGGTCAAGATTCAAATTTGTTTGGCACGATTCCCCGATTAACTATTTAAGCAAAACTATTTAGGCATGATCTAGAAAATATATAATTTGACTCAATTATAATATAATCAAAATAGTCTAGTTGCGTTCAGTCTTTAAGGGAGGTTAAAATCAAAATTATTTTAGCATGATCAATTGTGTAGGCATGATCATAGAATCACAATCTAGGTACGATTATGAATCTAGTGGATCATGGAATTAAAATCGGGTAATAGTTTTAAATATGGAGAGTCAAATCACGACTCGAGATTAGAAAGTAAGAAGGAAAGATAGGAAGGGACGAACTACAAGTTCTATTTATAATAAGATAATGAGGAATAGGACATCAAATTCGTTTTGGAGTGGAAGTGCAAGATTTTTGCGGATTATGAAAATCGACAGTCATATGCCAGTAAAAGATATAGTCTCTATGGTATTCGAAACTTGTAAACATATCCGAAGTCACTTTACCGAAAAAGTATTACTCTCTAGTGTACAGTTAGCTGCAATAAACTCTTGGTTCCATAATTCAAGCAATAACACGGTAACGAATACCCCCATCAACTTTATGTAACCTGACATAACAACTCAAGGAGGAAATAGGACACCTAAGACATAGTTTTAATAATGTTTGATCGCCCACGCTTATTTGAAATTACTTCAACTTAGGGGTCATTCCTCGCCAATGCACGGCTGGCTACAGTGAATCCGCAGTCTCCATAATTTAAATAAATGGCGACAGTGCGCTGCTGTCCTGCCATTACAAGTCATCAAAAACTATTCCAACTATTTTCATAAATTTCAAAAGAGCTTCTAGAATTTCAACAAGTTGGTCAGAATTTTAAGAATATAAGTATCTGTCCTTGAAGGAAATATAATTAAAAAAATTTATACGATTGATTTGGAATAAAACAATCAAAGGCAAAAAAAATGTAATTCATATATATCTTTGTATTTCATAAATGGACTTAGAATTAATATAAATGATCGAGCCGTGTTAGACTCAATTGTCTATGGATGAAAATAAATATAGACTCTTTTAAAAAATATTTTTTTTGTCATGGGGATAAATAAGCAATATGGACCTTATAATATGGCGATGGTTAAAGGTAGAGAATAAAACTGCACAGATGATAAAGGATATGATTTGAACCCTAGGAAGTCCTAGTTTAGTGGGCGAACAGTCTACCCACCTTGGATCCAACCGTCATATCAAACTTAATAGCATATTTATGGAATTTCTCACTTCTCTAAATTTAATAATTCCTTACCTAAATCATATCACCTATGTAGTAATCTTAACTACCCAACAGTCGATTGAATAAGGGACCCTAGTCCTAGTCATTCTCCTAGAATCAATTCAATCCTAATTGTGAATGAGCACTTCCTAGTCGCAGGCTCGCAATAGTACGACTAACTTAAGTATATCACGAGTTCGCACAATTGCAAAATCTGACCTGCATAGGCCACCACAAAAATTTGTCACGATCTGCATCCACTTTTCGGGATACAAGTGCGTATCCAAGCCAGCCTATGCCGTAGTGTCGGTGGTAGAATACTGTCTAGCCACAATGCTCAAAATTATAAATAGATGTTAACTTTATTGCTCATTCATATTTCTAAATTGATTACAACATTTACAAGAATTATATTTGAAAAGAAATACAAAGTCTCATAATTTATTACAATAATTTGAGCTATCTAACTAGTTTCCAAGTTTTGGTCTACAAGTATACCCGTGTCTCCCCAATGCTAAGAGTAGTCGCAACCAACCTAAAAAATGTTGGTTATCCAGTCAGGAAAGGAACAAGTACACAAACCGGCGACAATCCGAAAACATAATAGAATTTACAAAACATGAAATTAACATATGTGAAATGAAGCATGAGAGTAAACTAGTAACATGTCATATCTAGAATAAACTGGAGAGATATAGCAGTATATATGGACTAGGATAAAATATGTAAACAGGATGACATGGAACGTAGTGATGACTGCAAGAAGAGATACAAGGAATCACTATCTACGTGTGTTAAAATATTTGGTTCGAATGTGAACGACTATAGGGTAAATTTGGCACCCCGTAAGTGAATTGTGCGACTACTATCAGACACGATCAGACATTTTAGGATGATTCTGGGTAGTCCACATGTCTACTAAGATATTTACCCTTCCGACTAGTACTCATGGACTCGAACAAGTTACGAAACACGGAAACACGATAATCACAAAATATAGTTTGTAGAGATCCATGATACTAATCCGTGTAACAATGTGTCAGCAATTAAGAGAGCATATGTATAAATATGAAATGGAAAGACTACTATGAATCGAAAGTAATCAGAAAGTGCACTTACCTGTGGTCCTTTGCTGGTGAAACCGATGATACTATACCACTCAGTGGGCTACAACAGTCAAACTTGTACAACAGTCTTCGGATGATGAAACAAATATTGTAGGATCGTTGAGCACTTCTAGAGGGGGGGTGAATAGAGTGCGTGTGTGCAGCAGAAATAAAATCACCAATTAAAAATTAAACTATGGCAATGATGTAAGAGCAGTAAATAAAGATAGGAGAATCAAACTCAGTAACACAGCGATGTATACTGGTATCCCTCTGAGAGGACTAATCCAGTCTCGAGTACTCTTGCTCGATGTTAATCCACTAAAGGCACAAGCTTTAACTGAGTGCTTGCAACTCTTACACCACCGTGCTTGTTGACGAGTGCACGACCAACTCCAACACACACCGTGCTTGGTGACGAGCGCACGACCAGCTCCACAACGAGAATTTGTTGTTGAAACTTGACGACCTCTTTACAACTCTGAATAACCAAAAGACTTCTAAATCAAATCTGATAGTACTGGCTTTTGGCTAAGAGAAGTATAGGTGAGATTTGAAATTTTTAGATCACTAGAAAACACTTGAGATGAATAGAGAAGAGAATGAAGAATGAATTGATGTTTTGAAATGAAAAGTTCTTCTCTATTTATAGGTGTTTTCATCAACCGAACTCGGGCAGAACTCGGACAGAGTTCGGATGCAAATATCTCGCAAAATAGACGTTGCTCGCAGATTTGGAGGCAACTGAAGTTTGAATACAAACTGACCGAACTCGGTCAGAGTTCGGGCCGAACTCGGGCCGAACTCGGCTAGGAGTTCTGTCAGGAGATATAATAAAAATTCTTTTGTAAAAACAGTTTACAAACATGTTTTTGGTAATTTGTAAAATCATTTGAAAAGGAATATTTTCGAAATATATTTTTGAAATATTTGTAATCGAAAATATGAAGGGTAAAAATAGGTTTAGAGAAGGAGAATAATTTTAACCCTAAGCCAGTAATACCATACTTGATTTTACAAGGAAATTTCTAGACTCAATAAAGTGTAAAAATACAGAATAAAAGTAGAAAAGAGTCTTCAGAATTTTTGATGACTTTGACGCTTGGATTTATGCAGTACATCGTCCGTTGAATAAGATTTCATGTATCCTGAAATAGTTAGCAGCATTTTCTATATTTTGTGTATGGACTAAAGTATAAGTTGATTATCGAAATCGGGTGTGACCATGGAATGGGCCAACAATCTCCCCCATTTTGATAATTGACAAACTTGAGTCTATACCAAAATATATTTATAAAAAATAAAACAACATATCAAAATAGCTGAAAAAAAATTTGTTCTAGCCTTGCATTTGTGATATTTTTGTATACTCATTTTCTCCCCCTTTGTCAAGTAGTAAAATGAATCGGCTCCCCCGTAAATCATGAAGCCAACAATAGAAAAGACAAGACAAAGTGAAAGAAAAAATAGTAATCACAGCATAAATAAGTAAAATGCAATAAACTGAAATATCATAAATTTTCCACTAGAAAGTCAACTAGTACAATTGATAAATGGCTAACTGAAAGAGTTTAGACATGAAAGTAAAAAGTACTACATGAACAGCATCAAAACTAAACAAAACTAAATCCACTATCCTATGGCTAAATCCACATCACATCTCTGCGTCGTCTGCACCGGGAGGATCATGAGGAAAATAGGCAGTGGTTGGGTCGAAGTACTGAAAAGTAGTCTCATCAGTAAAACGAGGACCAGGGAAAGCAGGATGTGGAAGGATAGTGAGTGGATGAACTGGATCATGTACCAGGCTGTAATGGAGATCGGCAATGCTGTTTCTCAGCACCTGGGCCTGAGAAATATGCCGAAACTCGGAGTCTTGATAACGTTGCGTGGATACGGCAACGAAATCATCAAACCGCTGGTAGAATGCCTGATCGAGTCCAGGGGCAGGGGCCGGAGCAGGAGGAGCATCTGCTGGAGGGGCCTCAGCATCAGCTACTGGGTCAGCAGGAGCAGCACCGGGAGGTTGAGGAAACCGACGAGAGCGGGTCAACTCAACAGGTGGAGAAGAAATAGCACACGTTTCAAGATCAATCTCGAAACGGCAAAAAATACTCGCAAGGTGCATAGGAAAAACAAGGTTCCTACCTGCATTCTTGCAGTTGAGCATCCAAGACATCATGGTTTTTGGAATGGAGAAAGGAATTCCAAAATGAATGTGATACATAGCAGAGAGTTCCAAAAATGTGACCTCATCGGTGGAGCCTTTCTTCGGAAGAAGGGCCGAGAAAATCATACGATGAAGTTCGTAAAAATTCTGGTTAAGATGTCTAGAAAATATTCTCCGAGGAGGAGGAGTAGGGTGACAAATCAATTCCCTAAAAGAAGCTAAAGTGACATCGGCAGGGAACTGAATATGGTGGATGTCAACAAGAGCATCACCAAGATCAGGAACGTGAAAATATTCACTGATATCGGTGGCACTAAATTCTAGTTCCTGTCCAGCAACGCAGGAATAGAAATTTCCGTTTTGTTGTACTTGCAAATTGCAGTAGAACATACGGACAGCATTGTCGAAAATACTATCTTGGACCTCGAAAAAGTCGCGAAATCCAAGTTGATCAAAACAGGAGCATATTCAAAGAAGGTTGTAAAGTTGACAAAGGCTCCAGTACAAATACGACGTAAAGAAAAGGAATCAAACCAGAGATTGGAGAAGTCTCTGTCGGGAAACAGAGTGCCATCATATTCCTCGGGATCTCTAGGTTTGGCTGGACTGAAGAGACTAGCCGGAGTGTAGTCGGATGAGGAGGAAGCACCCTGAGAAGAATTTCCTCGTTGACGCTTTGGAGCCATGAAGAGATGGAGGAAGATCGTCGATGCCTTGCAAAGAAGGAGGAGGAAAGTCTTCTGGAAGGAGGTGGAACTATTTCACGTTTTGGTGTGGAGAAATAGTGGAAGAAAGGATGGGATTTATAGGTGCTAGGGCCGGCTGTTCGGTTCTGGAGCCATCACAGCGCCGACCGAACTCGGTCCAAATTCGGTCCGAACTCGGTCAGAGTTCGGGCCGAGTTCGGCCACTTGCATTCCCGAGATAGTTAAAGCAGTCAGGTAAGTAAAGATTGTAATAAATGATGTTTGACTGGTTTATTAACTAATTGCTGTTATTTTTAGGTTAACTGTAGGGATTGTCCCAGCTAACGGTGGTTCACCGGGGAACTCTTAAGTACCGCTTCGCTTCGACCGTAGCCGTGGTGACAGACATATCCTTTGTAAGTTTGTCCCCAAAAATAATTTTCATTAGATAATAAATTATCAAGTCATAAATACAGTATTTAATTACCATATGTTTTAAGAATCCGAGAATTCAAGAATGCCGAGCTCACGCCTCAAGATGTTAAAACGGTCTTCAGCCAATGGTTTAGTGAAAATATCTGCTAGTTGATGTTCAGTATCAATAAATTTTAAGCAAATATCCCCGTGTTGTTGATGATCACGTAAAAAATGATGTCTAACTTCTATGTACTTTGTGCGTGAATGACAGATAGGGTTCTTAGTTAAATTAATTGCACTAGTGTTATCACAATATATAGGAACATTTGTATAGTGCAGATTGTAGTCCTCTAAGGTTTGCTTCATCCACAAAATTTGAGCACAACAACGTCCTGCGGCGATATACTCAGCCTCAGTTGTTGATAATGCTACTGAATTTTATTTCTTGCTAAACCAGAAGACTAAGACTTTCCTAGGAAATGACACGTGTCGCTGGTACTTTTACGGTCTACTTTGCATCCTGTAAAATCCGCATCCGAGTAACCTATCAGGTCAAAGAATTTGGTTTTAGGATACCATAAGCCGACTGTAGAAGTTCCTTTAAGGTATCGGAAGATACGCTTAACGGCACTTAGATGTGATTCCTTAGCATTTGTCTGATAACGTGCACAGATGCAAACACTGAACATAATATCAGGACGACTAGCAGTTAAATATAATAAACTACCAATCATACCTCGATACTTACGCTGGTCGGCAGGTTTGCCACTTTCATCAGAATCAAGCTTTGTTGTTGTAGCCATTGGAGTTCCGATTGGCTTTACGTTTTCGAAGTCGTACTTTTTCAGTATGTCCTTCGTGTACTTAGCTTGGTTGATGAATGTTCCTTTTGAGTGCTGTTTGATCTGAAGTCCTAGGAAGAAGTTTAGCTCTCCCATCATACTCATCTCAAATTCACTCTGCATACACTTAGCAAAATCTTGACAAAATTTTTCGTTAGTAGAACCGAATATTATGTCATCTACATAAATTTGCACAAGGAGAATATCATCATTCAAAGATTTGATAAACAGAGTAGTATCAACTTTTTCCTTTAAAAAATTATTATCAAGTAAGAAGGCACTTAGGCGTTCATACCAAGCACGAGGTGCTTGTTTGAGTCCATAGAGTGCTTTCTTAAGCTTGAAGACGTGATCAGGTTTTTGAAAATCTTCAAAACCATGGGGTTGTTTCACAAAAACTTCCTCTTTTAAAAATTCGTTCAAAAATGCACTCTTCAGTCCATTTGAAATAATTTAAAATCATTAAAACATGCAAATGTACAAAACATGCGGATGGCTTCTAGTCTAGCAACATGAGCACAAGTCTCATCATAATCAATTCCTTCTTCTTGATTATAACCTTGTACCACTAGACATGCTTTGTTGCGTAGAACTTGTCCATATTCACTAAGTATATTTCGGAACACCCATTTGGTACCAATTATTGATTGACCAATAGGTTTAGGAACAAGTTCCCAAACTTGGTTTCTCTCAAATTGATTTAGTTCCTTTTGCATGACATCAATCCAAAACTCATCAGAAAAAACATCATCTATATTCTTAGGTTCTATTTGAGAAATGAATGCTACATTAGCTGCTATTTCAGAATCCTTAAGAGAGGAGCGTGTACTTACACCTTTAGATACATCACCTATAATAAGTGTCTCTGGATGATCTGGTAAGAATTTTAATGAATCAACCTTTTGGGTCAGATCTTCCACATGACTCTTCTCAGTCTTTGCATGTGCATCTTCATCATCACTATCGCTAGATCTGTGACTATTTAGCTCATCAAAAGTAACATTAATAGATTCTTCAACAATCATAGATTTTTTATTAAAAAATCTATATCCCTTACTCTTAGCAGCATATTCGAGAAATATCTCTTCATCTGCTTTAGAGTCGAACTTACCCAAGTTATCCTTAGTGTTCAGGATAAACAGCGACATCCAAAAACTTTAAAATAAGAAATGTTTGGAATCTTCCAAACCAAAGCTCATATGGTGTTTTCTTCGAGATAGGTCGAATTAACTCCCTATTCAAACATAGACAGGCTGTACTAACAGCTTCTGCCCAAAAATACTTAGGAAGATTATGCTGATTCAGCATGACTCTAGCCATTTCGCTTAGAGTACGATTCTTCCGCTCTACAACACCATTCTGTTGGGGAGTTCTAGGACAAGAAAATTCGTGGTAATATCCACTATCATCACAAAACTTTTTGAAATCAGAATTTACGAATTCGCCACCATGATTACTTCGGATACGAGTAGTCATGAAGCCTTTTTCGTTTTGTACCTTTTTGCAAAATATTTGAAATTAAAAAATAGCATTACTTTTGTTTGATAAAAAGTAAACCCATGTAAAACGAGAGAAATCATCAACAATGACAAAAGCATAGAGTTTACCGCCAAGACTAGCGACTCTACTAGGACCAAATAAATCCATATGAATCAACTGCAAAGGTCTCGAAGTACTTACAAGCGTTGATGGATTTAAAAGAAGACCTATGTGCTTTATTCTTTTCACAGTCAGCACATACCATGTCTCTCTTGAAAGGGATTTCTGGGAGTCCTTTTACCAACTTCTTTGTGTTCAGACGTAAGATAGTATCCATGTTTGCATGTCCTAGTCTCATGTGCCATAGCCAGCTTTCATTTTGATTGGCTATAATATCACCTCTTAAGTTATTTCCGAAGGAGACGTATCCTTCTTTCTTCATCGATAGCGTAGCGAATAAAGATGCATCACCAGTCATGTGTCGCGAACATCCGCTATCGAGGATCCATTTGCTTCTAGCATGAGAGGATTGAGGGTCCACCTACAAAACAAGTAGATGAATCCTTTGGTACCCATTTTCTGAAGGGTCCATGCTGATTAGCTTTAGGTCTCCAGACTAAAGTATGGTTATTAACAAGTTTTCTTGCAAGATAATACTGTGATATGTGTCCGTGTGTACCACAGTAAGTGCAAGTCAGTTTAGAACCAGATGTGGTTGAAACTGAGTTCACATGCTTGTTTGGTTTCTTGGAGAACCTATAAGTGAAAGCATGATGATATTCGTGTTTCTTCTGTGCTTTCTTATTTTTAGTCCTTTTTGGTGTATGCTTTGCATTAGGACTAATCTTGGGCTATGTCACAGGTATTGCCTGTTTGCCCAACTTGATTTCTAACTTTTTAGAAATCGCTACAGACTCTTCGTATCTTGCAGTCATATCAAGGAGTCTTTGTTCAGTTACTAGGTGCAACTTCTTCTCTATGTCATAAAGTTTGTGTATTTTGACATAGTCTTTTTCTTTCTTTTCAATGTTGAGGATAGCCTCTTGATAGTCTACTTTAAGTTTGGCTATCTCTTCCGTGTTACCGGTAGTAGATGTCTCTTTAATGTCTTCAAGTAAATTAGACAATCTAGCTATCTCGGCTGTGTGTGCCTTAATCTCTTTTCGAGATTGCTTATACTTGTCGAGCACAGTTTTGTGATCTTCAAGTAAATCGCTAAAGGCAGTCTCTAGTTCATCAAAAGTAAAATCATCAAACAGAGGATTAGATGATACCTTTTCGAATGCCATAAGACAAACATTTGTATTGCTGCAAGGTCTGTCTTCTTCTTCTGAGTCACTGGCATCACTCTCGTGCCAGATGCTTGTGTTGGCATACTTTCGGCCAGATGTGGATCTTCTGTTTGATCTTGACCGATCATATGGACTGCTCTTCTTGGTAGCTGGACAGTCCTTCTTCATGTGCCCTGATTTCTTGCATCCGAAGCATATAGTCTCGTCTTCATTGCTTTCTTGGATGTCTTTCTTCTTTCTGCTTGTGAACTTTAGATATTTCTTGAAGTTCTTCACAAGTAAGGCACGTTCATCACCACTTGATGATTCTTCATCTGAGTCATTGCAGGTTGACTTTCTTGCTTGAGCTTTGAAGGCGATAGTCTTTTCTTTTGGTGTGGCCTCTTCAAAGTCTTACAAGTCGAGCTCATGAGTCATCAATTTGCCCATCAGTGTTTCTAGAGTCATCGTGGTGAGATCGTTTCCTTCAATGATTGCTGTGGCTTTTGGATTCCAGTTCTTTGTTAGAGCCCTCAGCACTTTCCTGATTTTCTCATGGTTGTTGTAATCTTTACCAAGAGATTGAAGGGGATTAGTTATATCAAGGAAACGAGTAAACATCTGTGTAATTGACACACCAGGTTTCATTTTAAAAGATTCATATTCCTGAGTCAGTCTACTGATTTTGGATTCCTTGACTTGGGAAGTCCCTTCATGGGTTACCTCAAGGAGTTTCCAAATTTCATGAGACGTCTTGCAGGTAGAAACTCTATTGATCTCGGTTTTGTCAATTGCACAGAATAGTGCATTGATGGCTCGAGCATCAAGACTAGCCTTTGCTTTTTCAGCATCGGTGTACTTGTCATGCGTCTTTTCCATAAGAATACCTTCAACCACTGTAGGTGGTGGTTTCTTATACCCATCAATGACTATTGACCATAAATCAAAATCTAGAGACTTTAAAAAGAAAGTCATACGTGTTTTCCAGTATGTATAGTTTGTTCCATCAAATAGGGGAGGTCTATTTGTGGATTGCCCTTCACCGTTGAATATAGATTTCACGGCTGCCATATATATACCCTCTAGGATATGTTATATAAGAATATAACCTGCTCTGATACCAATTGTAGGATCGTTGAGCACTTCTAGAGGAGGGGTGAATAGAGTGCGTGTGTGCAGCGGAAATAAAATCACCAATTAAAAATTAAACTATGGTAATGATGTAAGAGCAGTAAATAAAGATAGGAGAATCAAACTCAGTAACACAGCGATGTATACTGGTATCCCTCTGAGAGGACTAATCCAGTCTCGAGTACTCTTGCTCGATGTTAATCCACTAAAGGCACAAGCTTTAACTGAGTGCTTGCAACTCTTACACCACCGTGCTTGTTGACGAGTGCACGACCAACTCCAACACACACCGTGCTTGGTGACGAGCGCACGACCAGCTCCACAACGAGAATTTGTTGTTGAAACTTGACGACCTCTTTACAACTCTGAATAACAAAAGACTTCTAAATCAAATCTGATAGTACTGGCTTTTGGCTAAGAGAAGTATATGTGAGATTTGAAATTTTTAGATCACTAGAAAATACTTGAGATGAATAGAGAAGAGAATGAAGAATGAATTGATGTTTTGAAATGAAAAGTTCTTCTCTATTTATAGGTGTTTTCATCAACCGAACTCGGGCAGAACTCGGACAGAGTTCGGATGCAAATATCTCGCAAAATAGACGTTGCTCGCAGATTTGGAGGCAACTGAAGTTTGAATACAAACTGACCGAACTCGGTCAGAGTTCGGGCCGAACTCGGGCCGAACTCGGCTAGGAGTTCTATCAGGAGATATAATAAAAATTCTTTTGTAAAAATAGTTTACAAACATGTTTTTGGTAATTTGTAAAATCATTTGAAAAGGAATATTTTCGAAATATATTTTTGAAATATTTGTAATCGAAAATATGAAGGGTAAAAATAGGTTTAGAGAAGGAGAATAATTTTAACCCTAAGCCAGTAATACCATACTTGATTTTACAAGGAAATTTCTAGACTCAATAAAGTGTAAAAATACAGAATAAAAGTAGAAAAGAGTCTTCAGAATTTTTGATGACTTTGATGCTTGGATTTATGCAGTACATCGTCCGTTGAATAAGATTTCATGTATCCTGAAATAGTTAGCAGCATTTTCTATATTTTGTGTATGGACTAAAGTATAAGTTGATTATCGAAATCGGGTGTGACCATGGAATGGGCCAACAAATATTACTAACATGTTTAAAATAGTCAAATCAGCTAAGATAGCCTATCCATAAGTCTAATTTTGGACACAGAGGCAAAACGGTAATTTCGAGCCAAAATGATGTCCGCTATTGGACTCGCTTTGTACCAAAAAATGTGCCAGAGTCTATGGTCTCCAAAATCATCAAACTATATGTTTATGGGTCCGGTTTGACGAGACGAACCCAACCGTATGTCTAAAATTAAATTCCGGCGGACCGTGCACAAATTTGCCCGTTGGATCGGGTCACGGGCCTGCCAAAATGGCATTCCGGTCGACCTTCTCAGAATCGGACCAAACTTAGAATACAAGACCAGAAAAATGATATGGTCATGTTGGCACAAGTTTCGTCTCGAGATAACAAACATGCACAAAGTAATTTGCTAGTTTGCAAAGAGGCCGATACGGTAAATTTCGACGGATACGCATCAAATTCGTCGTGCACACGCAACCAATTCGAATTCCATCAAAGCCCACACGTTCACGAAGTCGATACGCACCATTTGATGCTTTCGATTCGTGACCACGTCACCCGGATTGTCAGGACGGACTCCGTATCGTAGTTTTTTGGGTTTTTAAAAATAGATTTTTTTGCCAACTTTGATCTAATTTAAAACAAAATATAATATATGATTAAATAAACTAATTGTTGGGTTGTAGTTTTGGTTATGTTGTCTATGAATCTATTTAAGTTGATTTTCAAAACTATCGAAGATTTGGCCACAAACTGCCTTCCAATTTAGGGTTTTATACTGATATTCTGTTCTGTTTGGGACAGATTTCTGGTCGACTTTGGGTCAATTTTCTAGGAATTCTAGTGCAATACGTTTAAATCTATTTGAAGGAAAATGAAATCATATATGTAGTCAACGTATCGGAGAAAATGGATCAATTAATGATCGATAAAGCGCAGCAAAATGTCTCTGCAAAAACTGCTTTTCGCGGTACTGCTGCTGCTGCTGCTCTCGGCCTGGCGTGCTATGCATGCACGACGCACGTCTGCTGGCGCTTCCACGGCCGCGTGACGGCTCTGGTGACGCACGCGGGGGTAGGGTGGTGGTGCGGCCAGGTGGGAGTCGTATAGGGTGGAGAGAATATGCGGCTAGGGTTTAGTTTAGGTCTCTTCCTTCCTTTCTTTCTCAATGTATACACATATACCTATTTTTTTTTCTATTTTCAAAACTTGGGAAAGGTCTGGTTTGGCTAGGTGCTATGCTGGATGAAAGGTTCTGCTGGACTGGGGCTTCTGTGGTTGTTTTTTTATTTTTTTATTTTTATTGCTTTTTGTTTTCTAATTTTTTCTTTTTATATCTATTATAGCTTTATATATATGCATATATATAACCATATAGACACAACCGGGCCTCCTAAAATCATAATCATAATTAATATATAATTAACTTGTCTATAGAGGTTAAATCGTAACTTGGCCTAGTTTTTCTAGTTAGAATACACTTATAGCTCAGCCTTCCCTATCATCGCTAATACACTAGTCAAAATACGCCACTGCACTAGCCGTGCCATGATTGCTAGTCACCTTGCACCCCAAAACTTAACCATGGCTAAGGCCTCCTATAATAATAATTAATCAATTAGGTATTTTGTAATTCCAAAATTGTATTTTAATTCAAATAAAATAAAATAAAATAAAATAAAAATAAAGATATCATCAAGGTTTTCGGGAAGTGGGGTTATAGTGGCAGATAGGCACGATGCTTAGTAGTCCGGCCACTCCTCTTCGCGAGCTAAATCATAATATCAATTAACGAAATTCAACTTTTTTTTTATCGAATTAGGTACACATTTACAGATAACAAGAGCGTCAGGTAGGTAGGTGATCTAAGCATTCACCCAGTCTCAACATAAGGTCTTGTGAAGGACCTACAGGTACTGATCAATTTTGTTAATTATATTGTCCATATTTTATATGATGTGATCCAAACTGTTCTCCCCCGTCTAATGCCCTATTCTACAATCACAATCAATCCTAAGTCCTTTATAATAATTGAAACTCAATTTCCTGGATCAAGTATACATCTTGATTGTATTTCTGAAATACATATTTCTAGGTTTAGGGTTCGGTACGATACCACAACGTTTAAGCTTCAAAATTAGGCTATCTTCCGAAATCCTTAGGCTTTCGGACAGAGTCTCCCTTGTATTTCGAGCTCCAAACACAGTAATATAACCGACTTGGTGTAACGCCCCAGTCCCAAAATACATAGGACCAAGTACGTAAACATGCCAGCTGTATACATACGAAGTATAGGGGCCTTTTATGTATACATAAGCTTTAAAATGCAGTAAACCACAACTAACTAATCTCATCCACAAAATAAAATCAAGCTTTTATAGAAATAAGCAAGAATTTGTCTGTTTACATGTAGTTGGGAAGAGACAAATCACTAACAACTAATAAAAAGAAAAGAGATACATGACATACGAAAAGACTTGGCGAAAGTAGCAAAAAAGGTCCAAGGCATGTCATCATCGAAGAAATAGAGAAGACCACGATCCCGGCTAGGATACCTGCGGAAGACATGAACACACACCTAGGGAATGACCAGGTCCTCAAAGGGATGTAAAAAGATACATGAAGAACAAGCTAATATGAACTGTCAAAATAATAATAATATGTAGGACTCTCCTAGACACCAATATACAAAAGGGAATGCTAACTATCTATTATACAATTTAGAGGACAACTTTCATGCGCATGGGTGGGATTTTAGGCTATAAGTACGTAACTGGCATCCAGTCATCCGTATCCGTCCGTAACGTCCAAAATGTCAGAGGGCATCTGCAAATATAAATCGCCACAGTTCCATCCGGAGACTGTGGTTTACCTATTTGGATTCCCATACGCACTAGCGACTGTCCTCCCCCAATTTTCCCTACTGTTCAAGTCATGTCCATAACCTATCCAGTTTTTTAACTGCTTGAGTCTCTATAACCTAGTCACAACAGTTACGAATAACTACCGTCACACAACTTTAGAGATGGCCAGTCCATAAGTCGTTCTCCTGGCAAAATGTCTCAAAACGTGTAGTGTGAGTGTCATGGCCCAAGGAGATAAGAATATCCCCCAACAAGAAGGTAGTCCGTTAAAACTAAATTAACATGCATATAGTAAAGTAAAACGACTAATAGAGTCGCTTGCACCCAAGTGTGGCTTGGACGCATAATTTATAACAAATGAAACTAACAATATAAAACAAAGTAAATAATACGAAAAATAAATAATATGACAGTAAATTAGCAAGGTATACTTGCCTGGTATGTTGCCTGGTATGGTGCTATGATCATGTGGCATGGAGTATGACTGCGATATTACAACTATGCATGACGGCCTCGGATGATGGCATGGACTATTTCATCGGGTCAAGAATGGTCAGATTAGTTAGGGATGACGTAATGAAGTACAAAATTGGCGAGGGAATTGGAGTAATGGGCTTAGTCACGGACTGAGGATAATCGGAGGAAATTTGATAAATATACGATTTTTAGGAAATTACTTATAATACTTGGAAAATATATATATTAGTTGTAAAAATAGTTTTTAGATAAATATTTATAAAAATTAATTTTAAGCAAAAACTCTAAGTTTATTAAAATATGGTATTCAGATAGAAAGCTATATTTTATTGGTAAAATAGTTTAGACAATTATTTTGGAAATATTAGAAAAATGGTTTTATAATATAAAAACTATGTTTCTTTTTATGGGTCAAAAAGAACATTAATAATCTAGGAAATTTATTTTATGATTTGGAAACGATATTTTTATGGGTAAAAATACTTTTGGATAACTAATCTAAAAAAAAACTTATTGTAGGGTAAAAACTAAATTTGAAATCTATATGTCAAATCTGGTATTTTTATTACATATATAGCTTTTGATAAATAATATATAATAATAATGGTAACAAGTACTAAAAGTAATGTTATGATATTCTCATATTAATACATATGTATATATACAAATATGTACTAAAATTTTATATAAATAATAATAATAACATATATACCTTTTAACAATAACCTATACATGATAATGTAAACAACAATAGTAATAGTAATGGGCAATAATAATAATAATAATAATAATAATAATAATAATAATAATAATAATAATAATAATAATAATAATAATAATAATAATAATAATAATAATAATAGTAATAGCAATAACAAAACTAAGAAAACAACACCAATAAAAATATAAAAAATAAAAATAAAAAACCCAAGTCCCAACTGATGCATCCTCTTATTAGAGGGATGGGAGAGGGTTATAAAGTAAAATTTAAATAGAATTAACAGAGAGAGAGAGGGGAGATCGAAGGAGAAGAGGGGAGAAGAGCGGGAGAGCGAGGCTTACGGAGGGGGCTGCTAGCGGATGCCTGTCCCAGGGAGCTCTGGCGGAGGCTCTCCATAGGCGACGGTCGGAGCGGCCTGCGGTGGAGGACTGGACCTGCCGTCGACGATGCGCCAGATCGGAGGCGATGGGCGCTCGGTCGTGGGTGGCCCCAGTGGAGATGCAGCGTCGGCTGCGCGGGAGGCGAGTCGGCCCGCGTGGCGTGGCCGAGCGGACGGAGTAGGGCGGCGGTCAGTGCAGATACGGCGGATGCTGCACGCCCTCTAACGCCCATTTGCCGGCGCAGTCGCGGCTAGGCGGCTGAGGTCAGGGCGGAGATCTAGTCGCTAGCGGGATGGAGGGTGACGCACTGCAGCGTCGCACGGAGGTGGGGTCTCTGGAGGGCTGGACTGGCCGGTCACTGTCGAGGCGACGCTCATCTGCGGTCGAGGTAAGGGCGGTAGTGGTGGCGTTTCTTTTAGGTTTTGTCGGGGTGGTTGTGATGTTTGGGCGGCAGCAGTGTGCCGCGATGGAGACGGGGGTCGACTGTGGTCGCGATGCCGGGAGTGGTGAAGGTAGCTGTGATGGCGATTGTGGAGGTGATGATGTGCTGTGGAGGCGGTCGGTGGTGATCGTCGGTGGCCGGGAAAGGTAGACAGAGGGCGATGGAACGGTTTGGGTAGTGAAGGATGTGGCGGTGTTGTCCGGAGGACAGGGATGATGGTTGTGCATCATCGAGAAAAAGGGAAACTTGGTGAGGGTGGTGCTGACAACGATGGGAGTCATGTTGGCTGGGATAGGCCGGGGGTTGTGCCGCATTGTTCGGGAGAAAGGGTGCTATGGTTGCGGTGATAGGACAGTCATCGAAGTCGGAGGCGACGTGGGAACGACCAGCGGAGAGGCAGGCTGTCCCGGGTCGACGGAGGAAAATTTTGGATTTGAAATTTTGTGTCGGGATGTGTCCGACACGGATGAAATTTATGTATATGTAAAAGTTAGAATAAGAATTTAGATGAGGGACATGGACACGATGCACGTTGGTGGGGAATTATTTGTGGAGAAAATTTTGGTTATGAGAAAAAGAACATGGAGCCTCTCTTTATATAGGAGGTGGACTCCTAGACTGATAATGATTAGAAAAATCCAAAACCCCTTTAGATATCTCTCTCTTAGTTTAAATCAAATTTAAATCCATTTGAGAAATCAAAATCAAATTTAAATCAAATTTGTATTTATATAAAGCTTATCTATAAGTTTAAACTACTTAAAAAATATTTCAATACAAATCAAATATAAATTGCCAAAAAAGTTAAGCATTAAATTCACGAATTTTAAAATATCTTTATGATAAATAATAAAAATAATTAATTTTGAAAATTACTATAATTATTAAATATTAACAGGAAATAATTTCAAAATAGCTTTTTATTTAAATTAAGATAAAATAATTTCAAAAATTTACTATATATAAATGAACAAAATTTTATTAAATGACATATAAATAAAATTTTACATAAAACAAAATTTTTCTGAATTATTACTTATAAATAAAAATAATCATTTTAAAATAACTACGGTATAATATTTTTCGTGCTCAAACACGATAAAATATTTACCTTATATAAAAATACTTTCTATAGGAAAATCTATACTAGAAAACTTTGTATATATAAAAATATACTACCTTGCATATACGTACTCACACGCAAATAGTATTCACATAAATATTTATTTTCAAAATTACTAACCGTATTTGTATAATAAATAAAATAGCTTTCTCAAGAACATAGAACAAATATGTTTTGGCAAACATTGTATGATACTAAAACAAGCAAAACTTATTTATCATATAAGTATTTCGAAAAATATTTATTCGCTATTTAAGAGTTTATAATAAAGCAAATTTATAAGAAAATTAAATATTTCGTATCTACGTATTCGTACTCGTCATATAATACCAAAATAATTTTTTAAAAAAATTTAGTAGAAATTTAGGGGTATTACATCCTACCCAACTTACAAGAATTTCGTCCTCGAAATTAAGAATAAGTAGGGGGTAAGAAGGCACACGGGTATATTGGTAATGACAATTCAATGAGTCCTTGGGCGAGGCAAGATAACAACGTTCAACGCAACATGCATTAGAAAGTCGTGATTTCAATAGCTGCAAAAATGATCAGGGATATGGCTAATTTATGAAAGAAAGAAAGTGATTAAGGGTAAGTTAACCAAGATAACATGCAGTAAGGAATAGTGTTGTATCAAGAGAAAAATAGATTAGAGATCTTAAAGACATGGTATCTTGATAATAGGTTGAGGGCACGAAACAATTAGAATCACTCCTAAATTTAAGTGGTTAGAAGGTCACGATAGAAGGTCGAGGAAGGGACGAGTAGTTAAGACAAAGATATAGTCATATTGAGTGTTAATGGTCATAAGAGATAGGATAGCTAGAGGAAAATTTAAGAACAAGCGCCTTCGTCCTTCTAAAATAGGTGAAGGCGAAAGCAATATATAGAGTTCAAAGACAATATTATCGAATATGAATACGTGGTTCGAAGGCGACCGAATAATTTCAAAAAGAATTTTCAAGGCAGTCGTTGATGGGATTCTAGAGGCCATGTTTAATAATGTCCCATCCACGTAGAACAATAGATAAAAGCGAACCAAAGTGCACTAGGTTGATCAGACCATCATGCACCGGTTCTGATTAGACAATATGTTAGTGGGTGTGCACCCAATAATACATGTCATGATCAAGCTCGGTAAAGAATAAGCTTGCAAAACTTAGGCTAATTTAGTAGCATAATATAGTCAAAATATAAGTAGGGGGTAAGGATGAAAGAAATTAAATAGTCCAAGATCCTTAAAATCTAAGTCTCGCCCGAAGTTTGGGCCTATTCAATCGTCCTAGTGCTTCCTTGTTCATGGTTTGGTTGTCTAGATAGGTTAAGGTTCTCTAAATTCTAGAACTTAGGTAAACTCATTAAAATAGGTAACAAGGACAAAAGTATTGTTAGGTCGTGGGGTATTCTACCCAACTTACATGAGTTCAACTAGTGGTGTTTTGGGACAATTGAAATATGTCTAACTAATAGGGGTCACCTTTTTAACCTCCAGCAAGCACGAAGGAAAGATAAAAATATTGATGGAAGGAATCAAGCAAGATGCAATCGATGAGTCGAACGGTAGTTTGAATATGGAATCGAAGAAAGAGATCAAGTATGTGGATGAGATCCTAGACTCCAATCCTATACTCAGGCTTGCTTGGTACGATAAAGTAACCAAACAATCTATCTTGACCTGCATGGGCTACCACAAAAATATGTAATGCCCCAGTCCCAAAATACGTAGGACTAAGTACGTAAATATGCCAGCTGTATACATACGAAGTATAGGGGCCTTATATGTATACATAAGCTGTAAAATGCAGTAAACCACAACTAACTAATCTTATCCACAAAATAAAATCAAGTTTTTATAGAAATAAGCAAGAATTTGTCTGTTTACATGTAGTTGGGCGGAGGCAAATCCATTACCAACTAATAAAAAGAAAAGAGATACATGACATACGAAAAGAATTAGCGAAAGTAGCAAGAAAGGTCCAAGGCATGTCATCTTCGAAGAAATGGAGAAGACCACGATCTCGGCTAGGATACCTACGGAAGACATGAACTCACACCTGGGGAATGACCAGGTCTTCAGAGGGACGTAACAAGATACATGAAGAACAAGCTAATATGAACTGTCAAAATAATAATAATATGCATGACTCTCTTAGACACCAATATGCAAAAGGGAATGCTAACCATCTATTGTGCAATTTAGAGGATAAGTTTCATGCGCATGGGTGGTATTTTAGGCTATAAGTACGTAACTGGAATCCAGTCATCCGTATCCGTCCGTAACGTCTAAAACGTCAGAGGACATCTGTAAATATAAATTGCCACAGTTCCATCCGGAGACTGGTTTACCTGTTTGGATTCCCATACGCACTAGCGACTGTCCTCCCCTAATTTCCCCACTGTTCAAGTAATGTCCATAACCTATCCAGTTTTTGTAACTGCTTGAGTCTCTATACCCTATTCATAGTAGTTACGAACAACTACCGTCACACGACTTTAGAGATGGCCAGTCCATAAGTCGTGCCCCTAGCAAAATGCCTCAAAACGTGTAGTGTGAGTGTCATGGCCCAAGGAGATATAAGGATATCCCCCAACAAGAAGGTAGTCCGCTAAAACTAAGTTAACATGCATATAGTAAAGTAAAACGACCAATAGAGTCGCTTGCACCCAAGTATGGCTTGGATGTGCAATTTATAATAAAGGAATTAACAAGGTATACTTGTCTGGTATGTCGCCTGGTATGGTGCTATGATCATGTGGCATGGAGTATGACTGTGATGTTACAACTATGCGTGACGGCCTCGGATGATGGCATGGACTGTTCCATCGGGTCAAGAATGGTCAGATTAGTTAGGGACGACGTAATGAAGTACAAAATTGGCGAGGGAATAAGAGTAATGGGCTTAGTCACGGACTGGGGATAATTGGAGAAAATTTGATAAATATACAATTTTTAGGAAATTACTTATAATACTTGGAAAAAATATATATATATTAGTTGTAAAAATAGTTTTTAGATAAATATTTATAAAAATCACTTTTAAGCAAAAACTCTAAGTTTATTAAAATAGGGCATCCAGATAGAAAGCTATATTTTATTGGTAAAATACTTTAGACAATTATTTTGGAAATATTAGAAAAATGGTTCTATAATATAAAAACTATGTTTCTTTTTACGGGTCAAAACGAACATTAATAATCTAGGAAATTTATTTTATGATTTGGAAACGATATTTTTATGGGTAAAAATACTTTTGGATAACTAATCTAAAAAATAACTTATTGTAGGGTAAAAACTAAATTTGAAATCTATATGTCAAATCTGGTATTTTTATTACATATATAGCTTTTGATAAATAATATATAATAATAATGGTAACAAGTACTAAAAGTAATATTATGATATTCTCATATTAATACATATGTATATATATACAAATATGTACTAAAATTTTATATAAATAATAATAATAACATATATACCTTTTAACAATAATCCATACATGATAATATTAATAGTAATGGGTAATAATAATAATAATAATAATAATAATAATAATAATAATAATAATAATAATAACAGTAATAACAAAACTGAGAAAACAACACTAATAGAAATATGAAAAAAACCCAAGTCCCAACTGCTACATCCTCTCATTAGAGGGAGGGAAGAGGGTTTTAAAGTAAAAAAATTGTAAAAAGAATTAACAGAGAGAGAGGGGAGATCGAAGGAGAAGAGGGGAGAAGAGCGGGAAAGCGAGGTTTACGGAGGGGGCTACTAGTGGATGCCGGTCCCGGAGAGCTCTGGCGGAGGCTCTCCATGGACGGCGGTCGGAGCGGCCTGCGGTGGAGGACTGGACCTGCCGTCGACGACGTGCCAGATCGGAGGCGATGGGCGCTCGATCGTAGGCGGCCCCGGTGGAGACGCAGCGCCGGCTGCACGGGAGGCGAGCCGGCCCGCACGGCGTGGTCGAACGGACGGAGTAGGGCGGCGGTCCGTGCGGACACGGCGGATGCTGCACGCCCTCCAGCGCCCGTTTGTCGGCTCAGTCGCGGCTAGGCGGCTGAGGTTAGGGCGGAGATCTAGTCGCTAGCGGGATGGTGGGTGGCGCACTACAGCGTCACGCGGAGGAGGGGTCTTTGGAGGGCTGGACTGGCCGGTCGCCATCGAGGCGGCGCTCATCTGCGGTCGAGATAAGGGCGGTGGTGGTGGCGTTTCTTTTGGGTTTTGTCGAGGTGGTTGTGATGTTTGGGCGGCAGCGGTGTGCCGCGGTGGAGACGGGGGTCGGCTGTGGCTACGATGCCGAGAGTGGTGAAGGTAGCTGTGATGGCGATTACGGAGGTGATGATGTGCTGTGGAGGCGGTCGGTGGTGATTGTCGGTGGCCGGGGAAGGTAGGCAGAGGGCGATGGAGCGGTTTGGGTTGTGATGGATGTGGCGGTGTTGTCCGGAGGGCAGGGATGATGGTTGTACGTCGTCGAGAAGAGGAGAAACTTGGTGAGGGTGGTGCTGACGATGATGGGAGTCGTGTTGGCTGGGTGTGGCCGGGGGTTGTGCCGTATTGTTCGGAAGAAAGGGTGCTGTGGCTGCGGTGGTAGGAGAAGTTATTGAAGTCGGAGGCGACGTGGGGACGACCGGCGGAGAGGCAGGCTGTGTCTGGTCGACGGAAGGAAATTTTGGATTTGGGATTTTGTGTCAGGGTGTGTCCGACACGGGAGAAATTTATGTATATGTAAAAGTTGGAATGAGAATTTGGATGGGGGACATGGACACGATGCACGTGGGTGGAGAATTATTTGTGGAGGAAATTTTGGTTATGAGAAAAAGAACATGGAGCCTCTCTTTATATAGGAGGTGGACTCCTAGACTGATAATGATTAGGAAAATTCAAAACCCCTTTAGATATCTCTCTCTTAGTTTAAATCAAATTTAAATCCATTTGAGAAATCAAAATCAATTTAAATCAAATTTATATTTATATAAAGCTTATCTATAAGTTTAAACTACTTTAAAAATATTAAATCAAATTTATATTTATATAAAGCTTATCTATAAGTTTAAACTACTTTAAAAATATTTCAATAAAAATCAAATTTAAATTTAAATTGCCAAAAATTTTAAGCATTAAATTCATGAATTTGAAAATATTTTTATGATAAATAATAAAAATAATTAATTTAAAAAATTACTATAATTTTTAAATATTAACAGGAAATAATTTCAAAATAGCTTTTTATTTAAATTAAGATAAAATATTTTCGAAAATTTACTATATATAAATGAACAAAATTTTATTAAATGACATAAATAAAATTTTACATAAAACAAAATTTTTCTGAATTATTACTTATAAATAAAAATAATTATTTTAAAATAACTATGGTATAATATTTTTCGTGCTCAAACACGATAAAATATTTACCATATATAAAAATACTTTCTATAGGAAAATCTATACTAGAAAACTTTGTATATATAAAAATATACTACCTTGCATATACGTACTCGCACGCAAATAGTGTTCACATAAATATTTATTTTCAAAATTACTAACCGTATTTGTATAATAAATAAAATAGCTTTCTCAAGAACATGGAACAAATATGTTTTGGCAAACATTGTATGATACTAAAACAAGCAAAACTTATTTATCATATAAGTATTTCGAAAAATATTTATTCGCTATTTAAGAGTTTATAATAAAGCAAATTTATAAGAAAATTAAATATTTCGTATCTACGTATTCATACTCGTCGTATAATACCAAAATAATTTTTAAAAAAATTTAGTAGAAATTTAGGGGTATTATATCCTACCCAACTTACAAGAATTTCGTCCTCGAAATTAAGAATAAGTAGGGGGTTAAGAAGGCACACGGGTATATTGGTAATGACAATTCAACGAGTCCTTGGGCGAGGCAAGATAACAACGTTCAACGCAACATGCATTAGAAAGTCGTCATTTCAATAGCTGCAAAAATGATCTGGGATATGGCTAATTTATGCAAGAAAGAAAGTGATTAAGGGTAAGTTTAACCAAGATAACATGCAGTAAGGAATAGTGTTGTATCAAGAGAAAAATAGATTAGAGATCTTGAAGACATGGTATCTTGATAGTAGGTTGAGGGCACGAAACAATTAGAATCACTCCTAAATTTAAGTGGTTAGAAGGTCACGATAGATGGTCGAGGAAGGGACGAGTAGTTAAGACAAAGATATAGTCATATTGAGTGTTAATGGTCATAAGAGATAGGATAGCTAGAGGAAAATTTAAGAACAAGCGCCTTCGTCCTTCTAAAATAGGTGAAGGCGAAAGCAATATATAGAGTTCAAAGACGATATTATCGAATATGAATACGTGGTTCGAAGGCGACCGAATAATTTCAAAAAGAATTTTCAAGGCAGTCGTTGATGGGATTCTAGAGGCCAAGTTTAATAATGTCCCATCCACGTAGAACAATAGATAAAAGCGAACCAAAGTGCACTAGGTTGATCAGACCATCATGTACCGGTTCTGATTAGACAATATGTTAGTGGGTGTGCACCCAATAATACATGTCATGATCAAGCTCGGTAAAGAATAAGCTTGCAAAACTTAGGCTAATTTAGTAGCATAATATAGTCAAAATATAAGTAGGGGGTAAGGATGAAAGAAATTAAATAGTCCAAGATCCTTAAAATCTAAGTCTCGCCCGAAGATTGGGCCTATTCAATCGTCCTAGTGCTTCCTTGTTCATGGTTTGGTTGTCTAGATAGGTTAAGGTTCTCTAAATTCTAGAACTTATGTAAACTCATTAAAATAGGTAACAAGGACAAAAGTATTGTTAGGTCGTGGGGTATTCTACCCAACTTACATGAGTTCAACTAGTGGTGTTTTGGGACAATTGAAACATGTCTAACTAATAGGGGTCACCTTTCTAACCTCTAGCAAGCACGAAGGAAAGATAAAAATATTGATGGAAGGAATCAAGCAAGATGCAATCGATGAGTCGAATGGTAGTTTGAATATGGAATTGAGGAAAGAGGTCAAGTATGTAGATGAGATCCTAGACTCCAATCCTATACGCAGGCTTGCTTGGTACGATAAAGTAACCAAACAATCTATCTTGACCTGCATGGGCTACCACAAAAACATGTAACGCCCCAGTCCCAAAATACGTAGGACTAAGTAAGTAAATATGCCAGCTGTATACATACGAAGTATAGGGGCCTTGTATGTATACATAAGCTGTAAAATGCAGTAAACCACAACTAACTAATCTCATCCACAAAATAAAATCAAGTTTTTATAGAAATAAGCAAGAATTTGTTTGTTTATATGTAGTTGGGCGGAGACAAATCCAATACCAACTAATAAAAAGAAAAGAGATACATGACATACGAAAAGAATTGGCGAAAGTAGCAAGAAAGGTCCAAGGCATGTCATCTTCGAAGAAATGGAGAAGACCACGATCTCGGCTAGGATACCTACGGAAGACATGAACTAACACCTGGGGAATGACCAGGTCTTCAGAGGGACATAACAAGATACATGAAGAACAAGCTAATATGAACTGTCAAAATAATAATAATATGCACGACTCTCCTAGACACCAATATGCAAAAGGGAATGTTAACCATCTATTGTGCAATTTAGAGGATAAGTTTCATGCGCATGGATGGGATTTTAGGCTATAAGTACGTAACTGGAATCCAGTCATCCGTATCCGTCCGTAACGTCTAAAACGTCAGAGGACATCTGCAAATATAAATTGCCACAGTTCCATCCGGAGACTGGTTTACCTGTTTGGATTCCCATACACACTAGCGACTGTCCTTCCCTAATTTCCCCACTGTTCAAGTAATGTCCATAACCTGTCCAGTTTTTGTAACTGCTTGAGTCTCTATACCCTATTCATAGCAGTTACGAACAACTACCGTCACACAACTTTAGAGATAGCCAGTCCATAAGTCGTGCCCCTAGCAAAATGCCTCAAAACGTGTAGTGTGAGTGTCATGGCCCAAGGAGATATAAGGATATCCCCCAACAAGAAGGTAGTCCGCTAAAACTAAGTTAACATGCATATAGTAAAGTAAAACGACCAATAGAGTCGCTTGCACCCAAGTGTGGCTTGGATGTGCAATTTATAATAAAGGAATTAGCAAGGTATACTTGTCTGGTATGTCGCCTGGTATGGTGCTATGATCATGTGGCATGGAGTATGACTGTGATGTTACAACTATGCATGACGGCCTCGGATGATGGCATGGACTGTTCCATCGGGGCAAGAATGGTCAGATTAGTTAGGGACGACGTAATGAAGTACAAAATTGGCAAGGGAATAGGAGTAATGGGCTTAGTCACGGACTGGAGATAATTGGAGGAAATTTGATAAATATACGATTTTTAGGAAATTACTTATAATACTTGGAAAATATATATATATTAGTTGTAAAAATAGTTTTTAGATAAATATTTATAAAAATCACTTTAAAGCAAAAACTCTAAGTTTATTAAAATAGGGTATTCAGATAGAAAGCTATATTTTATTGGTAAAATAGTTTAGACAATTATTTTGGAAATATTAGAAAAATGGTTTTATAATATAAAAACTATGTTTCTTTTTACAGGTCAAAACGAACATTAATAATCTAGGAAATTTATTTTATGATTTGGAAACGATATTTTTATGGGTAAAAATACTTTTGGATAACTAATCTAAAAAAAACTTATTGTAGGGTAAAAACTAAATTTGAAATCTATATGTCAAATCTAGTATTTCTATCACATATATAGCTTTTGATAAATAATATATAATAATAATGGTAACAAGTACTAAAAGTAATATTATGATATTCTCATATTAATACATATGTATATATACAAATATGTACTAAAATTTTATATAAATAATAATAATAATAACATATATACCTTTTAACAATAATCCATACATCATAATAGTAATAATAATAATAATAATAATAATAATAATAATAATAATAATAATAATAATAATAATAATAATAATAATAATAATAATAACAGTAATAACAAAACTGAGAAAACAACACTAATAAAAATATGAAAAAAAACCCAAGTCCCAACTGCTATATCCTCTCATTAGAGGGAGGGAAGAGGGTTTTAAAGTAAAAAAATTGTAAAAAGAATTAACAGAGAGAGAGGGGAGATCGAAGGAGAAGAGGGGAGAAGAGCGGGAAAGCGAGGTTTACGGAGGGGGCTACTAGTGGATGCCGGTCCCGGAGAGCTCTGGCGGAGGCTCTCCATGGACGGCGGTCGGAGCGGCCAGCGGTGGAGGACTGGACCTGCCGTCGACGACGTGCCAGATCGGAGGCGATGGACGCTCTATCGTAGGCGGCCCCAGTGGAGACGCAGCGCCGGCTGCACGGGAGGCGAGCCGTCCCGTACGGCGTAGCCGAACGGATGGAGTAGGGCGGCGGTCCGTGCGGACGCGGCGGATGCTGCACGCCCTCCAGCACTCATTTGCCGGCGCAGTCACGGCTAGGCGGCTGAGGTCAGGGCGGAGATCTAGTCGCTGGCGAGATGGTGGGTGGCGCACTACAGCATCACGCGGAGGAGGGGTCTTTGGAGGGCTGGACTGGCCGGTCGCCATCGAGGCAGCGCTCATCTGCGGTCGAGGTAAGGACGGTGGTGGTGGCGTTTCTTTTGTGTTTTGTCGAGGTGGTTGTGATGTTTGGGCGGCAGCGGTGTGCCGCGGTGGAGACGGGGGTCGGCTGTGGCTACGATGCCGGGAGTGGTGAAGGTAGATGTGATGGCGATTATGGAGGTGATGATATGCTGTGGAGGCGGTCGGTGGTGATCGTCGGTGGCCGGGGAAGGTAGGCAGAGGGCGATTGAGCGGTTTGGGTGGTGACGGATGTGGCGGTGTTGTCCGGAGGACAGGGACGATGGTTGTGCGTCGTCGAGAAGAGGAGAAACTTGGTGAGGGTGGTGCTGACGATGATGGGAGTCGTATTGGCTGGGTGCGGCCGGGGGTTGTGCCGCATTGTTCGGAAGAAAGGGTGCTGTGGCTGCGGTGGTAGGAGCAGTCATTGAAGTCGGAGGCGACGTGGGAACGACCGGCGGAGAGGCAGGCTGTGTCGGGTCGACGGAGGGAAATTTTGGATTTGGGATTTTGTGTCGGGGTGTGTCCGACACGGAAGAAATTTATGTATATGTAAAAGTTGGAATGAGAATTTGGATTGGGGACATGGACACGATGCACGTGGGTAGGGAATTATTTATGGAGGAAATTTTGGTTATGAGAAAAAGAACACGGAGCCTCTCTTTATATAGGAGGTGGACTCCTAGACTGATAATGATTAGGAAAATTCAAAACCCCTTTAGATATCTCTCTCTTAGTTTAAATCAAATTTAAATCCATTGGAGAAATCAAAATCAATTTAAATCAAATTTATATTATATAAAGCTTATCTATAAGTTTAAACTACTTTAAAAATATTAAATCAAATTTATATTTATATAAAGCTTATCTATAAGTTTAAACTACTTTAAAAATATTTCAATAAAAATCAAATTTAAATTTAAATCGCCAAAATTTTTAAGCATTAAATTCATGAATTTCAAAATATCTTTATGATAAATAATAAAATAATTAATTTCAAAAATTACTATAATTATTAAATATTAACAGGAAATAATTTCAAAATAGCTTTTTATTTAAATTAAGATAAAATATTTTTGAAAATTTACTATATATAATTGAACAAAATTTTATTAAATGACATATAAATAAAATTTTACATAAAACAAAAATTTTCTGAATTATTACTTATAAATAAAAATAATCATTTTAAAATAACTACGATATAATTTTTTCGTGCTCAAACACGATAAAATATTACCTTATATAAAAATACTTTTTATAGGAAAATATTTTCTAGAAAACTTTGTATATATATAAAAATATACTACCTTGCATATACGTACTCGCACGTAAATAGTATTCACATAAATATTTATTTTCAAAATTACTAACCGTATTTGTATAATAAATAAAATAGCTTTCTCAAGAACATAGAACAAATATGTTTTGGCAAACAATGTATGATACTAAAACAAGCAAAACTTATTTATCATATAAGTATTTCAAAAATTATTTATTCGCTATTTAAGAGTTTATAATAAAACGAATTTAGAAGAAAATTAAATATTTCGTATCTACTTATTCGTACTCATCGTATAATACCAAAATAATTTTTAAAAAAATTTAGTAGAAATTTAGGGGTATTACACTCGGAGCAACTCTAGGTAGAATTGACATGGGTCAAAGCCCCTTCGCTGGAACAACTCTACACCGGTCACATGCAGTTAATATAGTAGATAAGAATTGGATAAAAACACAAAACTAAGTTTGCCCAAAATTCTAAACATGTATCATCTACTTGCAAATATCATAACTCCTATCATATAAATCTGAATACCATCATATTATATACCATTGGAAAGCATATCAAATTTTCTAAGAAACATCTATTTACGTATTTTGGATTTGACAAATTTTAATAGGTCAAAACTAAGGTACAAGGCTGCTATGTTATTAAGTTACAAAAATTATTTTCCAGTTTTCGACAACGATGTTGTACGGTTAATAACTCCTAATATATACATCTAGATACTATCATATTACATACCGTTGGAAAGCTTGTCGAGTCCTCTACGTTTTCTGTTCATATATATTTTCATTTTAATAGGGTTTAATAGATCAAATCTGCCTTACAAAAATATGTGTATAATGGATTCCAAATTCAATTCCAGAATTGTACACCTCTGTTGTACGACCCATAACTTCTATTATATAAATTCAAACCCTATCATATCATATACTGTTGGAAAGTTTATCGAGTTCTCTTCAATTCTCGTCCAGTTATATTTTTATTTTTATCAAGTTTGATAGATCAAAATCATCTGTGAAAAATATTGTGCAGGGTGAACGAATTCAGCACCTATATTTTCAAATTTTAAATCATGTCCAAGACATAAATGGGTGTCTCACCTTAACAAAGCACACCAAAAAATCATGCTCTAAACCATATATATTACTCTTAGAATTTATCTAAAATAAACACTTTACTTGAATTAATAGAATAACTAAAAACAATATGGAAAAAATACATAGAAATGATATTTGTGTAGAGAAAGGAAGGACTTGCCTTGATTCTATAGGGTTTAGAAATTATGGAGGGATGGAAAGATGGTATAGAAGGAGTAGGAGAGTTGTAGAATGGAGGGTTGGAAGGAAAGAATTAGAAACTATATGAAGAAGGAATAAAATGACTAGGTATATATATATATATATATATATATATATATATATATATATATATATATATATATATATATATATATATATATATATATATATGGCTTTTGTCCCTCCCCTCCCCCGAGGGAGCTCCCTGGTCCAGGCCGGGATCCCTTGGTAGTCTCTCACCGCCGGCCTCCCGCGGGGTCGCCTGCCATCTCAGCAGTCCCGTCCCGGCGTTCTCCTCCTTCAGACCTCCTCACCCCTCTTCCCCCTCCCTTTCCCGGCTTCATGGGTCGTCCTTCTCTTGGTTCTTCGAGGCCGACGCCCTGGCCGCCAGACCTCCTGGCATTGCTTGGGGTGCCGCCCGATCCCTGTCACGACCCGCACCCAATGTGAGGGTACGAGAACGTAACAACGCCCAGCCTACGCCACAGTGTCGACGGTAGAACGCTGTCCTAGGTCATCATCTAACAATATAAAGGTACCTGTATATTATATACACTCCGAATGGAGGTAACATAACAGAACAGTCTTAATCACATCTAAGACAGATACAGAATAGTAAAGATAGATAGAGGATCAAAAGCACAATGTAATACAATTAAGAGAGAGAAAAACTAAGTGCCTAAGATAACAACTCAAGAACATCCAGCTCAATACAAGTCTCTAATATATACAACATCTCAGAAGAACAACTGAAAGTCAAATAACAATGCTGAAAGAAAAGCTAAAGCCTAGCTATCTAGCCTAGACTATGGGAGTAGCATCCTGTACTGCAGCTGGGTCCTCCAGAGGAACCAGGTCGCAGGTGTCTTCTAATCCTGCTCCATAATAGGTGGTACATAGGGCCTCCTCCTCATCCTCTGTAATATTTTCAACAGGTCCAGTCAGGACAGGAGCGAGTACAGTACATCTCAACAGATCATAGCAGGTTAGAAAATATAATCTTGCAGTAAAGTAAGATACATAAACTGAAGAAATACAGTATGTAAACAGAGAGAGAACTGTAATAGAAATATCTACTATACATAGAGAACTAATAGTGACTAATGAGTCAGAGTAAAATATAAACATGTGAATGGCATAGGAGATTCATGACTACAGCTAAGAGAGTGATTCATGACTACAGCTACTTGGATAATATTCACATGTCTATTTCTACTCCCCCATCCCCAATCAATACACAAAGATTTGTTCAAGTTATATTAAGATTCATAAAACTTCACATGGCTCATAAAATGAGTGATACGTGAAGGTGATTCATGATGGCTCTGTGAACATGAGAGTACATGTGTCACAAGCGATTCGTGAATCAGAGGAAGCATAGAGATACGTGATGATTCGTGAAACGCATAAAACATGCAGTATCCGATGCTCTCGAGGGGGATAACATCTCATAAAAAGATCCATATAGTACCAATCCGTGTGACCAACATGACAGTATCAAGTAAAGTAATTTAAAGCAGGAAAATAATTATAAATATGATATAAAATGATCAGAGAATGTACTCGCCTGGTATCCTGAATGTTCGAAGAGAATATACTGTCCGAGGAGTGGTGTCTGTCTCCTATAGAACAGTACAAGTCACAACAAGTCTAAAATAAGGTAATAAACTGCTATAATGCATCTACATGAAGTCTAGGTCAAACTAGGCTAAAGTCAACCTTTGGTCAACTCTAGTCAACCCTACCAGTCAAACTAGGTCAGTTTTAGGCTAAATAAGTCAACTAGGTCAAACGAGGTTAAACTTGGTCAAACTAGCCTAGCTAGGTCTAAACAAATTAATCTAGGCTCATTAAGTCTAAACTAGTCTATCTAATCCAATCTAGACTCAACCAAGTCTAGCCTTGCTAGCACTCACATCTCAAGAACAACAAGTTAAAAACAAGTCTAGTTAGCTAGTGCACAAGGACCATGGGCCATATACCTAGGCCATAGGCCAAATACAATAGGCAATTGAAATCTCTATTTCATACTACACTATCACACTACACATTTCACATATATATATTTATTACATTACACATAGGCATAGAGAGATAGATGTGTGCTCTAGGAAATGTGTGTGTGACAGAGTGTGTGAGTGTAATGTGTCATAGAGAGTGACAGTGTCATATAGGGTGTGTGTGTGTTAAATGTGAGGGAAAAACCTGTGTGTGTCAAATTCATATGTGTATGTGAGTGTATAGGATGTGTGGACATATGTGTGTGGACATTTAAGAGTGTGAGTGTGCATAGGCTGAAAACAGTATGTGTGACTGTTCCATATATGTGTGTGTGTTATTGTGGACATGAGTGAGTGTGTGACTGAAATACAAACAGTGAAGTGAGAGAGAGGAGAGTGTGTGCTCAGATTTCTGAGGAAAACACATCAAAATAGTGACAAATTACAAACAGTGGCAGGAAACTAAATAGGGCCTGTGTGTGTGATCAGCTCATGTGTGTGTGTTGAGACATATAGGTTCAGGTGTGTGAAGGTGACAGTGTTGTGTGAGAGTGAGAGAATGTGAGTGAAATACTAGAATTATAATGTGTGTGTCAATGAGGTGATTTAGGAATTCAATCCCAAAACCCAAGTGACAGGTTTTAGGGAGTGTGTGTGTGTATATACATAGCAATGTGAGTGGGTGAGTGTCATGTGTGTAAATTATGAGAGTGTGAGAGAATTTCAGAAATGTGTGTATGTGAGTGTTATGATTCAGTTTTATGAGTGAAGAGGGCTGTGTGTGTGAGTAATTTGAAATTCAAAAACTCAGGTTTCAGTTTTCCTGAAACCAGTGACAGGTAACCCCCAAATCAGTGAAGTATCACTAGAAGAAACAAGTTTCAGTGAACTTATTAGTTCACAGTTTTCGAAAGCTCAGGGATCAACCAATTTCAGTCCACTGCTTAGACATCAAAACCTATCCAAATCTCAGGTTTTTGACATTGAAATCTCAGGAATAGGCTTGATTGTTCCTAGGTTTTCATTAAGGAAATCTCAGGAATATCAAATAATATATCAAGTAACCTATTCAGTTTGAGGTTTCATTCAAAAACTATTGTACAAAATATTGATGTCTATAATTACCTACATATATACAACCCTAAACCAAAACCAAAAATCAGTTTTTAACAGGGATTGAAAGGGAACAATTCAGTTTAAATCAAGGATTTAGTTTTCAGGTTCAGTTTCCTGAACCTGTTGACAGGAATCCCCAACTCCAACACAAAAAAACCCATTTCCATAATCCCTTAGCCTTAGTACAATCAAAGTGACCTATCAATCACTCATTAGTTATGTAGGTGAACTAATCCTAACATTTAACATCATCTAACAGTTAATAAAAACAAAATAAAAATCAGAAAATCAATTTCTAGCACAGAGTATCAGTGTTCTAGCAGTGCATATTAGAAATCAATGATTCGCAAACAAACAACCATTAAAATCACAATAAAAAGGTGGGTAATTAGTGTTATATATGTGAGTGTACTATAGAGTGTATTCGTGTCCAGAAATTGGACACGAATCGTGTCCCAAATAATGCACAAACACAGACACTGACAGTGTACATGTAATTGTCGTGCACGCGTGCACGCGCATATAACACGCGACACACGACACGACACGACACGTGTTTGTGCACCTAGGTTCGCCTAGGGTAGGGCTAGGTCTGTGTCATCCTGTATCAAGTCCACGTGACACACAGACACAACACGAACCCCGTGTCAGCAGCGCCTGTGCGCGTGCACAGCCGCCTGCGCGCGACAGTACGCGGCCAGTGCGGGGGCGATTGCGCCACGCACACTCCACGAGGTGCTCCCAAAATTTGGAAGCACGGTGACAGTCGTTGCCCCTAGGCTCACACCAAAAATCAGGACACGAAGTGTCCTGCGTCGAGAGAAAATGAGCCCGTGATACAGGACACGACCTACGGGCCCGTGCTGCGTGTCCACGCACAAAAATAGGACACAATCGGACACAAAACATCAGGACACCTTTACAAAAATTGATACACACATCAAGATCTACAAATCCATGTAATTACATTTCAAAAATATGAAAATAAATTCCTATGTGGCATTTCTACAAACACCTATGCACCTATCATGATACGTGTCCGATACGGACACGAAATGGACACAAATTGTGCCCAAATTTTGGGGACAGCTAGGAAACCCTAAAACCTAACCTTATATACAAAGAAATCAGGAAAAACTATGAGTTTAGATGATTTACCTATTGAGTATCAAAACTCAAGAAAAGCTTCAAAGAGGGGATTTCAAATGGCAACTCCAAATCTCCAAATGGTATGCAAACTGAGGTGCTCCTCCAAAATCAGTATATAAACATAAATTAGATCCTATTGCAAAAGACTAGGACTAAAAATGAGCTAAAATGAATTAATTATGAATTTCTAAGGTTGGAGATTTACCTCTTTCTAAACTTGAGATCTATTTCCAAGAGAGGCTAACCCTAAATGAAGGAGGCATTAAATAGGGGTGGGAAACCCTAAGTTGGCTGCCATGGGTAGGTTTAATTTGGTTTTGGGCCTAAGTCATGGGCCTATGGCTTAAACACTAGGCTTTAAATTGCTAAGTCATAAGTCATTGACTTAA
Source organism: Iris pallida (assembly GCA_029216955.1). Lineage (NCBI taxonomy): Eukaryota > Viridiplantae > Streptophyta > Magnoliopsida > Asparagales > Iridaceae > Iris > Iris pallida. The sequence continues at coordinate 183,959 of JANAVB010042822.1, read as the reverse complement.
GTCACTAGTCATGGACTAATTTCACTTAAGTAATCCTTCCTACCTTAAAACTAATTCCTAATGACTAAAAGTAGGTTAACTAGAGTTAGACTAGGGTCACCAACTAGGGTTAGTTCTAGGTTAGTCTACAAAGTCTCAACTAGTCAAGACTAACATAACACATAGCCATATTTAATTAATATTAAATTCACACAAATTTCCATAAATCATAATAAATTCAAATAAATCCTAAAATAGCCAAAATACCCTCTAGGCTAGAATGTACTAGTCAAACATCCTAATCACATGGCTAGGCTCTAAGGTTACACTAGTCAAACACCAAAATCATAAGTCATGATTTAAATAGTTTTAAAATGATTAAAAATCACCAAAAATATATTATCATTTAAATATCATAATTAAATAAATTAAAATACAAAATTTCAAAATTACCCTCATTTTAAAAACTGGGTGTTACAAGTCTACCCACCTTAGAAAAATTTCGTCCTCGAAATTTAAATGGTAGTAGTCTTCTAGGTCAAACACCCCACAATCAAAGTCTCAAATATACCGTCAGATAATCATATGCGTCTGTCCAAAATCATGATACTCAGAATCTTCGTCATGCTAGTGAGCAAGGCTACGATAATCACAGAGTCCTCGACTAAGTTACATACCTCTAGAATTATGGTATTGAAAATTTTTGCATTGCCGCATGCTTGACAGTGAAAACCTTAAATTCCCATACCCGAGAAATACATCCAAAATCTGACTATATGTCCTCACAATGCCAGCTATCATGACTACATAAGACTCTTGATCCCATAACTTAGGCAACCTAGCCTATACGACTTATCTCGAAAGAAAACCAAATCGAAAAGAAATGCCAGATCAAAACTTATCAACAGAAAAGGAAGCAGATAAGAACAGATGGAATTGAATTTCAAGATAGATATAATGAGGCAAGGTGGGAATGGAATCGAAAAGAACAGAACCTACAAGCACCTCTTCCACTGCCTGAGCATCCTCGACTGTCATGGCGTAAGCTCGCCCCTGCTGGCCTCCTCCAGCCTGATGCTGATACTGCACAAATCTCTGCTGCTGCGTCGGTAACGGTCCCCGCTGCTGACCTACCGGAGCCTTGGCTCCTCCTTCTGGTGCTGTACCTATGTACTGGGAACACTCCCTCAGCTGGTGGTCCGCTGCTCCATATAGTAGGCACCTGCCCAGCCTCTTCCTGCACTCACCCCATCCATGCCCGGCTTCTTGCAGTAGGGGCAACTGACTGTCTGCTGCCTGGGTGCCTAATGCTGTCTGGGCTGCTGCTGTCCCTGCTGATGGCCGTGACCCTGGAATTGCTACTGAAACTGATGCTGAACGTACGGTCTCTTGGCCGGTCCTCCGCTACTGCTGCCTCCCTGGGAGTCTCGCCCCCTCTTGAGCCAAAGCTCAAGATCATCCTCTGCAGCTAAAGCGTCCACCAGGATCTCTTCATAGGTAGCACTGCGGGCGTTCTTGGTGTAGGACTTGATCTCCTTTACCAAGCCCTTCCGGAACCTCCGGGCCTTCGTCGTCTCCGACAAGTCCTCCATAAATCTGCTCAGGCGGCAGAACTCTCCTGCGTACTCCTCCACGGACTGGCTCCTCTGGACTAGGGCCTCGAACTGGGTCTCGAGGGCTCCCAGCGCTGCGTCTAGAAAGAACTTCTCCTTGAACAGCTTCTTGAATGCTGCCCAAGTCTGTCCTGCTGTACCGACCCTCGGGTCAGTCTGGTACCAGGTACGGGCCAGATCCTGCATCATGCTGGCCGCTGCCTCTATCTGGAGCCTCGTCGGGATCTTAGCCAACCTGAAAATCTTTTTCATATGCTCGATCCACTTATCGGCATACAAGATCCCCTCTGTCCCTCGGAAGTCTCTCGGGTGCATCTTCTGGAAATCTTGGATGCCCTTCTCCCGTGGCTGGTACGGCTGCGGGGCTGTCGCTGGCTGAGCTACGACTCTCTCTACTGCGGTCACTGCCAGCTCAATGCCTCGTGTGAGCTCTGCTGTCTGCCTCTGCTGCTGGGTCTGCTGACCCTCCATGTACTGCCGGAATAAGGCTAACAGCTGAACGGCGTCAACTGTCCCTGCAGGTGGCTGCTGCTGCTGAAGAAGTACATCCAGAATCACCGGACTCGGCTCATGCCTCACTGCTGGTGGGGCTCCTCCAAAAGCTGCCGAAATGCCTACCCCAGCTAGCATGACTGGAGCTGCGGTACCAGGGTCTAGCTGCTGAGTATGAGAGGTGGCAGACCTCTCATCGGCGGTCCCCTGGCCCTGGCGATGCGATCGCGTCTCAACCATCCTGGAGACACAGATCAAAAGGAAACAATTGCTGAGAATGAGTCAAAATATCAAAAGGAGGACAGTTTAAATTCAAGGAAGACAATAAGCGACAAAATATAGATATACGGAATCTGAATGAGAGTTTTTCATATTTGTGATTGAGTACCTTCAAAAATATTCTAATTGTACTGCAGACTGTAGTGATACTCTAGTTCGAATATCACTACATAAACTCGACCTGCGTGGGCCATCACTAAAAACGTGTCACGACCCGCACCCAATGTGAGGGTACGAGAACGTAACAACGCCCAGCCTACGCCGCAGTGTCGACAGTAGAACGCTGTCCTAGGTCATCATCTAACAATATAAAGGTACCTGTACAGTATATACACTCCGAATGGAGGTGACATAACAGAACAGTCTCAATCACATCTAAGGCAGATACAGAATAGTAAAGATAGATAGAGGATCAAAAGCACGATGTAATACAATTAAGAGGGAGAAAAACTAAGTGTCTAAGATAACAACTCAAGAACATCCAGCTCAATACAAGTCTCTAATATATACAACATCTCAGAAGAACAACTGAAAGTCAAATAACAATGCTGAAAGAAAAACTAAAGCCTAGCTATCTAGCCTAGACTATGGGAGTAGCATCCTGTACTGCAGCTGGGTCCTCCAGAGGAACCAGGTCGCAGGAGTCGTCAAATCTTGCTCCGTAATAGGTGGTACATAGGGCCTCCTCCTCATCCTCTATAATATTTTCAACAGGTCCAGTCAGGACAGGAGCGAGTACAGTACATCTCAACAGATCATAGCAGGTTAGAAAATATAATCATGCAGTAAAGTAAGATACATGAACTGAAAAAATACAGTATGTAAACAGAGAGAGAACTGTAATAGAAATATCTACTATACATAAAGAACTAATAGTGACTAGTGAGTCAGAGTAAAATATAAACATGTGAATGGCATAGGAGATTCATGACTACAGCTAAGAAAGTGATTCATGACTACAGCTACTTGGATAATATTTACATGTCTATTTCTACTCCTCCATCCCCAATCAATACACAAAGATCTGTTCAAGTTATGTTAAGATTCGTAAAACTTCACATGGCTCATAAAATGAGTGATACGTGAAGGTGATTCATGATGGCTCTGTGAACATGAGAGTACATGTGTCACAAGCGATTCGTGAATCAGAGGAAGCATAGAGAAACGTGATGATTCGTGAAACGCACAAAACATGCAGTATCCGATGCTCCCGAGGGGGATAACATCTCATGAAAAGATCCATATAGTACCAATCCGTGTGACCAACGTGGCAGTATCAAGTAAAGTAATTTAAAGCAGGAAAATAATTCTAAACAGGATATGAAATGATTAGAGAATGTACTCGCCTGGTATCCTGAATGTCCGAAGAGAATATACTGTCCGAGGAGTGATGTATGTCTCCTATAGAACAGTACAAGTCACAACAAGTCTAAAATAAGGTAATAAACTGCTACAATGCATCTACATAAAGTCTAGGTCAAACTAGGCTAAAGTCAACCTTTGGTCAACTCTAGTCAACCCTACCAGTCAAACTAGGTCAGTTCTAGGCTAAATAAGTCAACTAGGTCAAACGAGGTTAAACTTGGTCAAACTAGCCTAACTAGGTCTAAATAAATTAATCTAGGCTCATTAAGTCTAAACTAGTCTATCTAGTTCAATCTAGACTCAACCAAGTCTAGCCTTGCTAGCACTCACATCTCAAGAACAACAAGTCAAAAACAAGTCTAGTTATCTAGTGCACAAGGACCATGGGCCATATACCTAGGCCATAGGCCAAATACAATAGGCAATTGAAATCTCTATTTCATACTACACTATCACACTACACATTTCACATATATATTTATTATATTACACATAGGCATAGAGAGATAGATGTGTGCTCTAGGCAATGTGTGTGTGACAGAGTGTGTGAGTGTAATGTGTCATAGAGAGTGACAGTGTCATATAGTGTGTGTGTGTGTTAAATGTGAGGGAAAAACCTGTGTGTGTCAAATTCATATGTGTGTGTGAGTGTATAGGATGTGTGGACATGTGTGTGTGGACATTTAAGAGTGTGAGTGTGCATAGGCTGAAAATAGTATGTGTGACTGTTCCATATATGTGTGTGTTGTTGTGGACATGAGTGAGTGTGTGACTGAAATACAAACAGTGAAGTGAGAGAGAGGAGAGTGTGTGCTCAGATTTCTGAGGAAACACATCAAAACCGTGACAAATTACAAACAGTGGCAGGAAACTAAATAGGGCCTGTGTGTGTGATCAGCTCATGTGTGTGTGTGTGTTGAGACATATAGGTTCAGGTGTGTGAAGGTGACAGTGTTGTGTGAGAGTGAGAGAATGTGTGTGCAATACTAGAATTATAATATGTGTGTCAATGAGGTGATTTAGGAATTCAATCCCAAAACCCAAGTGACAGGTTTTAGGGAGTGTGTGTGTATATACATAGCAATGTGAGTGGGTGAGTGTCATGTGTGTGAATCATGAGGGTGTGAGAGAATTTCAGAAATATATGTATGTGAGTGTTATGATTCAGTTTTATGAGTGAAGAGGGCTGTGTGTGTGAGTAATTTGAAATTCAAAAACTCAGGTTTCAGTTTTCCTGAAACCAGTGACAGGTAACCCCCAAATCAGTGAAGTATCACTAGAAGAAACAAGTTTCAGTGAACTTATTAGTTCACAGTTTTCGAAAGCTCAGGGATCAACCAATTTCAGTCCACTGCTTAGACATCAAAACCTATCCAAATCTCAGGTTTTTGACATTGAAATCTCAGGAATAGGCTTGATTGTTCCCAGGTTTTCATTAAGGAAATCTCAGGAATATCAAATAACATATCAAGTAACCTATTCAGTTTGAGGTTTCATTCAAAAACTATTGTACAAAACATTGATGTCTATAATTACCTACATTTATACAACCCTAAACCAAAACCAAAAATCAGTTTTTAACAGGGATTGAAAGGGATCAATTCAGTTTAAATCAAGGATTTAGTTTTCAGGTTCAGTTTCCTGAACCTGTTGACAGGAATCCCCAACTCCAACACAAAAAAACCTATTTCGAAAATCCCTTAGCCTTAGTACAATCAAAGTGACCTATCAATCACTCATTAGTTATGTACGTGAACTAATCCTAACATTTAACATCATCTAACAGTTAATAAAAACAAAATAAAAATCAGAAAATCAATTTCTAGCACAGAGTATCAGCGTTCTAGCAGTGCACATAGGAAATCAATGATTCACAAACAAACAACCATTAAAATCACAATAAAAAGGTTGGTAATTAGTGTTATATATGTGAGTGTACTATAGAGTGTATTTGTGTCCAGAAATTGGACACGAATCGTGTCCCAAATAATGCACAAACACATACACTGACAGTGTACGAGTAATTGTCGTGCACGCGTGCACACGCGCGTATAACACGCGACACACGACACGACACGACACGTGTTTGTGCACCTAGGTTTGCCTAGGGTAGGGCTAGGTCTGTGTCAGCCTGTATCATGTCTACGTGACACACAGACACGACACGAACCCCGTGTCAGCAGCGCCTGTGCGCGTGCACAGCCGCCTGCGCACGACAGTGCGCGGCTAGTGCGGGGGCGATTGCGCCGCGCACACTCCACGAGGTGCTCCTAAATTTTAGGAGCACGGTGACAGTCGTTGCCCCCAGGCTCACACCAAAAATGAGGACACGAAGTGTCCTGTGTCGAGAGAAAATGAGCCCATGATGCAGGACACGACCTACGGGCCCGTGCTGCATGTCCACGCGCAAAAATAGGACACAAACGGACACCAAACATCAGGACACCTTAACAAAAATTAATACACACATCAAGATCTACAAATCCATGTAATTACATTTCAAAAATACGAAAATAAATTCCTATGTGGCATTTCTACAAATACCTATGCACCTATCATGATATGTGTCCGATACGGACACGAAATGGACACAAATTGTGCCTAAATTTTGGGGACAGCTAGAAAACCCTAAAACCTAACCTTATATGCAAAAAATCAGAAAAAACTATGAGTTTAGATAATTTACCTATTGAGTATCAAAACTCAAGAAAAGCTTCAAAGAGGGGATTCCAAATGGTAACTCCAAATCTCCAAATGGCATGCAAACTGAGGTGCTCCTCCAAAATCAGTATATAAACATAAATTAGATCCTATTGCAAAAGACTAGGACTAAAAAGGAGCTAAAATGAATTAATTAGGAATTTCTAAGGTTGGGGATTTACCTCTTTATAAACTTGAGATCTATTTCCAAGAGAGGCTAACCCTAAATGAAGGAGGCATTAAATAGGGGTGGGAAACCCTAAGTTGGCTACCATGGATGGGTTTAATTTGGTTTTGGGCCTAAGTCATGGGCCTATGGCTTAAACACTAGGCTTTAAATTGCTAAGTCATAAGTCATTGACTTAAGTCACTAGTCATGGACTAATTTTACTTAAGTAATCCTTCCTACCTTAAAACTAATTCCTAATGACTAAAAGTAGGTTAACTAGAGTTAGACTAGGGTCACCAACTAGGGTTAGTTCTAGGTTAGTCTACAAAGTCTCAACTAGTCAAGACTAACATAACACATAGCCATATTTAATTAATATTATATTCACACAAATTCCTATAAATCATAATAAATTCAAATAAATCCTAAAATGGCCAAAATACCCTCTAGGCTAGAATGTACTAGTCAAACATCCTAATCACATGGCTAGGCTCTAAGGTTACACTAGTCAAACACCAAAATCATAAGTCATGATTTAAATAGTTTTAAAATGATTAAAAATCACCAAAAATCATATTATCATTTAAATATCATAATTAAATAAATTAAAATACAAAATTTCAAAATTACCTTTATTTTAGAAACTGGGTGTTACAATCCCCCTCCGTCCAGCTCCTCCTCCATTTTAGCTTCCGGTCAGCCCCGTCCAGACCTCCCTACCACCGCTCGCTCCCCACCGCCGCCACGCCCTGTGCCAGCTTTGGTCCGACCGCCCTTCCCTCTGTCCCCCCTTCTCCGAGATGCTTTCGAGGGGTACAGGCGCTGGTCCCCAAGATGCAGACCTCCCCTATCGGGGAGCGCACCTGATGCCTTGGGTTCCCCTAGGCCCGGTCTTCGAGGAGGACTGTTGTCCCGCCTTCTCTAGTTTCATTTTTGAATCCCTGCGCACTTTAGTCGCATTCGCTGGCGGGACATCCCTGTCCCGGATGGAGCACAGGCCTCCCTCTCCTGCTGGATGGTGTCGATCAGGGTATCAGGTCCTTATCTGGCACCCACCTCCCCGTGTACCCTGTGGGTGACGTGCTATATCATCCAGGTGGCGCCTCTGGCGCTTACTTTCCTGCGCACCCTGTGGGTGGCACACCCTCCTTTTCTACCCCAGGTAGCGCCCTCATGGGGGACCACCTCCCCGCTCCCGTACATCCCATGCATGGCGCACGTCCCAACACTTCATCTGCTGGTGCACATCAGAATCTCCTGGATGTGCAGGCCGCTCAGCCGCCCCTCGTGGCGCGGTGCAGTACGCTTCCGACGGGTGACCATGCCGCTGAGGCTGGTGCATACCCACCTCCTCCTCGACTGTGTGCCCCGCGCCCCACGTGAACCTCCCCGACGACCTTCTGGCACTGGCGCCATTGATTTTATCCGTAGATGTCACTAGAGTGGGATCTCTGGACCCTCCACCTTCCCCCTCCCCGTAGGCTCTGAATAATGCACCCTCTTCCAAGCATCCTCCTGAGCTGGTAGTGGCACATTCCTCTGCAGCATCTCTAACGACGTCCGTGGCACCTTAGAAAGTCTCCAACCCCGCCCAATAGCTCACTTGTCTACCAACCCCAACGCCTTGTCTTACGCGGATAAGCTCAGGCCGGGTCGCTCAGCAAACCACTTTTCTTCTTCAGCAAAAATCGCCCTACAAGACATCGACTACCCCTGTCCTACAGATACCCAGGAGATTAATGTCCCTTTCACCACCGCCGAAATCTCATCCCTGTCTGGCGTATTCCCGTACTCTTTTGCCCTTAAATTCTCGAGTGGCTGTCCGAAGCAGACGCTGGTGCAGGAAGTCATTGCCGGCTGGGGCCTCACCTCGTGGTACAAGGTGGCACCCATGGACCCCAAGCACATGTTTTTCCACCTTTTCTCTGACTGCGATCACAAGATCGTATGGAGCAGAGGCACCACCAAAATTGACTCGCACATCATGAAGATTGTCAAATAGACACCGGTTTTCAAACCTAAGGTTGACTCTGAGATCGTCTCTGTATGTGTCATCCTACCGAACCTCCCCCTCGTATGTTTTGCCCCTGCGGCTCTGAAAAGGATCGCTAACTCTTTCGAAAATTTCGTGGCCATTGCCGACGAGACAAGAAACCTCTCCAAAGGGAATTATGCCAAAATCTGCATGGAACTCGATCTATCGAAGGACCTCCCCAACCATATCCAAATTTTGCTAGGCACCACTCATATTCAACAGATCACTTACGACAACAACATCATTTACTAAAAACATTGTCATATGCGAGATCACTCCACCGAACACTGCTTTTGTGCACACCCAGAACTCAAGAAGAAAGTTACCCGAAAGAACAATCCACCCCAATCGAGCAGGTCCCTTCAACAGTCACACCAATCCCCCCTCATTCCCTTACCCAATTCTCACATTCGGTTTGAAGCCAGCCCCGGAAACTCTCAATCTCACCCACAACAACAAACATCCACCGAGAAATCCATCGTGCCATTCACTTCACCAGCCATCAACCTGACCAACAAATTCGATATCTTGACACCTCTCCTCCCGGACGAATCACAGGATATAGACACCATTGAAACAGACAACTCTGAAGAAAACCTGGAGAATAGAGATGAGCAGGGAGGGGATACTGTCCCCCTCACATCAGGGACCCACTTAGTCCAGACAAGCGGAGCGAATCCTAGCCTCCCCATATTGGGAGCACCTAACACTTTCCAGTTTGAAGCCTTCATTTGTGCTGAAGCTCTGGCCAACATTGGCCAAGCCCCCGTGACTAGGATGAGACAAGCCATAGAGGTGGGCCTTATCAGTTCGGATAGCTACTTTGGAGCCCTGGCTGAAATAGTTGGAGAGGTCTACCTGTATCCGTCCGAGGATACTACAGATCTAACCCAGGACAAAAACTCCAAGGAGACTGACAAGGCCGCTGCCTCATCCAAAAAATCTAAGAAAATATGCTCGACAGAGGGAACGACCATGACCACTCGGTCAGCCACAAAACTCACCAAAACCCCCTCCCTGGTAACTTAAATGATTAACATCCTCTCATAGAATGTTAGGGGCCTCGCGAACAAACCCACCTTGAGAAGATTAATCAGTCTTAAGAAAATCCACAATATCGACATTCTCGTGATCATTAAACCCAAAATTCCCCCGAATAAGCTCAGATCCATCCAGTTGTGTCTTAGCTTCTCATCAGCCGTCATCGGATGCTATGATATTTGGATCCTTTTTAGGGATGATATTTAGATCGATATTATCCATGACTCTAATCAGGTCCTCCCGTGTTGGATGGAACACCCCATTCTTCATTCCCGCTCCTTCTTGTCCGTCATGTACGGCAGCTACGATATTCCTGAACGAAGATAGATGTGGAAAGACCTAATGCACACATACCTTAACAACATCAATCTCCTTTGGCTCTGCGTTGGAGACTTCAATGCGATTACCTGTAGAGAAGAAAAGTTGGGAGGTTATCCCCCTCATCTGTCTGCCATGCACGACTTTACGAGCTTCATTTTCCAGGCCCACCTGTCTCCCATTCAATATACCGACAACTCATTTACTTGGTGCAACATGCAAGTAGGCGCCCGAAGACAATACTTCCATCTCGACCGTGCCCTCATCAACCCAAAATGACAGGATCTGGGGATTATCTCCAATCTCTCGCATCTCAACACTACTGAGTCAGACAACTCCCCTCTCCTTTTAGAGATTAGCAGCAAATTGAATAAGATCAAGAAGAGCTTCCGCTTCCTTGACTTCTGGATCCACCACCTCCAGTTCAAGAACATTATTGCCACAGCCTGGAGCAACGCGGACACCCTTGAACCACTTGCCCGCATCGTGGATAAACTCAAAGATACCAAGAAAGCCCTCACCGTATGGAGCAAGAAAGCGTTTGAGGATATCTTCCAAGCGGTATGTACGGCCGAGGATGACATTACTTGCGCAGAAGCTCTCTTCGCCATTGACAGATCCCCAGCCGCCCGCGCCTCCCTGAACCTCACCAGAGCGCCGTTGAAATTTTGTCTCAAAGTCGAGACTGAATTCTGGAAACAGAAAGCCAGACTGACGTGGGATAGCGAAGGAGACAAGAACACTAGGAAGTGAAAAAGGCTGTTTGGGCTATTAACGAGCACAACACTCCTGTACCCGACGGGTTTACCGGTGTGTTCTTTCGATCATGCTGGGACATTATTAGGGCAGATATTTACAATACGGTCATTACCTTTTTCCAAGGAGCCAGGTACCCCAGATCAATTTCATGCGCTAACCTGGTTCTTATCTCCAAATAGGAAAATCCAGAGAACTTCAAAGACTTCCGCCCTATTAGCTTGTGCAACTTCACTAATAAAATCATCTCCAAGATTATTGCCAACCGCATGACCGAGATGCTCCCCATAATTATTTTCGAAGAGCAGACTGGATTTATGTTCGGTCAGAATATCAATATTTTGATAGCCCAGGACATGATCACATGCATGAAATTTCCAGCTAGGGGTAGGAACATTGCTATTAAGCTGGACATGGAAAAGGCGTACGATAGGCTGGATTGGTAATTCATGATTTGGGTCTTTAGGGCCTTCGGGTTTTCGGAATCCTGGACCAACATTGTTTGGAGATCGATCAGTCATTCGTGGTTCTCTACGATCATCAATGGTCAAGCAGAGGGCTTCTTCAAATCTAGTCGCGGTGTCAGACAATGCGACCCTCTATCCTCTACTATTTTCATCATCGTCGTGGAAGCGATGAGTAGAAACCTGATCAAAATGGGGAACTCCCCGAATTTCCAACACTTTCATACCGCCAGCGGTTGCCCGATCATCACCCACCTAGTGTACGATGATGATATCCTTATTTTCTCCTCAAGGGACGTCGGGTCAGTGGAGGTGGTTAACAAAACGTTTCAGAGATACACCAAATGCTCCGACCAGCACGTCAATTCCAACAAGAGCGTCATCTATGTCCACCACAAGACCAACAGAGCCAACTCTTATACACCACCAATATAACTTACTTCTCTGTTGCCTACCCACCTTTCTACTACCTGGAATGCCCGTTGGTGTACAGAAGATCCAGCACGGGCATCTTTGATGGGATGCTGGATAAGACTAGGAACAAACTCGAGGGGTGGCACAACGCCACTTTATCTCCTAGCAGGAAGATGATTATGATCCAACATGTGCTCTTCTCTATCCCCATTTACACCCTAGCTGCTTGCTCTCCCCCTAAGAAGGTGCTCACTTCCTTTGAAAATCTCTTCTCCAAGTTCTTTTGTGGTCATTGCGAAGGTAAAGACAAGCATCATTGCGCAAGCTGGGACACCAGGGCCAGACCTATAGGTGAGGCACTACAAAAATTTGTTAGATTAGCGACATCTATAAACATCGCTAATCTCGGCCAAAATGTCGCTAATTTAAGTTAGCGACGTTTTGGAAACGATGAAAAAAGCGTGTCACTAATCGAAAAAACGTCGCAAAACGTCGCTATGGCGACGTAAATTAGCGACGGTCGTAACTTTGCTAAATAGCGACGTTATTTGCGACGTTTCTTTGTTGTCGCCGATTAGTGACATATTAGCGACGTTTTTACGACAATGTGGTAACATCAGATTGTCTGCCACGTCAGCAATTTAGCGAAGTTTATATACGTCGCTACATTTTTGTGACGTATATAAACGTTGCTAAAAACGTCGCTAAATTTTAACCACATATGTAAACGTTGCTAAAAACGTCGCTAAATTAAAAAAGAATAAAAAAATAGAGAATCCAGAATACAAAATACAGAATCCAACAGAAATCCAGAGTCCAAAATATAGAATCCAGAATACAGAAATACACCTAGGTTTGCTGACCCCTTCGGTGGAACACTCAACACCGGCACGCACAATGTATTCCAGAATAGACAAAAAATATAAAGAACAAATAACATCCTCAACGAATAATATAAGGTACAAATATAAAGAACAAAGCCAATATCCTCAAATACGTACAAAGTAAAATATAAAGTACAAAGTCCGAAAATGCAAAAAATAAAACTACTGATCGCCTGTAGCCGGAGCTGGAGCCAGAGCTGGAGGAGGAGCGCCACCAGATGACTGTCGTCGCAATGCAAGAATCGTCTGATACTCCTCCGGTGACAGGCTGACGAGCATGTCCTTACGTGCACCGACGGATGTAGATGATGCTCCCGACGTACCAGATGGTTGCTCCGTAACCATCTTACGGAACTGCTGCATCTGTTCGACCAACCATTGTGTAGTCTCATGCGTAGGGCAAGAAATCTGTCACAATGTCTCAGTCATCTCCTCAAGCCTCTCAAAATGTGAGATGAGCGCAAGATCATCTGTATGCGGCTGCGGCTGCGATGCCGCTATCCTCTGCAGTATCTCATCACGTAGAGTTACGATCTGCGCATTGATAATCTGCTGGGCTAACAGCGACTCCTCAGTCTGTGCGGGGCCAGGAACACTAGTGGCGGTTCTAGAGGCCTGTGATGTAATAAAGGCACCATAGGAGCCCGTACCATAGTACATACCCCTATGCATGCCACCAACGACCCTCATCCATAGCTCATCATCTGACTGAGCTGCAGGGGCCAGGGGTTGCTGGAAAGTGCTAACTCTAACTCCCTCTGACTGTGTCGACCCGACCTCCCTAAGCCTAAAAAACTCGGCCTAGAATAACATCTATATGAATTCTCTACACGACTAAAAATTAATAGTAATAAAACTAGCATTAAGTAAAACTTACGTATAACATCTATATGAATTCTCTATGTAACGAAAAATTAATAGTAATGAACTATCATTAAGTAAAACTTACGTAGGTGTCCCGGGCCTTATCGTCGACGAACCGTTCCCCTTCGTGTGCGTAGCAAGAACAAGGTCACCATATTCGGGTCCTCTTCCGAGTCATCCTGTTACAAAATTATTATATAATTTGTCAGTTAAGTTGAAAGAAATATATTACTAAAAAGTATTAATTATGGGTATACGACGAGAAATGTACCATATGTGTGAAGAAATCCATGATGACCGTGACCCACCACACCACTGCGACCCTGTCTGTCGTGCTCTTTTATTTTTACGGACTTCTCCTTATAGGTTCCTTCCTCGAATCTCCTATTCATTGCCACCCAATCGGGGGCTGAGATCCAACCCTGAATAGGCTCTCCCCGGCGCTCGTGATCCTTTTGGTCGAGGATCGTGTCCCTAATGAGCTTGCTGGCGATGTTGAAAAAAATAGACTCGACAGCAACGGCACAGGGGGAGGAAAGAAGTAAGTTCGCTAAAAAAATCATAGTAGTATGTAAGTTATAACATAACATATTAAATTTTAAAAGGAAATAAACTTTTACGTACCAAGAAGTGCTCAAACCATAAGGCCTTCTTGTTGGCCGGGACATCCCTCCAGTTGATCCAGGGCCCCCCGTAGTTCTGCCGCAGGAATGTACCCAGCGACCGGTGTACGGAGGAGGAATAATACGTGTAAAATAGAAATTAAAATTTATTAAACAAGTTTATAATAAATTTAAACAAATTAAATATAATAATTTTACTTACTGCCTGGCCCGAGTATAGGACCAAATCTCCAACCTCAGATCCCCCTCCGGGCGACACGGAGGATCTGTCTCAAATAGGAGCTGCAGCCTGCCCCTGCCCCGAAGCATCATACATGTACGCCCCTGTTTCCCATAGCAGCTTCAGCTCATCTATCAACGGCTATAAGTACATGTCGATTTTTTTCTTCGGGTTGTTCGGACCTGGGATGATAATAGTTTAGAACATGTAAGGTATCTTCATACACATCCAAGGCGGTAGGTTGTATGGAGTGAGGATTACCGGCCAACATGAATATTGGGAGCCTGAAAGTCTAAATAGGGTGAAACCATCAGAGCAGAGCCCCAACCTTACATTATGCGCATCAGAAGTGAAAACAGGATATGCTCGATCGAAGTGCTTCCATGCTTCTCCATCAGATGGGTGATCCAACACTCCTTCGGTCTGTTGTCGCGTGTGCCAACTCATATTTTCGATAGTGTCTTTCACCATGCACAACCTCTGTAACTGCGACGCCAATGGCAAGTAGTACATTGAAGCAGTCGGTCTTCTAGACTTGCCTGCAGCAATTGGCTTGTAGCGATTAGCACCACAGAATTCGTACACTTCTGCATCCTTGTGATCTTTGTAGTAAAGCATGCATCCATTCTGACAGTAATCGATCTTCTTGTATCCAATCCAGAGGGATCTTACCATCCTCTTAGAGCGGTGGAAGTCTTTCGATAACTTGGCACCCTCCGACAAGATATCTACAATCAACTCGAGCACTTAATTGTAGCATTCTTGCGACATGTTAAAGTCAGATTTTATGCTCAAGAGCCGAATGATCACCTCTAAGGGTGAATAGTCCTCACAACCTGGTTACAAAGGAGTCCTTGCATTCTCCAGCAACTCCATAAACTTTGCGGCATCGACATTCGGTGCCTCCTCAGCTGCATCACGATTGTATGGATCAAAACTATGGCCCCGCAATGTCGAAGACCATGTTCATGTACTCATTTTCGACACCAGTTCTGTTGTGGACATTCATATAAGGCTCCACATAAGGCCCCATACAAGGCTCCGCTTGGAATGCTAAAGGTACAAGCTCTCCGTGTGTGGTCCACTGGTAGTAATTCGGAAGGAAATCCTTTGTGTATAAGTGATACGACACATCCAATTCTGGTTGAAACTTTATGTTCCGACATTTCGTACATGGACACTTAAGTCCATGTCGTCCATGGATTGAGGAAACGCCTTCGCAAATTGGAGGGATTGTTCTACTCCGACGATGTATTCATCTCGCACACCGTACCTGTCATCTCGAATGCGATTGTACATCGACGAACGATCTCGCAGATACATAGATATAGCCATTTCTAGATATCTGCAAATATGAATAAACTTCAAAACTGAAACGAATATACTACATACTACATACTACATACATACATATATACTCGAGCCCCCTTGGGGCCCCACTCCAAGCAGCAAACCCCTAATCTTGTATATACACATATACACTTGCCCAAGTATTTGTATGCCTATACCACATAACCTCCATCTGATACACAAGAGTTATTCCAACTCCACTATGTGCGTAATATTCGTACACTTCAACTTCTACACTAGGGACAACCTACACATAGGTTTTGCATATAGGTAAACACCCAATCCTTAGGTAAGTTGCTACTACATTCTCCTCTAATATGATACCAACCTATTACGGCTATATGTTGCTACTCTATTTTCAGCTGTAATTGATATACCCCAACATCTCAATCACAATCATGTATTAATAATAGTTCAATTTATCTTGATACTGTTGTAATTTATATACCCTAATGCCTCAATCATAATCATGCTGAAATTTATAGAATTATATCAAGCAAATTTGTTTAAAATATACCATAGAAAATTTTCTTTTCTTTTATTACTATTTTATGCAAACAAATTATTTTTAATAACAAAGCATGGCCATACAGATGACATAAAGCATATTTCTCACTCATGAATCATATGACTACACTATCACAACTAAAATATGATATTCATACCTTCCAATATATCCTAAACAGTGCCGACAAAACATGAATTCTACTAAGATCTGCATCAACCCGATTCAAAATTCTACTTGACCCAAATATGAATCCGACTAGGATCCTAATCCGACTCGACCGACATAAATCCAATCACGCAAGTAAATGACCTTTGCATCTAGAGGCTACATTGGGACTGGGGTGGGCTCTAAGCACATTACAAGTAAAGGACCACGCTCCCCTCGCTTCTTTCGTTTTTGACAAATACAGTAAAATGAAAACTGGAATTCTAAATTTATTTTAGAAATTTATGACCCATTCCTATCCCGAACCCTAACCCTAACCCGCCCCCCAAGCCCCCCTCCTCACCCCCAGCTGCCCTCACCCCCAGCTGCCCTCACCCCCAGCCACCCCCACTCACCACCCGACCACCTGTATCACCCCTGCCCCTCAACCCCCAACCACCCCCAGCCCCCCTCCTCACCCCCAGCCGTCCTTACCCCCTGCCCCTTCCCTCCAGCCATCCCCCACTCACCACCCGACCACCCGCACCCCCCTGTCCCTCCCCCCCAGCCCCTCACCCTCCAACCACCTGCACCCCCAACCACCCACAACCAAAATAGAGAGAAAGAGAGAGAGAGAGAGAGGGAGGGAGTTACATACCGGAGAGGGAGGAGAGTTCACCGTACCGGAGGGAAAAGTGAGGAGAGAGAGTGAGAGAGTAAAAATGGGAAATGAGAGAAATGAATTGGAGAGGGATTTTTAATTAAAATTTAGCGACGTTGTGAGGAACGTCGCTAATTTTGTCGCCATTAGCGACATAATGGCGACGATTAGCGACGAAAATCTCATTTAATTAATATACGTCGCTGGCATGTCGCTAATAGCGACGTTTAACGTAAACGTCACTAAATTGCAAGAATTAGCGATGTTTTAACTAACGTCGCTAAATTACGTCGCTAATATAGTATATTTTAGTAGTGAGGGAGGACTTGGGTTTTGCAGGATGTCGCATATTGTTGATGCCTTTTCTATGAAGCTATGGTGGAAGCTTCGCATGAGCCGGAGCCTTTGGGCACTGTTGATGAAGGCCAGATACTTCAAGTACACCTATTCATCCGAAGCTAATTTTAACTGCAAATCCTCTGCGTCTTGGCGACGTATCCTTAAGGGACGAAACCTCGCTGAACCCCTGATCCGTCTTAAGCTGGGATCGGGCGAATCATTTTTATTCTTTGAATGTTGGTCAGGTTATGATCTACTTCCCCAGTTACCGCCAGCTCCTTCCCACTGCTCCATTAGTGATATATGAGATCTCTGGGGCGACTAAAACTAGGATATGATTCGCGAATGGAGTGGAGATGAGACTGTTGCTTTGCTACTCGTCGCATGATTTAAGATCAATACGAAATATGACACTCTGCAGTGGTCGATGAAAACCAAAAGATCTTTCTCGGTTGCTTCAGCTAGAAGCGTAGCAAGGGGCATTGGGGTACCTTTCCCTAGCATCGGGGCATACTGGCAATCTTGTATTCCAAAAAAAATGGTCCTTTCTGATGTGGAAAACGTCTCACAAGAAGATTCCCACCGATGACGCTTTCCGTACCATAGGATTCAGTTTAGCTTCTGCGTTTCATTGCTACGAAGCGAGGCAGTCCAAAACGATGGACCACATTCTGTACTCTGGAGACTTACCCGCGAGGGTATGGACTGCTATTTCTCAAAGTTGCGGACATGATCTTCACGGTAGGAGCTTCAACGATCTTCTGACCACCTGGAGTTCCGCCTTTCACGGTCACCAGATCATCGCAGCCGCCATCACGTGGGTCATTTGGAAAAAACTGCAACAAATTCAGATACGAGGGACACCAATATTCGTCCAACCAACTTATTAGAGAAGTTCTCCGACAGACACACAAAGTCAGCAGGCACTGCAAGAACGACCTTGATGACTTATGGCAGTCCTTGTTCTTATGATGATTGCGAGTGGATTACTGAACGCTTTCTTTTTGGTTTTTTTATGTCTTTCGTTTTACGCTTACTTGTAAAGGCTTCGGCATTTTATGCCTTGATTTGAATAAAGTTTGGGTTTAATATATATATATATATATATATATATATATATATATATATATATATTTTATATATATATATATATATATATATATATATATATATAACCAATCCTTATATATGTAACATATTAACCTCCTTACTTTACTAAATATTTAAAGGTTTTGGGAGCAGCTCACTCCCTCCCCTTGGGCCGACCAAGTATTAGCAAGGGTTGTAGCTTCCTTTGTAAGCTAAAATGAGTTGGTTAAAGGGTAGTTTAGTAAATAATTAAGGAAATTTGATTAGGGCTTTAACTAATCCAAATTAGCACCAAATCAAATTTAACTTTTTATACTAATTATAACTTAAACCAATGACGACTAAGCATGATGACAAGCTAGCACCTCAAATATAATATAATAATAATAATAATAAAAAAACTTTTATGCCAAAAAATATTATTATTATATTAAAAAATTTTGCAGTTCAAAAAATTATATTATTTAAATAATAAAAAATTTCTCGTAAAGATATTTTCTCGTAAAACTTGTATTTCTAAATAAATAATAATAATAATAATAAAATAAATTTTGAAACCAACTATAACACTCTACCCTCCTTAGAAAATTTCTGTCCTCGGAATTCAAATTATACTAATAGAGGTATATCAAAGGTATTTTAAGTTTTAAAATAAACCTCGAGTGTCAAATATATAGGGATACTATTTTCTCATATCTTTTTCCCATTTCCAGGTAGATTCACCTGGAGAATCTTTACTCCATGCCACTCGTACTAGAGATATGCTTTTGTTCGTGATCACCAGGTTGAAATTCTAGAGATCTTCTATGTTTATCTGCCCACATCTTTTGTCGATCTTGAGCTGCCTGAAGATTACTCCATATAGCTTTAATCTTGTCTACAGTTTGTATCACCATTTCTGGACCCAATAGCTGACGTTAACCTACGTCACTCCAACATATAGGAGATCGACACTTCCTTCCATACAAAGCTTCAAAGGTGCCATTTTAATGCTGGCATGATAACTATTGTTACAAGAGAATTCAATTAGATGAAGATGATTATCCCATGATCCTCCAAAATTTAGAGTACATGCTCTTAACATATCTTCCAGAGTTTGAATAGTTCTTTCTGATTGACCATTTCTGTTTGAGGGTGATATGCTGAGCTAAACTTTAAACTTGTACCGAGACTTTCTTGTAAGCTTCCCCAAAATTTTGAAGTAAATCGAGAGTCTCTGTCTGACACTATGTTTGTAGGTACTCCATACTGACTAACAATTTGTCTTATATACATATCAGCTAATATCTCGGTTAATTGACCCACTCTAAGTGGTAGAAATCGAGTAGATTTTGTAAGTCTATCCACAATAACCCAAATAACATTGTTAGCCTTATGAGTCCTTGGAAGTTCTGATACGAAATAATAGTATGGTCTCATTTCCATTCTGGTATGGCTAAAGGCTGAAGAAGTCCTGCAGTCCTCTGGTGCTCTGCCTTTACTTGTTGACATACTAAACATTTTGATACAAATCTTGCAACTTCTCTTTTCATTCCATGCCACCAAAAATTTTGCTTGAGATCTTTATACATTTTCGTACTCCCTAGATGAATAAAATATTGAGAATTATGTGCCTCTGACATAACTTCTGTTCTTAATTAAGTCTCCTTTTGGTACACATAATCTGTGTTTAAACCTCAATGTTCCATCTGGGTATTTACTTATCTCAGTTTGAAGCCCTGTTTTAGTCTTCTTCCATAGTTCTTGTAATTTAGTATCTTCTTATTGAGTTGCTTTGATTTTCTCTACTAAAGATGACTGAACTTGCAAGTTAGCCCATGATCTTTCTGCTATTGAATATATAATTTCAATTCCCATTTTTCTTAGATCATCAAGGATTTCTTTTGGTGTATTCATAAAGAACGCCATAGGTCTTCTACTTAATGCATCTGCTACTTTATTTGCTTTGCTATGATGATATTGTAGTTTCATATCAAAGTCTTTAAGTAGCTCTAACCACCTTCTTTGTCTCATATTCAACTCTTTTTGAGTGAATATATATTTCAAACTTTTGTGGTCAGTATAGACTTTAATGTTTTCACCATATAGGTGTGTCTCCATAATTTAAGTACAAATACTGCTGCTGCAAGTTCTAGATCATGTGTTGGATAATTTCTTTCATGCTGCTTCAATTGACGAGACGCATATGCTGTCACCCTTCCATGTTGTTTTAGTACACAACCTAAGCCTTTATCAGAAGCATCGTCATAAATTTTATAACCTCCAGATCTATTTGGTAAAGCTAGAACATGTGATGTAATAAATCTTTCTTTCAACTCTTTAAATGTTGCCTGACATTTTTCTGTCCAGATAAATTTCTCATCCTTCCGTGTCAAATGGGTTATAGGTTCAAAAATCCTTCAAAAGGTTTCTACAAATTTTCTGTAATATCCTGCTAACCCCAAAAAGCTTTGGATTTCTGTTATAGATTTTGGTACATGCCATGATTTTACTGCTTCTACTTTCATTGGATCAACTGAAATTCCTTCGCCGCTGATGATATGGCCAAGAAAAGATATACTGTCTAGCCAAAATTCACATTTGCTAAGCTTCCCATATAATTGTCCCTATCTCAAAGTTTGAAGTACTATCCGTAGATGTTCTTCCTCATTCTTAGAATATATCAAAATATCATCGATCAATACTATGACAAATTTGTCTAAGTATTAGTAGAATATGCGATTCATAAGATCCATAAATATTGTAGGAACCTTAGTTAATCCGAATGGCATAACTATGAATTCGTAATGCCTATATCGGGTTCAAAAAGCGGTTTTAAATACATTTATTTCTTTACTTTTATTTGATGATAACCTGACCTCAGATCAATTTTTGAAAATACTTGCGCTCCTCCAAGTTGATCAAATAACCCATCAATTCTTGGTAATGGATATTTGTTCTTGATAGTCACCCCATTCAATGCTCTATAATCAATAACTAGTCGTAATATACCTTCTTTCTTCTTCACGAACAAAATTAGTGCTCCCTAAGGTGAAACACTTGGTTGAATAAATCTTTTAGTCAACAGTTCTTTAATTTGTTTATTCAACTCAGTGAATTCTTCTTTATTCATATGATATATTTTCTTTGCTACTGGTGGTGTTCCAGGAACCTAGTAAACTCTACTATTCTGTCTGGTGGTAATCCCGATAATTCATTAGGAAATACATCCTTAAATTCAGATACTATCCTCGGGAATTGTTCTTCTTCAATATTTTGGAATACTCCTCGAATTGGCAGTCTAAGTTCTTCAATCTTCTCTGTTTGAACTTCCTTATGATCACGAATAAATTCACGTACTTCTCTTCCTAGGAGTTGAAATGTAACCCTTCCTTGACCACAATCTATATTATTTACTGTTAATGTCAACCAGTCCATTCTGAAGACTATATCATAATTGATCATTGGAAATACCAAAAGCCTTACTCAAAATGATTCACCTCCAATTCTGATTGGATAGGCTTTACAGATATGGTTGACTTCCACCAACCCATTTCCCGTTAGAATTCTCAATTTCTTAGGTAATGGTTCAGTTTCAATCTCATGTAAACATATAAATACAGCAGATATAAAGGAATGTATAGCGCCTGAATCAAATAACACTGTTGCTGGATAAGATGAAACTAATATAGTACCTGTCATAACTTCTCCAGGTAATTCTGCCTCATTAGTATCCATCAAGAATACCTGGCCATGCTTCTTCTTCTTGCTAATATAAGTTTATTGTGGTCTTTGTGCTTGTTGAAATTGTTTCATTTGAGGAGGTAGTGGGGGCCTATACTGACTTCCTGCAGGTACCATAGTCTGCATCACCGGTGCTGCCTGCTACAATGGTCTTGATGTATTTAATATTTGTCTTAGTACATTTCCCTGAACTACCTGCCTTGGGTTAAACCCTACATTCATAGGCCTTGGTACAAATTGTTGATATGGTGCCATAGGCCTTATCATAGACATCTGGGGACACTGAGTAATTTGATGATCAGCTGCTCCACATCTTAAACACCATCCATTATATTTTATGCATTGATTCCTCAAATGACCTGGCTTCCTACAGAAATTGCATATGGGCACACCTCTTGCTGTTGTCGGTTGTAGTCGCTTTGCCTGACCTTGCCATTAGTTCTTTGAAGAAGATGAACCCGGTTAAAATTTCTCTTCTGACCTCCAGGCTTTGTTACTTGCTTGTCTTTTTGTATCCTTTCATGATCTCGGGCAGCTTCAATTATCTCAGAATATGTTTGGCATTTATAAGGTGCAACTTTGCCTTTAAGTTTACTTTTTAACCCTTCTTGGAACCTAGATACTTTAGCCTTTTCTGTAGCTACCATGTACGGAGCAAATATACTGAGTCTGGTGAACTCCGCAGCATATTCATCCATAGTATATTTATCCTATTTTAGTTCGATAAATCTCCTTTCTAATTCTATTTGAGCCGACTCAGGAAAAAATCTTCCTTCAAACTTACTTTTGAAATCTTCCCATGTGACTACTCTATCAGACTCCTCTAGGTGCTTTGCACTCCACCAGATTTCTGCTACATCTTCCAGCTGGATTCTAATGATTGATACCATATCTTCTAGTGCAATCATTGCTCCCTTAAGCAATCCTTCAGTAGTCTTCAACCATTGCCCTGCTTCTAATGGACTTTCAGTTCCACAAAATTTCTTTGGAATTAGTTTTCTAAAATCGACAATGGTTCCAGCTTTCTATTGCGAAGATGTCCTAAGTTGTTCTAGTACAACTACTGAGGTAGTTTATGCAGCATTAGCATGCTGACTATTCATTTGTAATAGTTGTTGGACGATTTGGAGTATATCTGTGACACTTGTCTCAGCTTGGTTATTACAGGGGGAATGGAATTCAGAATCATCCATTCTCTAGATAGAAACAAGGAATGTAGAATTTTTTTAATAACTATCTCAAGTATCTACAATATTATTATGAATAATAAACAAAATCAAATGAATAGTTATATAAAAGTAGAAAAAGTTAAATAAGGAAACTACATATTTTATTTACGTAAATGATACATTATACAAAGTTACAAAGATACACAACCACTATTTACATCTGTTGTTATACTAAAATGAACTCCAGCAGACAAAAATAATAACCTTATATTTATCTTACACACAAACTAGTCTTACTTACATACACATTACACACTAAGTAGTCTTATTTACATAAACACTCTATGTCCTTCCTCGATCAGATCTCTATCATTCTCATTCTTCCACCAAGGATTGTAGCATATGGGTTCCTAGCCCTCCATTCTGGTAAGGTGCCATCGTATCCGTTTATACGAGGATTGGAGTCTAGATTGTTGAGCTCGTATAACCTGGTAGTACATTTCTCTTTCAAAATACACTTCTGCTCCATCTTCAACATCACGTATAGTTGGTTTCATCACTCCATATAGGACTTCCATCCTAAAGTAGACGTGGTACAAAATATGAATCCATAACCTATACATACAATAAAAAAACTAATCAGTACTAAAATCTTAAACACAACTATAGACAATGAATAGTAAATAATTTTTGTGAATCATATTTTCTCAGAATATAAATCACATCTATGAAAATATGACATAGAGACATTGACTTGATTTTCTTAATCTTATACTAGCCAATAATCATATCCTAAGGTTCTTGTTAGACTTTTCCTAAAATCAATCTTAGGGTCTTATAGATATAACTGACAAATCTACTACCTAGATGTAGATTACTGTATATCTATAACACAGTCCTGCATGGGCCACCACTAAAAGACGTGTCATACCCCGCTTCCAATACGGTGAGTCGAGTACGTAAATAGCATCCCCAAGCTACGTACCTTACGAATAAACCGATTTTCGTAACCCCAATTGTTGCCTGTAAATTCTAGGATAAAGTATATGGTAAAGCTAAACCATCAATAAATAACAACTAAGCACAATCACAATACCATTCTTCTCTATTTACATCTCACAACTATAAGTTATGTCTTCAAAAGATAGTATACAAGCTACTCACTAGTTATACAACTACATGTCTATCTCCCATAAGGATTAATATACATATAATTATACAAGAACACAAAATGAAGTTGTTTACATGCAACATCCTTTACTCTTCCGATTCATCCACATTTGTAACACCCATATCTTGGAATATATAATTTTGATCAAGCCTGCATGTATCTTGGACCTGTATTTTATTTTCTCAGATTCTGGCCTGTAATTATATTTTGGCTCGACTTGCAGATTTTGGTTTTCTCGTAAAACGGGTTTTGGCATGACTTGGTTTTATTTTGTGAAGGAGAATTGGTTTGATTTGGTTTGGTTTATCATGCATTGGAGCACTTTAACCTACACTCCACCCTCAACACAACACAACTCACCCTCATTAAAACTCCACCTACTTTTCTCTCTCCTCCATAATTCTCTCATTTATTTCTCCATCTTCTTCTTCTTCCTTCCTCTACACAACACCAAACACCATAGGCAAGTGCACCTTGCCACCACATGAGAACCACTTTTTATTTATCCATTAGCTAGATTAGGCCATGGTGATCAACATTAGAACTTGTCATTTTGTGATTTGGAGTTTCCTTTATTCTAGATCTAGGTTTTTACTATTTTTGGATTTACATGGTTTTGATCTATTTAACTTTGATTTTTGCTTGTTTTGATGCTTCCATGTGGAAGAGAATTCAATTTTACTCAAGTTAGACCTTTGAAAATCTAGATTTGGCTTTGATTTGACAAAGATATGAAGAATTGAAGTTTTGGAGTTCTTGGAGTTCTTCTCGGGTTGGAGGAGCAGACCTCTCGGCCTGCGCACTTTAGCGCAAGGCCGATTGCGCAGCTCACCCTTTGGTGAACTGTGCATCCCCTCGGCCAGCGCATTGTGCTGAGCTGAACTGCGCTGGCGCTTCTTAGCCCAGCGTTCCCTTTCCCCTTGCTCGCATGGCTCTTGTGCAGTCCACTTCTGCGCAATCCATCCATGTGCCATCCATTCCTGCGCAACCTGATCCAGCACAATCCATCTGCTGCGCCATCCACCCCTGCGCAGTTGGTACCCTGCGCAGCTCACCCCTGCGCAGTTGGTACCCTACGCAGCTCACCCCTGCGCAGCTCACCCCTGCGCAGTTGGCCCCTGGCGTACTTGACTCCTACGCAACCCGACCCCAGGGACCCTTGCGCAATCTGTCCAATCATAGAGATTTGGTTTTATTTTATTTAAGCTTGGCTCTTCTATAGTCCTGTATATTGATATTTTATTAGATATTTTACGCTCATTTTATATCCTTACGCCTTTTGTCATGAACTTGATTTTACTTAATATGTTTGGAATGACTATTGTACATGGCATGGTATGACAAGGAACTAGCATAACACGACAGTGACCCATAGTGGTGCACTCCTGACACGACCAACCTGACATGATAGTGGCCCGTCGTGGCACACTCCTGACAAGTACCCTGACATGATTTACCTTGATAACTTGATAGTGGCCCGTGGCGTCGCACTCCTGACTTGACTTGACTTGTAACTTGTAACTTGACTTGACTTGATGCTGTTGCGACAGCTAACTTGACTCGTATAATCAATTTGATACCGTGGGTGTTCCTGCTTGCTTGCTTGTGCAATCCACTTGTCTTGTCTTGCATCATGTCTAGGACGTGACTCCCTGGTTCCCACTGTCAGGGATTCATACTGAATATGGATTAGGCTAATGACTAGATCAAACTATAGTTCATGGAAAATTTTCAGTCACAGGCAATCTCGTTATCTGGGCGCTCTTAATTGGACTTGTAGCTTGCCGACGAGTAGAGCACATTTCCAGCGCACTGTCATGTGTTGCACCCTCTAAGTCACCTAAGGGTATATCGTCTCCTGGGCGATGTACCAAACCATACTCTCAACCCGCGGAAGGATAACCGGATGGTCTGCAGGGCTTGGGACTGGGAAATTCTCATTGCATCTTGTTAGTAATTAAGGCTTGTGATAACCCTAGTTAGTTAAGTAGTAAGCCGTAGTAATTGCTTGGCCGCATTGTGAATGGATGGAGTCCAGCCTTGTCTAAGTCTTGTCTAGTAACAGTACCTGACTACTCTTCAAATTGACTATTTTACTTATTATTAAACAATAATTGGGTAGAGACAATGAGCTATTCGGGTGTCACGACCCGCACCCTAGAGTAAGGGCACGAGAAGTGGGTACGTCCAGCCTACGCCGCAGTATCGACGGTAGAACGCTGTCCTAGGTTACTATCTAATCAACCACTCACGCAATTATATAATGTACTTGTCAATATCTCAACTCCGAACGGAGGACAAGTATAGATATAATGAAATCTCAATCACAGTCTAAGCACGATAAGATAACACAGAAGTTTATAACTAAAAACTAAATAACAACATTTATAACTACTAAATAATAATATCTCAAACAAACTTCAAATACAAACTCGAATATCAAGTTATTACAATTCAAGTTCTAAAACATGAAAACTAAACCAAGTCTACTAGCTAGTCTCCCGATCACTCCTGAGTGTCGGGGCCACAGGTAGCTAAGCCATCTCCTGCTCCAAGGCAAGTGGGGCAAATGTCCTCAGGGCAATCATCTGTAATATTTTCAACAGGTCCAGTCAGGACAGGAACGAGTACATTTCATCAAGAAATTCCAAGTAAATGACAGAGAACTATAAAACAGTTATAGACAGTTGTATTGATGAATATGGCAGTTTATGTTCAGGTAATGGTAAGAAAAATAGATAAAGTGCAAGAAAAGTAAATAACTAAACAAGAGAAGAATCATAGCAAAGAAGACTGTAAAACAAGATCTAGCTGAACTAGAGTAACATAATGAGTTCAGATGGTACAATATAAGTCGAGTGTAATCCCAAAGTGAGTCTAATACAAGATGAGTCGAATGTGATTCTAATCATTGTTCTAATAAGGTGATTCGAAATAGATGATGCGAATAGTGATTCGAATAAGGTGATACGAATAGTGATTCGAATAGTAGTCAAACAATGATTCGAATAAATTCTCCAAGTGTGTTTTAAAATACCGAGTTCGACATGTAAACGACTGTAGGTAATACGGCACACCACTCACTGATCAGATGAGGGATGGCTATCGTTCGAATATAATTCACAGAGGGGTGATTCGAATAGGGGGATATGTCTACATATCAAATCAATATTTCCCCGCCCAGTCTAATACAAATGAATCCATAATCCAACATATAAGACGAATACAAGTCCAACCAACATATGAAGATACGAATAGGGTGATTCGAATAGTGATTCGTATGATGATTCGTATGATGATTCGAATAATAGAGGTAAGACAAGTAAGTATGTGTGTCGCATACATGGATTCAGAAATAATAATACATGTTTGTAACAGAGAATCACATACAGCTAACTAGAACTGAAGTACAGTAATTGACAAGTAAATGAAAGAACTATCAGAGAATGTACTCGCCTGTTACTCTGAAAAGAGTAATGAAATATCAGATGTCTGCACCGGAGTCACAAAGTCCTAAATAGAGCAGTATGGGTTATAATGTGTTTAAAACAAGGTAAATGAAGTATACGATGCAATCTACATGATTTCTAGGTCAATCTAGGTCAAAGTCAACTCTAAGTCAAACTTGGTCAACTGTCTAGGTCAAACTAGGTCCAAGTCAACCTTAGTCTAACTGGGTCAAACTTAGTCAAATGGTCAACTTGGCTAATCTAGGGTTTTGGACTTATACTTAACAATCTTGGTCCAACTATTGGTCAACTCTAGACCTAAACATCATACACTAGGCTATTCTAACCTATATCTACTATAGACTAAAATTCTAGCACAACCTATACCTTAAACCAATCTTATAGCCAACACTACCAACTCAACAACTAAAGGAAAAACATCACATCTAGATATATCATATGAAATCAGCTATAGGGAAGATACCTATAATATATATATAGATACTTACATACATATATACATCATATATATGAAAAGATAGAGAAGGAGACTAGGTGAGGCATGCACAGATGTGTGTGTACATTGTGTATAGGTATGTGATAGGAAAACAGTGTCTTGTGTGTGTCTAGTATACATGACTGTGGGGTGTGTACATTTCAGGTATTAAGTCTCAGATTTCAGTCATAGATTCTCTTGTGTAGGTGTGTGTGTGCAATGTCTAGTGTATAGGTGTTCAATGTGAGTTCTCAGGTTTTAGATGTGTGTGTGCACAGTTGTGTGTGTGTGTGTGTAGAGTAGGAATGAGAATTATCTCAGCCTCAGGATATCTAACAGTTCATGTCTAACAACCTACTGAAATTTGAAAACCAAAATTGGAAACCCATGTACACATCCAGATAACATCTAGTTAACTATACAGTTGAAATTATCATTAAAATACCTAATACACATGTATAAACTTTCTTTGCATTGCATCCTAGAAATCAGTAAACCTATGGCACACACATGACACTTGCCATTCTCAGGTTATACTGTTAAATGAATCTCAGGACTTCATTTGAAACTCAGTTTTCAGGGTTTACCATCAAACCCAAAAATCAGTTTTTTTTCTCAGTTTCAGTCCTACTAAATCTCAAGGTTAAGACATTGGAATTCTCAGGTTTTTGTGAAGTTCTTAGGATTTTGAAATCAGTCTTTTTTTTACAGCATTTTAACATACCACATCCCTTTACAATCAATTATACACAACACATGAATCTCCTATATCCTAACATGATATTTAATGTATAGTGAAGTTAATCATAACATAATATATGATATTAACAATTGAATGAAATTCGAAAAAATAGTATCAGTGATACCCTCACTGATATTAAGTATCAGTCAACCCTGTTTTTCCCAATCCCACTCGATTAACCCATCATAACAATTGAATTATACAATCAGAGATTAGTGGATGTGATTAGGACATAGTTCAGGAATCAATTAATCACATGCTAGATAACAAAATAAAAAAACAACCCAACTAGGAACCATCTCAGGTTATTACACAGTTCATCACTGGAATACTACAGTTTCAGAAGAAAATAGGGAATTCCCATACATTTAAAACACCAATCAATAGTTGGTACAACATTAGAACACACCTGCACGTGTCTATTACTTGTTCGTGTCCCACCAAGTGGACACGAGTGTGTCCAGATGTGTCAAAATAACCAACACCAAGTATCAGAAAAATAGTGTAAAATAAACATCGTGATGTCATGCCATTCCATTTAGGACACGACACAAAGCACTAGGCTCCACGTGCTCATGCACAGAGGTCAAGGGGGACTAGGGCTAGGGTTTCAACTCCCTGAAATGAGTCCACGTGGTGTCTACACTCGACACGACATGCGTATCAGTAGGGGATTTCTGCCTGTGCACAGTCTGTGCAGGAACAGTGCGCGCGTGTTTTCCCCCTCGACACGACACGATACCACCCCAAATTTTGTGGGCACGGTGTCAGTGATTGCCCCTCGGTGCTGACCAAAATTGGTCGGGTCTCGTGTCGTGTCCAGTGAGAACTGGACACGAGGTAGCAGGACAGTGCACAGTGCTGTGTACAGCGTGTTCGTGTCCAATTTGGACACGGACACGACACGGTCTCGTGCTCAGTGTCATGGTTCTGTGATCTACACCTATAGGGCTAGAAGATTGTGCAATTAGTTTTCAAAAATATTAACATTTAAATGACAGTGGCAAATCATCAAACACTTGATTTAAAACCTAGATACGTGTCCGATACGGACACCAAACCCAATCTAATTCCTACCAAACTCAGCCTATAGGTCCCTGGTACGTAGATGCATGCATCCATGAAGAGAAATCACAATATTAGTAGGTTTAGAGGCATTTTACCTATTGAGTGAAAACTCAATGAAAAGCCTAGAATAGGGGTGGGTGTCCTCTTCACTTGGGGGTGCCAAATGCTTGTGAAACCTTGCTAGCTAGCTCCCCTTAGCATCCTCAACAGTAGGGGATTCCAATGCAAGAAATTTGGCTCAAATTGGAGTTGATTTGGATATTTGGGGAGAAGTTTAGGGAAGAACACAAAGGAGGCAAATAAAATGAATTAAAAATGGTGCAAATGATTAATGTGTTGCATTTATAGGGGGAAATGTGTGATGGCTGTTGAAAACATTAGGGTTAGGGTTTAGGATGAGTGGCTAAGGTTTCTCCAACAAATTCTAAGGCTTCCTATTGGTTAAGGCTTCTTTTCACAAATATCTCAAAAGTAAAATATCATTCCTAATAATATCTAGATATTACACTAATGTGATTACTTAATTGAAATCCTCTAACTTAGCTTCTAGGGTCATGGTTAACATCTAGATTAGGCTAACTTCTAGGTCAAGTCTCAACAATGTAACTAACACATATTTAATTAATATAATTCACAATTTCACAAAAGTGTCAAAATGACCAAAATACCCCTTGGCTTAAATGTAGAAATTTGAAATCCTAAGCACATAATTAGGTCTCCTTGGTCATGATTAGTCTTCTAGGTCATGCATGACTAAGGTTACACTAGCAAAACAC
Organism: Iris pallida; assembly: GCA_029216955.1. NCBI lineage: Eukaryota > Viridiplantae > Streptophyta > Magnoliopsida > Asparagales > Iridaceae > Iris > Iris pallida. Next base: position 153,058 of record JANAVB010042822.1, on the reverse strand, counting down.
CAATTTCATATTTCACTCAATTAAATAGTTTTAAAATAACTAAAAATCACCAAAAATCATATCATGACTTAAATATCATTATTAAATGATTTAAAATACAAAAGTTCAAAATTACCCTCATTTGAAAAAATTGGGTGTTACAAGTCTACCCCCCTTAGAAGAATTTCGTCCTCGAAATTAAGATGATCGTACTCCTGCTAGGTCAAACCCCCAAATCAAACAAGGTCAAGATAATATACAAAACTCTGTCCTACTGGTCATGATTCCACCGTCTCGAACAGGGTAACAACGCTATCTAGCATATCACAATCATATCCTGGCAGGTACTAATGGAAATCACATATGAAAGTGGAGAGGAAGAACAAGAAGGTCAAACCTGCTAATCCATCACCTGCAGCGTCAGTTTCCTCGACTGCCATAGCAAAAGCTCCACCCCTTTGGGCATGGTGCTGCGCTACAGATGGCCTAGCTCTCTCTCTCTGACCCGGTGCTCCATCAAATACGGGTGCAGTAGGGCAATCCCTGACCTGATGAGCAGCGGATCCACAGAACAGACAAACCTTCTGCCTCCTATAACAAGTCTCCCAACCGTGCCCTGCCCTCTTGCAGTAAGCACAAGTCTGCACCTTGCGGTCCTGTCCTCTAGGCTGATGCTATGTCTGCTGAAACTGTACGTGAGGCCTCTTGGCCTGGCCTCCGCTGCTGCTGCCCCTAACTGGATCTCGCCCCCTCTTGAGCCTAAGCTCAAGGTCATCCTCAGCCAATAAGGCTCCCGTCAAAATCTCCTCAAAAGGGGCATCCCTGTTGCCCTTGGTCAAGGACTTGACTTCCTTGACCAGACCCTTTCGAAACCTCTGGGCCTTCGCCGTCTCGCTCAAGCCCTCTACGAATCTGTCGAGGCGGCCGAACTCCCCAGCGTACTCCTCTACTGAAAGGCTTCCCTGAACTAAGCTCTCGAACTGCGACTCCAAGGCTCGGAGTGCTGAATCTGGGAAGAACCTCTTCTTGAAGAAGCCCTTGAACTCCTTCCAGGTCTGTCTAGCTACCCCCACCCTGGGGTTTGACTGATACCAGGTGCGATCAAGATCTCGCATCCGGCTAGCTGCTGCCTCTATCTGAAGATCTGCCGGTATCCGGGCCAGGCGAAAGATCTTCTCAATATGCTCGATCCACTCGTCGGCATATAAAATCCCCTCTGTCCCCAGGAAGACTCTCGGGCTCATCTTCTGGAACTGTTCTATCCCCGGTGTCCTCGGCTGCTGGATCACTGGTCGAGCTGCGACTGTCGTAAGGACCAACTCCATGCCCCTGTCCTGTCGGGCCTGCTGCCGGTCCATAAACTGTTGGAAGTAGGCAAACATCTGTGCCGCATCCACGTGTCCTGTAGGCGACGGCTGCTGGAACTGCATCTCTGGGATGACTGGGTCCTGCCCCTGAACTGGTGCAGGCATACCCCTAGCTGCTACTGTTGAAGTCCCTATATGAATAGAGGTGGCAGGAGTTGCAGCCTCCTGACCCTGCTGATCTGGCTGAGAGGTGGCAGTCCCCTCTACAACAACTGCTGCACCAGAGCGATGTGATCGTGTCTCCACCATCCTGAAGACAGATCGAACAAGAAAGTCAATACTGAGCAGGAATCGATATATCAAAGGAGGACAATTTATTTCAAAGAAGACAAATCAGTACGATATGTAGATGGCATGATTTAAAGCAGAATTTTCCTAACTGTGATTGAGTACCTCTCTGTTTAAACCTATCTCTTAAATCCTATCGCAGGCTGTAGTGATACTCTAGTTCGAATACCACTACATAAACTCGACCTGTATGGGCCACCACTAAAAACGTGTCACGACCCGCACCCTAGAGTAAGGGCACGAGAAGTGGGTACGTCCAGCCTACACCGTAGTATCGGCGGTAGAACGTTGTCCTAGGTTACTATCTAATCAACCACTCACGCAATTATATAATGTACTTGTCAATATCTCAACTCCGAACGGAGGACAAGTATAGATATAATAAAATCTCAATCACAGTCTAAGCACGATAAGATAACACAGAAGTTTATAACTAAAAACTAAATAACAACATTTATAACTACTAAATAATAATATCTCAAACAAACTTCAAATACAAACTCGAATCTCAAGTTATTACAATTTAAGTTCTAAAACATGAAAACTAAACCAAGTCTACTAGCTAGTCTCCCGATCACTCCTGAGTGTCGGGGCCACAGGTAGCTAAGCCATCTCCTGCTCCAAGGCAAGTGGGGCAAATGTCCTCAGGGCAATCATCTGTAATATTTTTAACAGGTCCAGTCAGGACAGGAACGAGTACATTTCAACAAGAAATTCCAAGTAAATGACAGAGAACTATAAAACAGTTATAGACAGTTGTATTGATGAATATGGCAGTTTATGTTCAGGTGATGGTAAGAAAAACAGATAAAGTGCAAGAAAAGTAAATAACTAAACAAGAGAAGAATCATAGCAAAGAAGACTGTAAAACAAGATCTAGCTGAACTAGAGTAACATAATGAGTTTAGATGGTACAATATAAGTCGAGTGTAATCCCAAAGTGAGTCTAATACAAGATGAGTCGAATGTGATTCTAATCATTGTTCTAATAAGGTGATTCGAAATAGATGATGCGAATAGTGATTCGAATAAGGTGATACGAATAGTGATTCGAATAGTAGTCAAACAATGATTCGAATAAATTCTCCAAGTGTGTTTTAAAATACCGAGTTCGACATGTAAACGGCTGTAGGTAATACGGCACACCACTCACTGATCAGATGAGGGATGGCTATCGTTCGAATATAATTCACAGAGGGGTGATTCGAATAGGGGGATATGTCTACATGTCTAATCAGTATTTCCCCGCCCAGTCTAATACAAATGAATCCATAATCCAACACATAAGACGAATACAAGTCCAACCAACATATGAAGATACGAATAGGGTGATTCGAATAGTGATTCGTATGATGATTCGTATGATGATTCGAATAATAGAGGTAAGACAAGTAAGTATGTGTGTCGCATACATGGATTCAGAAATAATAATACGTGTTTGTAACAGAGAATCACATACAGCTAACTAGAACTGAAGTACAGTAATTGACAAGTAAATGAAAGAACTATCAGAGAATGTACTCGCCTGTTACTTTGAAAAGAGTAATGAAATATCAGATGTCTGCACCGGAGTCACAAAGTCCTAAATAGAGCAGTATGGGTTATAATGTGTTTAAACTAAGGTAAATGAAGTATACGATGCAATCTACATGATTTCTAGGTCAATCTAGGTCAAAGTCAACTCTAAGTCAAACTTAGTCAACTGTCTAGGTCAAACTAGGTCCAAGTCAACCTTAGTCTAACTGGGTCAAACATAGTCAAATGGTCAACTTGGCTAATCTAGGGTTTTGGACTTATACTTAACAATCTTGGTCCAACTATTGGTCAACTCTAGACCTAAACATCATACACTAGGCCATTCTAACCTATATCTACTATAGACTAAAATTCTAGCACAACCTATACCTTAAACCAACCTTATAGCCAACACTACCAACTCAACAACTAAAGGAAAAACATCACATCTAGATATATCATATGAAATCAGCTATAGGGAAGATACCTATAATATATATATATAGATACTTACATACATATATACATCATATATATGAAAAGATAGAGAAGGGGACTAGGTGAGGCATGCACAGATGTGTGTGTATATTGTGTATAGGTATGTGATAGGAAAATAGTGTCTTGTGTGTGTCTAGTATACATGACTGTGGGGTGTGTACATTTCAGGTATTAAGTCTCAGATTTCAGTCATAGATTCTCTTGTGTAGGTGTGTGTGTGCAATGTCTAGTGTATAGGTGTTCAATGTGAGTTCTCAGGTTTTAGATGTGTGTGTGTGTGGACAGTTGTGTGTGTGTGTGTAGAGTAGGAATGAGAATTATCTCAGCCTCAGGATATCTAACAGTTCAAGTCTAACAACCTACTGAAATTTGAAAACCAAAATTGGAAACCCAAGTACACATCCAGATAACATCTAGTTAACTATACAGTTGAAATTATCATTAAAATACCTAATACACATGTATAAACTTTCTTTGCATTGTATCCTAGAAATTAGTAAACCTATGGCACACACATGACACTTGCCATTCTCAGGTTATACTGTTAAATGAATCTCAGGACTTCATTTGAAACTCAGTTTTCAGGGTTTACCATCAAACCCAAAAATTAGTTTTTTTCTCAGTTTCAGTCCTGCTAAATCTCAAGGTTAAGACATTGGAATTCTCAGGTTTTTGTGAAGTTCTCAGGATTTTAAAATCAGTCTTTTTTTACAGCATTTTAACATACCACATCCCTTTACAATCAATTATACACAACACATGAATCTCCTATATCCTAACATGATATTTAATGTATAGTAAAATTAATCATAACATAATATATGATATTAACAATTGAATGAAATTCGAAAAAATAGTATCAGTGATACCCTCACTGATATTAAGTATCAGTCAACCCTGTTTTTTCCAATCCAACTCGATTAACCCATCATAACAATTGAATTGTACAATCAGAGATTAGTAGATGTGATTAGAACTTAGTTCAGGAATCAATTAATCACAGGCTAGATAACAAAATAAAAAAACAACCCAACAAAGAACCATCTCAGGTTATTACACAGTTCATCTCTGGAATACTACAGTTTCAGAAGAAAATAGAGAATTCCCATACATTTAAAACACCAATCAATAGTTGGTACAACATTAGAACACACCTACACGTGTCTATTACTTGTTCGTGTCCCACCAAGTGGACACGAGTGTGTCCAGATGTGTCAAAATAACCAACACCAAGTATCAGAAAAATAGTGTAAAATAAATATCGTGCTGCCATGCCATTCCATTTAGGACACGACACAAAGCACTAGGCTCCACGTGCTCATGCACAGAGGTCAAGGGGGACTAGGGCTAGGGTTTCAACTCCCTGAAATGAGTCCACGTGGTGTCTACACTCGACACGACACGCGTATCAGTGGAGGATTTTCGCCTGTGCACAGTCTGTGCAGGAACAGTGCGTGCGTGTTTTCTCCCTCGATACGACACGACACCACCCCAAATTTTGTGGGCACGGTATCAGTGATTGCCCCTCGGTGCTGACCAAAATTGGTCGGGTCTCGTGTCGTGTCCAGTGAGAACTGGACACGAGGTAGCAGGACAGTGCACAGTACTGTGTACAGCGTGTTCGTGTCCAATTTGGACACGGACACGACACGGTCTCGTGCTCAGTGTTATGGTTCTGTGATCTACACCTATAGGGCTAGAATATTGTGCAATTAGTTTTCAAAAATATTAACATTTAAATGACAGTGGCAAATCATCAAACATTTAATTTAAAACCTAGATACATGTCCGATACGGACACCAAACCCAATCTAATTCCTACCAAACTCAGCCTATAGGTCCCTGGTACCTAGATACATGCATCCATGAAGAGAAATCACAATATTAGTAGGTTTAGAGGCATTTTACCTATTGAATGAAAACTCAATGAAAAGCCTAGAATAGGGGTGGGTGTCCTCTTCACTTGGGGGTGCCAAATGCTTGTGCAACCTTGCTAGCTAGCTCCCCTTAGCATCCTCAATAGTAGGGGATTCCAATGCAAGAAATTTGGCTCAAATTGGAGTTGATTTGGATATTTGGGGAGAAGTTTAGGGAAGAACACAAAGGAGGCAAATAAAATGAATTAAAAATGGTGCAAATGATTAATGTGTTGCATTTATAGGGGGAAATGTGTGATGGCTGTTGAAAACATTAGGGTTAGGGTTTAGGATGAGTGGCTAAGGTTTCTCCAATAAATTCTAAGGCTTCCTATTGGTTAAGGCTTCTTTTCACAAATATCTCAAAAGTAAAATATCATTCCTAATAATATCTAGATATTATACTAATGTGATTACTTAATTGAAATCCTCTAACTTAGCTTCTAGGGTCATGGTTAACATCTAGATTAGGCTAACTTCTAGGTCAAGTCTCAACAATGTAACTAACACATATTTAATTAATATAATTCACAATTTCACAAAAGTGTCAAAATGACCAAAATACCCCCTAGGCTTAAATGTAGAAATTTGAAATCCTAAACACATGATTAGGTCTCCTTGGTCATGATTAGTCTTCTAGGTCATGCATGACTAAGGTTACACTAGCAAAACACCAATTTCACATTTCACTCAATTAAATAGTTTTAAAATAACTAAAAATCACCAAAAATCATATCATGACTTAAATATTATTATTAAATGATTTAAAATACAAAAGTTCAAAATTACCCTCATTTAGAAAAACTGGGTGTTACATCGGGCGAAGGGTTACAACCCCGATCCTTGTTTGGTTTACGGGTTGTAACCTGGTTTCCAGAAGGGTTCCACGTCCCTAGTCGTTTATTGCCCTGACGTGTTGTTTATTACTTGTACTTGCTTTCATTTTCTTATGTCCTGATATGCTGGCTTTTGTTCTTATTTCGTGGCCTCCTTTGTGGCACTTGCTCTTTCTGGGTTTGATCCAGCTGGTTTTGTGTGGCCAGATTTCGGAGCAGCACCTGAGGATCTACCGAACCTCCAGTCCGATGGTGGCGACTAGAAAGAACCCGAGCTACGAGTGGGTTTTCTATTTTGTTTCGCTCACTCTATTGTAAATTATTCTTTTGAGACGTTTAGCCGACGAGCACCTGTTAGCTCGATGCATTTACTTACTGTCTGCCTACGGGCTGTAAACATGATTAACAAATCCTAGGGTTGATCATGTATGACTTAACTCATGCTAGTCCTAGCATTTTGTACGACTAGCTTCATGATCAGCTGATATGTAATATTTGGGACGCCTTTTATTGTATATTTGGTGGTCAAACATCTTGTGATTATATTATTTGCTTAAGATTGAGACAGTAGGCTTGACCTTAAGAGACTGTTGGCTTGTAGTAAACCCTCATATCTAGACAGCCGTGACCATATGGAGAGATGGACTTCATTTCAATATACGTAGCTGGCTATGTTCGCCCCCGCTCTCCAGTATTCTAGTTCTGGGGCGTGACATGGTTTAAGTGGTGCCCCCATGCAGGACTTGTCAATCAAGAAATGTGAGGGTTTATCGAATAGATGTCTCAATCAATATTCGCCCTTGATCTCCGTCCGTATTTTCAAATCCCTGGAATTCTTGCCCTGATTACATGATTGTATAGTTGATCTGTCCTGGTCCTTCCTTATTGTTTCCCTGTGTCGTCTTCTTCAGCGACACTATACCTGACCCTGCCGATCATCAAGGTGGAGTACTTCATGTGGACCAGCAACCCGGAGGTCAAGCCTAACATTCCGGAGTAGCCTCCAGAGTTATACCTACTGGAGGAGAGCCCCCAGTTCAGCCTGTTCAGCCTGCCGAGCCGGATGATGACACCTTGGTAGGTCTCATCAGGACCTTGATAACTTCTCAAGATCGCAGAGGAGACGCCTTGCACCAGGCAGTGGCAGATGCTTTGACCAGAGGCGGTCATTCAGGGAACAGCGCGGCCAACAGCTTCAAGCGCCTGAACCCTTCCTTCTTCGACGACAGTGAAGATGCGATTGCCGCGGACGCTTGGCTTCAGGATACCGAGGTGATTCTGGAAGCAGCTAGAACACCTGAGAATGAGAAGGTGGCGGTGGTACGCCTGCAGTTGTTGGACTTAGCTCGCAGTTGGTGGGCAGCATAAGCCATGGGATTAGTGGCACCCATTGCTTGGACAGTATTTAGAGAGAGATTCTAGACGAAGTATTTTGATGCTGTAGCTCGGTACGACCTGCAGACCAGATTTACCAATTTGAAACAAGGTGGCAGAACAGTCGACAGTTATATATCTGAGTTTTCTAGGCTCAGTAGGTTTACCCCCACCTTGGTGGCGACCGAGTTTGATAGGGCCCAGCGATTCCAGTATGGACTGCATTTGGAGATCTTGTTGGCGGTTGAGCAGTTCGAGTACCAGACATTCGATATAGTTTTGAGGGCAGCTAGGAGGCATGAGTACACCTCCCAGCGGATCATAGATAGGACCGGAGGCAGGAAGCGGTCCCACAGTCAGATGCACCAATCATCAGCTCCAGCCCCGGCAGCTAGAGGATTGACCATTGGAACTCCGAGGCGGGCGGCCTCAGTAACGTCGGTTCAGCATTCGACCCCGACGTACCCGCAGCAGCAGAAGCAGACTTCCGCAATGGGATGTTCACATTACGGGAAGCCAGGCCATGTAGTAGCAGATTGTCGTAGGACACAAGGATTGTGCCTAGCGTATGGAGCGACAGATCATAAGATAGGAGCCTGCCCGAATAGGGGTAGTTCTTCCTCTTCCAACCTAACCAGTCCATCGGCTAGGGGACCAGCACCCATGTAGCAGCAGCAGTACCCAAGGCCATTGTTGCCTCAGGCCCAGGCATTCCAGCAGCAGTGTGCCTAGGCCCCAGTACAGAGCAGGCAGAGAGGTTTCCAGCAGAGGGGACGCGCAGCTAGAGGTCAGGCCATGATGATGGCTATGGAAGAAGAAGTTGCACCAGGTGAGGTAGTGGCAGGTACTATTCTCGTCAACTCCTTTCCAGCTTCAGTATTTTTTGATTCTGGTGCATTGCATTCATTCATGTCTGCACGATTTGCGACATGGATAGGATTGGAGCCCGAGTCATTATCAGTGAGGCTCAATATACTTACTGGTAATGGTCTTATGGGGGTAGATCGAGTGTTTTCCTCGTATCGGATCGTAGTTAGCAGTAGAGAGTTCCCCGCTAGATTCATAGAATTCCCTATAGCAGACTATGATGTAGTCTTAGGCATGGATTGGTTGAGGAACCAATATGCTAGGATAGACTGCCATGTTGGCGGAGTTGTTTTTAGCATTCCAGGCGAGCCAGAGTTTTTATTTTCCAGAGGCGCGGTGGAGCCATCCTCTCCAGTATTGCAGATGGCAGTAGCAGCAGTGCAGTTGCCCCGGATAGTTGAAGAGTTTCCAGATGTCTTCCCAGAGGAGCTTCCAGGAATGCCGCCAGAGCGGGAGATCGAGTTCACTATAGACTTGATCCCCGGGACAACACCAGTATCAATACGAGTCTACAGGATGGCGCCTTCAGAGTTGGAGATTTTGTACAAGATGATTGAAGAACTCAGGACCAAGGGATTCATTCGTACAAGTGGATCGCCTTGGGGAGCCCCGATGCTTCTTGTGAAAAAAAAAGGATGGTACGTCCAGGTTATGTGTAGATTATCGTACCTTGAACTCAGTGACAATCAAGAACAGATACCCTCTCCCGAGGATAGATGACTTGTTTGATCAACTCAGAGGGGCTTCAGTATTTTTAAAGATAGAATTACGGTCAGGATACCATCAGATCAGAGTCAGAGAGCAGGACATCCCGAAGACAGCGTTTAGATCGAGATATAGGCATTGGGAGTTCCTTGTTATGCCCTTTGGAGCGACCAATGCGCCGGCTGTATTCATGGACCTCATGAATCGCATTTTTATGCCTTACCTGGATCAGTTTGTGATCGTGTTCCTAGATGATATCTTGGTCTACAGCAAGAGCAAAGCTGAGCATGAGCAGCATCTCAGAATCGTCCTTCAGACGCTTAGGGAGCACCAGTTGTACGCCAAGTTCAGCAAATGCGAGTTCTGGCTCGATCGCATTTCGTACTTGGGTCACATCATTACCCGAGGAGGAGTAGAAGTGGATCCCCAGAAGATTGTGGCTATCGAGTCATGGCCAGTACCCAGCTCAGTGGCAAAAGTTCATAGCTTTCTTGGATTGGCCGGCTACTACCGGCGATTCGTTTCAGATTTTGCAAGGATTTCAGCGCCGATGACCCAGTTGACTCGTAAAGATGTGCCGTTTGTTTGGACAGCAGAGTGTCAGGAATCATTTGAGAAGTTGAAGCGAGGATTGATAACGGCTCCCATTCTCACACTTCCAGATGGGACCGGAGGATTCACAGTTTATTACGATGCTTCAGGCAGAGGATTGGGATGTGTCTTGATGCAGCATGGGAAGGTAATATCTTATGCATCACGCCAACTTCGTGACCATGAGAAGAGTTACCTGACCCACGACTTGGAGCTAGCAGCAGTAGTGTTTGCACTTAAGTTATGGAGGCACTACTTGTACGGAGATAGAGTGGAGATATTTACTGATCACAAGAGCCTGAAGTATGTTTTCACCCAGAAGGACCTTAATATGCGGCAGAGAAGATGGCTTGAGCTATTGGTGGACTATGATGTGGATTTACAGTATCACCCAGGGAAGGCCAATGTTGTAGCAGATGCGTTGAGCCGGAGAGCCGGAGTTTATTTCTTGACGGCACAACCAGAGTTATTGGCAGATTTTCAGAAGATGGGAATTGAAGTGGTTCTTCCTTCCAGTGTGGCATTGATGGCCAGTCTACAGGTTCAGTCCAGCATAGTTGAGAGGATCCGGACGGCGCAATCTACAGATTCCAAGCTTCAGCGGCTCAGAGCAGAGTGTGAGGCAGGAAGAAGGCCAGAGTTGTGCATTCATAAGGATGGTACACTTCGACACGGCACTCGTCTTTGTGTACCCAGTAGAGATATCAGACAGAAAGTCATGGCAGAAGCTCACAGCTCACAGTATTCTATTCATTCCGGTGGTACGAAGATGTACCGTGATATCCGTCAGCACTTCTGGTGGAATGGCATGAAGAGGAAGATAGCCCGGTTTGTCTCTCGGTGTTTGGTTTGCCAGCAGGTTAAAGCTGAACATCAGAGGCCCGATGGACTTCTTCAGTCCTTGTCGATTCCAGAATGAAAGTGGAAGCATGTGACCATAGATTTTGTGACTGGATAGCCTAGATCCCCAGCTGGTCGAGATGCTATTTGGGTTATAGTTGACCGGCTCACGAAGGTGGCTCATTTTCTTCCATTTAGAGTTGGGCAGTCAACGGCTCAGTTGGCAGAGATGTACCTCAGGCAGATTGTCAGGCTTCACGGTGTACCAGTCAGTATTATCTCAGACCGAGATTCAAGGTTTACGTCACACTTTTGGCGTAGCTTGCAAGAGAGTTTGGGAACTCGTCTCCAGTTCAGTTCGGTATATCATCCGCAGACAGATGGTCAGTCAGAACGCACAATCCAGACTCTTGAAGACATGCTGAGATCTTGTATGCTTGACTTTGATGGTTCGTGGGAAGATCACCTGCATCTTGTAGAATTCTCGTATAACAATAGTTTCCAGGCCAGTATCCAGATGGCTCCGTTCGAGGCTCTGTACGGTAGGAAGTACAGATCCCCGCTAGCATGGGATGATGTCAGAGAGAGGCAGATGCTTGGTCCAGAGATGATTGCCCAGACAGTTGAAGTGGTCAGAAGGATCAGAGATCGACTTCGAGTTGCCCAAGATCGCCAGCGGCATTGGGCCGATGCTCATCGACGTCCCTTGGAGTTTGCTATCGGCGACCATGTATTCCTTAGGATCTCGCCTAACCGCGGCGTCATTTGCTTTGGCGTGCGGAGAAAGCTTAGTCCTAGGTATATAGGGCCGTTCGATATCCTGGAGCGAGTAGGAGATGTATCCTATCGTCTTGCTCTTCCGCCGTTGTTAAGTGAGGTGCATGATATATTCTATGTGTCCCAATTATGACGGTACGTCCCAGATCCGAGCCATATCCTAGACCATTCGGAACTGGTTGTTGGTACCAACCTTTCGTATGAGGAGAGGCCCGTGTCTATATTGGACCGGAGAGAGAATATACTCAAGAACAAGACTATTAGTTTAGTCCGTGTTGCTTGGGGTCATCACTCTCTAGGTGAGTCAACGTGGGAGCGTGAGGATGATATCCGATCGCGATATCCCTACCTGTTTGACTCGTAAGGTATAATGTCTTCCTTATGCCTTATGTTTTCCATCCCTTGCTTGCATGTATGATTGTCTGATTGCTTGCCTGGTTATAGCTTGCCTGTGATTAATATAGCTTGTCCTTGTCTCTCTAGCCTCTTAATTAAATTTCGAGGACGAAATTCTTTTAAGGTGGGTAGAGTTGTAACACCCATATCTTGGAATACGTAATTTTGATCAAGCCTGCATGTATCTTGGACCTGTATTTTATTTTCTCAGATTCTGGCCTGTAATTATATTTTGGCTCGACTTGCAGATTTTGGTTTTCTCGTAAAACGGGTTTTGGCATGACTTGGTTTTATTTTGTGAAGGAGAATTGGTTTGATTTGGTTTGGTTTATCATGCATTGGAGTACTTTAACCTACACTCCACCCTCAATACAACACAACTCACCCTCATTAAAACTCCACCTACTTTTCTCTCTCCTCTATAATTCTCTCATTTATTTCTCCATCTTCTTCTTCTTCCTTCCTCTACACAACACCAAACACCATAGGCAAGTGCACCTTGCCACCACATGAGAACCACTTTTTATTTGTCCATTAGCTAGATTAGGCCATGGTGATCAACATTAGAACTTGTCATTTTGTGATTTAGAGTTTCCTTTGTTCTAGATCTAGGTTTTTACTATTTTCGGATTTACATGGTTTTGATCTATTTAACTTTGATTTTTGCTTGTTTTGATGCTTCCATGTAGAAGAGAATTCAATTTTACTCAAGTTAGACCTTTGAAATTCTAGATTTGGCTTTGATTTGACAAAGATATGAAGAATTGAAGTTTTGGAGTTCTTGGAGTTCTTCTCGGGTTGGAGGAGCAGACCTCTCGGCCTGCGCTCTTTAGCGCAAGGCCGATTGCGCAGCTCACCCTTTGGTGAACTACGCATCCCCTCGGCCAGCGCATTGTGCTGAGCTGAACTGCGCTGGCGCTTCTTAGCCCAGCGTTCCCTTTCCCCTTGCGCGCATGGCTCTTGCGCAGTCCACTTCTGCGCAATCCATCCATGCGCCATCCATTCCTGCGCAACCTGATCCAGCGCAATCCATCTGCTGTTCCGTCCACCCCTGCGCAGCTCACCCCTGCGCAGTTGGCCCCTGGCGCACTTGACTCCTGCGTAACCCGACCCCAGGGACCCTTGCGCAATCTGTCCAATCATGGAGATTTAGTTTTATTTTCTTTAAGCTTGGCTCTTCTATAGTCCTGTATATTGATATTTTATTAGATATTTTACGCTCATTTTATATCCTTACGCCTTTTGTCATGAACTTGATTTTACTTAATATGTTTGGAATAACTATTGTACATGGCATGGTATGACAAGGAACTAGCATAACATGACAGTGACCCGTAGTGGTGCACTCCTGACACGACCAACCAGACATGATAGTGGCCCGTCGTAGCACACTCCTGGCAAGTACCCTGACATGATTTACCTTGATAACTTGATAGTGGCCCGTGGCGACGCACTCCTGACTTGACTTGACTTGTAACTTGTAACTTGACTTGACTTGATGCTGTTGCGACAGCTAACTTGACTCGTATAATCAACTTGACACCGTGGGTGTAAAACCCCTAAATTTTCTACTAAATTTTTTTTTTTAAATTTGGTACTGATTTAAAATTTTGTATTGTACGTCGCGTAGTCGTATTGTACGTCGCGCACGAAATTTATTTTCTTGCTCGTCGGGTGCGAATATGTGCGAGCGTACATATTTATTGAAAAATATTTTTTTATTTTATAGTTCAAATAATATATATAATAATTATTGTATTTGTATTTTGCTTAAAGTTGTCCATCGAGATGACCAAAACCTTATTACTGTATTAATTTATTTATTAGTGGTAATTTGGAAAACTATTTTATATTCCTTGCATATGAGGCACATTAAATTAAATTATTTATTTTCATTTTTGAAATTATTAAATATAAATATTTTATTATTTGAAAAGATATTTGAAAATAGTTATTATTTTTGAAATTAATATTATTAGTATTTTAGAGAAATATTTTAAAATTATTGTGGCATTTAAATCTTGATTTAAATTAATGGATTCATTCAAATAGTTAAATATTTGCAAATTGGATTTATTCTATTTGATTTTCAAACTAGAATTTAATTAGATTTAAATTTGATTTGTATTTGGAAATTGGATTTGATTTGGGTTTGAATTTCTTGAATTAATTTAAATTATTAGATTGGATATTCTAATTGGGTTTAAACTACTCCTAATTCCTATCTAATTGGGAATTCTCACATCCTATAAATAGGCAGGAACTCCTCCATATTCCACAAGCCAAATTTTTTCTCCATAAAATTCTCCTCCACCCATAAGTGTCGTGCAACGTGTCGGTGTCCAAAATTCTTATTCCACATATTTTAACATTTATAATTTCTCTTTCCCGTGTCCGACAACCCCGGACACGTCCAACCAATCCTGTGTCACGTAGGACACGAAATTCCTACTCTAGCAATCCTAACCCTAACCCCGATCCCTCGTCTTCACCAGCGCCACCTTCAACCTCTACGCCGCCACTCCTACCGATACCCCCCCACTGCCGCCACAGACCTAAACCCAACTCCAGTAACCGCCTCACCACAACCCCGCCTCCTGGACAACACCACCACGGCCAACTACCACCGTCGCTACCTACATCAATTCGCACCAGACTGTCCGACTCAACCGCGGCATCACACCCAAGCCACCACCACTGTACTCTCTCCATCAACACCACCACCATTAGTAAACCACCACCGCCACCATCGCCGGCGCCCAACACCGGCGACTCCCCAAAATTCCCCTGACAAACCGACAACCCTCACAGGGCGACCACCACATCCCGACCACCAGACTTCCCCACCAATCCCGACCACGACCACCAGCGACAACACTACCAACCACCACCATCACCAAGAAGAAGGAGAGAAAATAAACCCTAAAACTAAACTCACCTCCGCCGCCGTCGTCCGCCCGGCCATCAGCGCCGGCGCGCCTCCCCCTTCGCCGCGAACCGCCGCCCATCCTCTCCAGCTCCGCCGCTTCAAACCCCCACTCCTCCGCGAGACGCCCCGCAGCGCCGCCTCCGCCTAGACTACGCGTCCGACCCCACTTCCACGACTGACCGAGCTGTGCCCGCCCTCCGGCGATCCTCCGCCGAACCCGTGACCGTCCCCTCCGCCTCAGTTCTTCCCCTCCGTCGATTTCCAGCTCTTCCGCCTCCCTCTCTCTCCCTCCCGCTCCTGCGCCGGCGTCAGCCACCACCGCCCCGCTGAGCCTAGGCCGGAAACCCCCCTCTTCTTCGATCACATCCTCCCGAGACCCCTCCACTCCGGCCTTCCCGGCGAGGCCGAGCCCGCAGCGCCCAATCCGACCCGCTCTCTTCCCCACTCCGCCTCCTTGCGCCGCCCGCCGTAGGCCTCACGTCGCCGCGCATGCCCGAGTCCCGATCTCCGCCTCCCCTTCTTCGCTCACTCTCCGATCCCCTCCCCTCTTCTCGCTGCTTCTGATCCCTTTCTTTTTTTCGTTTCCTTTTTCCTTCTCTTCTTCTGTTCCTCTTCTTCTTATTTTTTTATATTTTTTTTCTTCTCTTCTCACTGTTCTCGAAGAACAGTACAGAGAATTGGTATTTTTCTTAATTCATTATTATTATTATTATTATTATTATTATTATATTATTAATGCTAACTATTATTATTATTATTATCATTTATTATTATTATTATTATTATTTTATTATTATCATTATTATTATTAAGTATTATTATTATAATTATCATCATTATTATTAGGAAGTCCATTATTTTGTTGTTGTTGTTATTATTATTATTATTATTATTATTATTATTGGTTTCACTAATACCAAATATTGTTATTTTTCTAGGTATGTTAAAATATTTTTTTGTCATATTATTTTGTGGTAATCAAAATAGGTTCCCACCTATAAATAATTTTTCTAGTACTATAAAGTATTTTAAATACAGTTTTTCTTTTTACGCAAAAATTCTAGTTTTGCCAAATCCTAGGTATTAGCTTTAAAATGATTTTTTTGATTTCTAGTACTTTCCTAAAAATTTATTAACTAAGATAAAGGGTAGTTTCCAAATTTATGGAATAATTTACTAGTCTTTTCAAATATTTATTACTATTATTTTTATAATAAGATATAGTATTTTTCCTAGAAATTCTAATTGGACAAACTGGGGTTTTGTCTAAAAACGGTTTATTATTTTCCAAACATTTATCTAAAAACTATTTTTAAGATAATAAGAAATATTTTCGAGAATTATAAATTTCCTTTATATATTATTTATCAAATTTTCCTTGATTATTCTTTGTCCATAATTAATCCTATTATTCATGTCCCCACGCCAACCCAAGCCTACTTTATGTCCAACCTAACCAATTTGACCCTTCTGGACCTAATGGAACCGTCTGTGCCACCATCCGAGGTCACCTTGTACAGTTGTTGCACCGGAGTCACAGATCGTGCCACTTGGATCATTGCAGCACACCAGGCATCCTACCAGGCAAGATACCTTGCCATCTTGTACTTACATTTGATTCATAATATTTTATATGTTGCTAGTGTTTTTACATTAGTAAGAGTATGTCCAAGTATGACTTGGGTGCCATCGATATGTATATCGATGTTTTTGTGTGTGTGTGTGTGTGTGTGTGTGTGTGTGGACCATATGTGGTAGCGGACTTTCTCGGTGTGTTGAAGTTATGCTTCATAACTTCTTGACTTGATGACACGTCTCATACACGACACATGAGTGAGGATCATTGAGTCGACACGAACCTACGTATTCGACTTGCTACCGATACGGGCGGTTCGTGTGTCGGTTCATTTATGGATTAGCGGAGTCTAGATTGCGACTTGCATAGAGATATGGATCGCCAAGACATGGATATGACTTGTGTGATACAAGGGTGGGAAAAACTACTGGGACGTATGAGCTAGCCCAAAGCCTTCTAGATTGCCCGGTTATGGGTTCATGGTTTCCCTGTTATGGGTGTGTCGCTAGAGGATATATCCATTGCACGGCCCTGACCACGACGTCAGATACGGTCAGGAGGTATACTAGCGATGCAAAGTATGAACTAGGGGATATATCCATTGCACGGCCCTGGCCACGTCGTCAGATACGGTCAGTGACGTATACTAGTTCATGCGAAAGCCTCTAGTGGATGCTATGCTTTATTCCTACCCACTTATACGTTCCAGTATAGTTTTCGACTTGCATTACACTTAGATGGTTAGGTACCATTGTGTTGGAGCATGTGGTCTTTTCTTTATCATGTATCATTTACAGTTCATCATGGTATTGTTTTTATGTATCTTGCTACGTCCCTCTGAGGACCTGATTTTTCCCCAGGTGTGTGTTCATGTCTTCCGCAGGTATTCTAGCCAAGGCCGTAGTCTTCTTCATTCCTTCGAAGACAATTGCGCTTGGTTCGTCTTGCCATTTTTATCGCTTGATTTCTTGTACATTTCTTACATTGAGATAGTTGGTAGTGGACTTTGTCTCCGCCCAACATATTGTATCAAGACTATTTATTTTATGATATCTTTTACTCTTTATTTGTGGATGAGATTATTTAGTTGTGGTTTACTACATTTTACAGCTTATGTATACATATGAGGCCCTGTACTTCGTATGTATACAGCTGGCATGTTTACGTAGTTGGTCCTACGTATTTTGGGACTGGGGCGTTACATGTTTTTGTGGTGGCCCATGCAGGTCCAGATAAATTGTTTGGTTACTTTACCGTACCAAGCAATCCTGCGTATAGGATTAGAAGTCTAGGATCTCATCCACATACTTGACCTCTTTCCTTGATTTTATCTACCGTTTGACTCATCAATTGTATCTTGCTTGCTTGCTTCCATCCCTATTCTTATCTTCCCTTCGTGCTTGCTAGAGATTGACCCTACTAGTTAGTTGTCCCAAAAACACCATTAGTTTAATTCTTTAAGTTGGGTAGAATCCCTTATGAACTAGCAACCCCTTTGACCTAGTGACCTATATTAGCAAGCTTATTTAGATCCTAGAATCTAGATGACCTAACCCGTATAGCCAACCAAGGACTTGTATAAGAAGACTATAGGACGACTGTATGACTTAGAATCATTCTACCTTCTTTAAATCTTAAATCCCTCGTACCTATGTATTTACCCATTTTATTAATGATGCTAATGCAGCCTAGTTTTTGCAAGCTTATTTTTTCTAGTTTGTTCATGACATATGCTATTGAGCGCTCACTAGCTTACTGTCTAATCAGAACCGGTGCATAATGGTCTGATCAACCAAGTGCACTTTGGTTCGCCTTTGTCTATTACTCTTCGTGGATGGGGACATAGCTAAACTTGTCCTTTAGAATCCCATCCACGACTGCCTTGACGATTCTTTTGAAATCTATACGACCGCCTTTGAACCACGTATTCGTAATTGAACTCCTTAAATCGCTTTCGCCTTCACCGATTTTGGAAGGACGAAGGCACTTGTACTTGAAATTCCTCTAGTTGTCCTATCAATTAAGACCATTACCACTCGACATTGTTAAGCCTTCATCATAAACTCCTCGACCTTTCCCTCGACCCTAATTCTACAATTTTGACTTTCTAATCACTTGAATTTAAGAAGTGATTACAATCGTCCCTTAATCATATCCTCAACCTAAACTACGACCATATAAATTTCGAACCCTTCTATCTACCGTTGTGCTTTCTCACCCCCTACGAATTCTTAATTTCGAGGACGAAATTCTTTTAAGTTGGGTAGGAAGTAAAATCCCTAAATTTTCTACTAAATTTTTTTTATTAAATTTGGTACTGATTTAAAATTTTGTATTGTACGTCGCGCACGAAATTTATTTTCTTGCTCGTCGGGTACGAATATGTGCGAGCGTACATATTTATTGAAAAACATTTTTTTATTTTATAGTTCAAATAATATATATAATAATTATTGTATTTGTATTTTGCTTAAAGTTGTCCATCGAGATGACCAAAACCTTATTACTGTATTAATTTATTTATTAGTGGTAATTTGGAAAACTATTTTATATTCCTTGCATATGAGGCACATTAAATTAAATTTTTTATTTTCATTTTCGAAATTATTAAATATAAATATTTTATTATTTGAAAAGATATTTGAAAATAGTTATTATTTTCGAAATTAATATTATTAGTATTTTAGAGAAATATTTTAAAATTGTTGTGGCATTTAAATCTTGATTTAAATTCATGGATTCATTCAAATAGTTAAATATTTGCAAATTAGATTTATTCCATTTGATTTTCAAACTAGAATTTAATTAGATTTAAATTTGATTTGTATTTGGAAATTGGATTTGATTTGGGTTTGAATTTCTTGAATTAATTTAAATTATTAGATTGGATATTCTAATTGGGTTTAAACTACTCATAATTCCTATCTAATTGGGAATTCCCACATCCTATAAATAGGCAGGTACTCCTCCATATTCCACAAGCCAAATTTTTTCTCCACAAAATTCTCCTCCACCCATAAGTGTCGTGCAACGTGTCGGTGTCCAAAATTTTTATTCCACATATTTTAACATTTACAATTTCTCTTTCCCGTGTCCGACAACCCCGGACACGTCCAACCAATCCTGTGTCACGTAGGACACGAAATTCCTACTCTAGCAATCCTAACCCTAACCCCGATCCCTCGTCTTCACCAGCGCCACCTTCAACCTCTACGCCGCCACTCCTACCGATACCACCCCACTGACGCCACAGACCTAAACCCAACTCCAGTAACCGCCTCACCACAACCCCGCCTCCTGGACAACACCACCACGGCCAACTACCACCGCCGCTACCTACATCAATTCGCACCAGACTGTCCGACTCAACCGCGGCATCACACCCAAGCCACCACCACTGTACTCTCTCCATCAACACCACCACCATTAGTAAACCACTACCGCCACCATCGCCGGCGCCCAACACCAGCGACTCCCCAAAATTCCCCTGACAAACCGACAACCCTCACAGGGGCGACCACCACATCCCGACCACCAGACTTCCCCACCAATCCCGACCACGACCACCAGCGACAACACTACCAACCGCCACCATCACCAAGAAGAAGGAGAGAAAATAAACCCTAAAACTAAACTCACCTCCGCCGCCGTCGTCCGCCCGGCCATCAGCGCCGGCGCGCCTCCCCCTTCGCCGCGAACCGCCGCCCATCCTCTCCAGCTCCGCCGCTTCAAACCCCCACTCCTCCGCGAGATGCCCCGCAGCGCCGCCTCCGCCTAGACTCCGTCCGACCCCACTTCCCCGACCGACCGAGCGGTGCCCGCCCTCCGGCGATCCTCCGCCGAACCCGTGACCGTCCCCTCCGCCTCAGTTCTTCCCCTCCGTCGATTTCCAGCTCTTCCGCCTCCCTCTCTCTCCCTCCCGCTCCCGCGCCGGCGTCAGCCACCACCGCCCCGCTGAGCCTAGGCCGGAAACCCCCCTCTTCTCTGATCACATCCTCCCGAGACCCCTCCACTCCGACCTTCCCGGCGAGGCCGAGCCCGCAGCGCCCAATCCGACCCGCTCTCTTCCCCACTCCGCCTCCTTGCGCCGCCCGCCGTAGGCCTCACGTCGCCGCGCAGCCCCGAGTCCCGATCTCCGCCTCCCCTTCTTCGCTCAATCTCCGATCCCCTCCCCTCTTCTCGCTGCTTCTGATCCCTTTCTTTTTTTCGTTTCCTTTTTCCTTCTCTTCTTCTGTTCCTCTTCTTCTTATTTTTTTATTTTTTTTCTTCTCTTCTCACTGTTCTCGAAGAACAGTACAGAGAATTGGTATTTTTCTTATTTTATTATTATTATTATTATTATTATTATTATTATTATTTTATTATTATCATTATTATTATTAAGTATTATTATTATAATTATCATCATTATTATTAGGAAGATCATTATTTTGTTGTTATTATTATTATTATTATTATTTTTATTGGTTTCACTAATACCAAATATTGTTATTTTTCTAGGTATGTTAAAATATTTTTTTGTCATATTATTTTGTGGTAATCAAAATAGGTTCCCACTTATAAATAAATTTTCGAGTACTATAAAGTATTTTAAATACAGTTTTTCTTTTTATGCAAAAATTCTAGTTTTGCCAAATCCTAGGTATTAGCTTTAAAATGATTTTTTTGATTTCTAGTACTTTTCTAAAAATTTATTAACTAAGATAAAGGGTATTTTCCAAATTTATGGAATAATTTACTAGTCTTTTCAAATATTTATTACTATTATTTTTATAATAAGATATAGTATTTTTCCTAGAAATTCTAATTGGACAAACTGGGGTTTTGTCTAAAAATGGTTTATTATTTTTCAAACATTTATCTAAAAACTATTTTTAAGATAATAAGAAATATTTTCAAGCATTATAAATTTCCTTTATATATTATTTATCAAATTTTTCTTGATTATTCTTTGTCCATAATTAATCCTATTATTCATGTCCCCACGCCAACCCAAGCCTACTTTATGTCCAACCTAACCAATTTGACCCTTCTGGACCCAATAGAACCGTCCGTGCCACCACCCGAGGTCACCTTGTACAGTTGTTGCACCGGAGTCACAGATCGTGCCACCTGGATCATTGCAGCACACCAGGCGTCCTACCAGGCAAGATACCTTACCATCTTGTACTTACATTTGATTCATGATATTTTATATATTGCTAGTATTTTTACATTAGTAAGAGTATGTCCAAGTATGACTTGGGTGCCATCGATATGTATATCGATGTTTGTGTGTGTGTGTGTGTGTGTGTGTGTGTGTGTGTGTGTGTGTGTGTGTGTGTGTGTGTGTGGACCATATGTGGTAGCGGACTTTCCCGGTGTGTTGAAGTTATGCTTCATAACTTCTTGACTTGTTGACACGTCTCATACACGACACATGAGTGAGGATCATTGAGTCGACACGAACCTACGTATTCGACTTGCTACCGATACGGGCGGTTCGTGTGTCGGTTCATTTATGGATTAGCGGAGTCTAGATAGCGACTTGCATAGAGATATGGATCGCCAAGACATGGATATGACTTGTGTGATACATGGGTGGGGAAAACTACTGGGACGTATGAGCTAGCCCAAAGCCTTCTAGATTGCCCGGTTATGGGTTCATGGTTTCCCTGTTATGGGTGTGTCGCTAGAGGATATATCCATTGTACGGCCCTGACCACGACGTCAGATACGGTCAGGAGGTATGCTAGCGATGCAAAGTATGAACTAGGGGATATATCCATTGCACGGCCCTGGCCACGTCGTCAGATACGGTCAGAGACGTATACTAGTTCATGCGAAAGCCTCTAGTGGATGCTATGCTTTATTCCTACCCACTTATACGTTCCAGTATAGTTTTCGACTTGCATTACACCTAGATGGTTAGGTACCATTGTGTTGGAGCATGTGGTCGTTTCTTTATCATGTATCATTTACAGTTCATCATGGTATTGTTTTTATGTATCTTGCTACGTCCCTCTGAGGACCTGGTTTTTCCCCAGGTGTGTGTTCATGTCTTTCGCAGGTATTCTAGCCAAGGCCGTGGTCTTCTTCATTCCTTCGAAGACAATTGCGCTTGGTTCGTCTTGCCGTTTTTATCGCTTGATTTCTTGTACATTTCTTACATTGAGATAGTTGGTAGAGGACTTTGTCTCCGCCCAACATATTGTATCAAGACTATTCATTTTATGATATCTTTTACTCTTTATTTGTGGATGAGATTATTTAGTTGTGGTTTACTATATTTTATAGCTTATGTATACATTCGAGGCCCTGTACTTCGTATGTATACAGCTGGCATATTTACGTACTTGGTCCTACGTATTTTGGGACTGGGGCATTACAGTGGGTGTTCCTGCTTGCTTGCTTGTGCAATCCACTTGTCTTGTCTTGCATCATGTCTAGGACGTGACTCCCTGGTTCCCACGGTCAGGGATTCATACTGAATGTGGATTAGGCTAATGACTAGATCAAACTATAGTTCATGAAGAATTTTCAGTCACAGGCAATCTCGTTATCTGGGCGCTCTTAATTGGACTTGTAGCTTGCCGATGAGTAGAGCATATTTCCAGCGCACTGTCATGTGTTACACCCTCTAAGTCACCTAAGGGTATATCGTCTCCTGGGCGATGTACCCAACCATACTCTCAACCCGCGGAAGGATAACTGGATGGTCTGCAGGGCTTGGGACTGGAAAGTTCTCATTGCATCTTGTTAGTAATTAAGGCTTGTGATAACCCTAGTTAGTTAAGTAGTAAGCCGTAGTAATTGCTTGGCCGCATTGTGAATGGATGGAGTCCAGCCTTGTCTAAGTCTTGTCTAGTACCAGTACCTGACTACTCTTGAACTTGACTATTTTACTTATTATTAAACAATAATTGGATAGAGACAATGAGCTATTCCGGCGAAGGGTTACAACCCCGGTCCTTGTTTGGTTTACGGGTTGTAACCTGGTTTCCAGAAGGGTTCCACGTCCCTAGTCGTTTATTGCCCTGACGTGTTCTTTATTACTTGTACATTCTTTCATTTTCTTATGTCCTGATATGCTGGCTTTTGTTCTTATTTCGTGACCTCCTTGTGGCACTTGCTCTTTCTGGGGTTTGACCTAGCTGGTTTTGTATGGCCAGATTTTGGAGCAGCACCCGAGGATCTACCGAACCTCCAGCCCGATGGTGGCGACTAGAAGGAACCCGGGCTACGAATGGGTTTTCTATTTTGTTTTGCTCACTCTATTGTAAATTATTCTTTTGAGGCGTTTAGCCGACGAGCACCTGTTAGCTCGATGCATTTACTTACTGTCTACCTACGGGCTGTAAACATGATTAACAAATCCTAGCGTTGATCATGTATGACTTAACTCATGCTAGTCCTAGCATTTTGTACGACTAGCTTCATGATCAGCTGATATGTAATATTTGGGACGCCTTTTATTGTATATTTGGTGGTCAAACATCTTGTGATTATATTATTTGCTTAAGATTGAGACAGTAGGCTTGACCTTAAGAGACTGTTGGCTTGTAGTAAACCCTTATATCTAGACAGCCGTGACCGTATGGCGAGATGGACTTCATTTCAATATACATAGCTGGCTATGTTCGCCCCCGCTCTCCAGTATTCTGGTTCTGGGGCGTGACAACATTATATATAGGAAGTATCTCGTCTATAGCCTGGCCTTCATCTAGTAAACAAAAACTAGGTCATCAAAGACATGCATGTTTTCGATTCAAGGAAGGTGAAATAAATAAAAAATATGATACTAAAAATCAAATATAATGGAAATCTAAACCGAATAAACTTTAAGTACAAGATTAAATATAACTTGAACTAACTTATAATGTAATCTTATCTGGTGAAATAATTGTATCCAAAACCATCCTTTAAGTCCTAAAGTCACTAGCATAGTCACAAGACAATATTTCCTATATGATGATACAAAGTTCAGGTGGTGACAGATAGGCATGTTACTTAGTAGTCCGGCCACTCCTTTTCGGGAGCTAAATCATAATATTAATTAACCAAATTCGATTCTTTTATCGAATTAGGTACACATTTACAGATAACACGAACGTCAGGTAGGTAGGTGATCTAAGCATTCACCGAGTCTCAACGCAAGGCCTTGCGAAAGACCTACACCTACTGATCACTTTTGTTAATTATATTGCCCAGATTTTATATGATGTGATCCAAACTGTTCTCCCTCGCCCAATGCTCTATTCTACAATCACAATCAATCCTAAGTCCTTTTTAATAATTGAAACTCCATTTCCTGGATCAAGTATACATCTTGATTGTATTTCTGAAATATATATTTCTAGGTTTAGGGTTCGGTACGATACCACGGCGTTTAAGCTTCGAACATAGGCTTTCTTCCGAAATACTTAGGCTTTTAGACAGAGTCTCCCTTGTATTTCGAGCTTCAAACACAGTAATATAATCGATCCGGAGCAACTTTCTGTAGAATTGACATGGGTCAAAGCCCCTTCGGTGGAACAACTTTACACCGGTCACACACATTTAATATAGTAGATAAGAATTGTATAAAAAAACAAAACTAAGTTTGCCCAAAATTCCAAACATGTATCCTCTACTTGCAGATATCATAACTCCTATCATATATGAATACCATCATATTATATACCATTGGAAAAGCTTATCGAATTTTCTACGAAACATGTATTTACGTATTTTGGATTTGATAATGTTTAATAGGTCAAAACTAAGGTACAAGGCTGCTGTGTTATTAAGTTACATAATTTGTTTTTTCAGTTTTCGACAATGATGTTGTACGGTTAATAATTCCTAATATATACATCTAGATAGTATTATATTATATACCGTTGGAAATCTTGTCGAGTCCTCTATGTTTTCTGTTGATACATATTTTCATTTTAATAGGGTTTAATAGATCAAATCTGCCTTACAAAAATAAATGTACAATGGATTCCAGATTCAATTCCAGAATTGTACACCTCTGTTGTATGACTCATAACTTCTATTATATAAAGTTAAACCCTATCGTATCATATACCGTTGGAAAGCTTATCGAGTCCTCTTCGATTCTCATTCAGACATATTTTCATTTTGATCAAGTTTGATAGATCAAAATTATCTGTGAAAAATATTACACAGGATGAACGAATTCAGCACCTATATTTTCAAATTTTAAATCATGTCCAAGTCTTAAATGGGTGTGTCACCTTAACAAAGGTAACCAAAAAATATGTTCTAAACCACATATATTACTCTCAGAATTTATCTAAAATAAACACTTTCCTTGAATTAATAGAATAGCTAAAAACAATATGGAAAAATACATAAAAATGATATTTGTGTAGAGAAAGGAAGGACTTGTGTAACACCCAGTTTTTCAGAAGAGGGTAATTTTGAAATTTTGTAATTATAATTATTATTTAATGGTATTTATTTCATGTTATGATTTTTAGTGATTTTTAATTATTTTTAAACTATTTAAACTCACGACTTATGATTTGGTGCCTTGCTAGTGTTCATTTCCAGACTGAGGGATATTTTAGTCATTTTTGTAATTTTAAGAATTATTTGGGATTATTAATTATTATTTAGATTTAACAGAATTTATTTAAATTTTTAGGATTTATTTTGACATTGTTTGGACTAGATTGATTTTTGGCTAGTTTGGATTCATGTAGACCAACCTAGGAGCTAACCCTAGTTAGTTGGCCTTGGTTAGGTCAAGTGACTCTAGTCTAACCTAGTATGACTTAAGTTAGTAGTTATTGATTCATTAGAAATTTAATTAGGAATTTAGGAATCAAGTGTTTTGATAAATGGCTTGTGGTTTCACAAGTCATTTTGTGACTAAACTTGATAGGACTAGCTAACCTAGCTCAAACCCCACCCAAACCCAACATGGCTGACCAGCTAGGTTTAAGCTAGGGATTCCCCCCTATTTAATCCCTCCTAGTTTTTAGGGCTAGCCTCTTTTAGGGTTCTTTCAAAGTTCTAAGGAAAGAGGTGAGTCCCATCTTCCTAAAATCATTAAAAATCCATTTTGAATCCTTTTTCCTTCAAACCAATTCCATTAGGACCTAAAATTTATCCTCTTGCTGCTGGAATTAATTTGGTTGCAGGAAGAAACAATTTGTGAGATTTGGAGACTTGAGGAGTTCATTTCATTTGGAGGCTTTTCCATCCATTGTTCTTCAAGAGGTAACTTCTCCATTCCTCCATGGATTTCCATTTAGTCTTCACCAATAGGAAGCCCTAAGGGTCCCCCTAAGATCTGGATAGGTTTCGTGTCCTGTGTCATTGGATTCGCGTCCGTTCTGGACACGTATCAGTGACCATAGCTTAGTGTTCGACGAAATACCTCAAAGGGCATTTCGATCGAATTAATTTATTGTTTTTGAATAGGAATCTTTGTTTTGTTCTCGCTTACACGTTTTTGGGACACTGGAGTGGTTTTCGTGTCGTGTCGTGTCAATATTGGACACGCACACACGGGTTCAGGCGCGCGTGCACGAGCACTGTAGCTCCCCTGCTACCAGCGTGCTCGTACGGGCTGGCCAGGGCACGTGGGCACGTGCCATTGGACGTGGAGCTTGGGGCAGTGTCTGAAACGACACCCCCCAAGTCTTATGTCGCGAGGAGACGTATCGGGTGCGTACGGACACGCGCACTGGTCACGTTGACTGTGCATAGCCTGTGTGTTATGTTTGGTGTGTTGCTCTGTGTTTTATCGGGTTTGAATGTTTTAATCATGTTTAAATTGATATTTAGGATCCTAATATGCCTATTAATCTGTGATAGATTAGGATTTCTTAGTAGTGTAGTAATTGAGGGGTTGTTGGTTTGAATTGGTCTGAACTGTGAATGTATGATACACACTGATACTTGTCTTTCCCAGTTTTCCCAATGCTTTCATTACCTGTTAAATTATGTGTTTCTTACTGTTGATATTTCCTACATGTTACTTTTCATATAAACTAGGCTCTCACATACGATTTTAGGCTCTTGTTTGTGAGAATGAAATTATGATGTTGTGTGGTTTCATTCAAATACTTGATTTATTCATGAACCTGTTAATGTCCCTGTGTAACATAACTGAGTCCCCTAACTGAGTTTTTAATGTTGTTTAGTTTGGAAGCTTTATGTGCATACCTGAGTATAGGTTTAAACCTGGAATGGGATGGCTTTCACTGTTTCTTTAGTTGCTTCCTTTTTGTTTCAGCCTATAGTTGAGTTTTACTGTCTTCAAGGGGTTCACATGAGTTGAACCTGAGATGTTATGTACATTGATCTTTGTTTTGAGAAGTTGTATACTGAATTATGTATCTGAGTTATGGTTTTGTTGGCAGAGAATATAATGGTTCCTTCCCATTTTTCCTCACTGATTAACAGTGGACTGTTACACTATTTTTTCCAGAATTTTGTTCCATTGACAACTTGATGTTTTCTTTACTGTTGAGATGGACTGAGGATGTGAGGTTGGAAGGTAGTGAACTGCTACCTTCCAGTTTTTACATTGGTGTAAAAAGGAAACTGATTTGATTTCTTCATTATTGCATTGGTTGCTCTTTTAATCTGAGAATTGGTTTTTGGTTAAGTTTACTAAACCTGAGATTAATAAACTGTTTTGGGTATTCTTCAAAAACTGAGATTGGGGAAGGGGACAATGAATTGATCTCTTTTCTCCTTTTCCTTCTTAACTGAGGTTGTTGGGTCATTAAACTGATTTCCTTTCTTTTCTTCTTAAACCTGTGAATACTTTGAACTGAGTTTGGTTTTGGGTTAATTTGTAAAACCTGAGATTTAAGTTGTTTTAACCCATTTATGTACTGCTTTGGGTTCAATAGAACCTATGAGTTTGGTTTTGATATGTTGAAACACTGTTTTATTTAAAAACCTGATTTGTAATGTATCAATTCCTTTCCTTCTCACAAAACCTGATAATTGCATTACCTGTCAACTGTTGTTCAAACATTTTAATGTCAATTGTTCAATTGGAGACTGAATTTGGTTTTGCCTAAACCTGAGAATTCAGGGGATGGAGAACTGGGATATCTGGGTTGATTTGATAATGTGTAACCTGAAATTAAGCCCTATTCTTCCTGTTTTTATGTTGCATTTCACTGCTCTTATTAAATTCTGAATTGTTGGTCAGGAATGGAAATGTGGACTTACATATGCACATGCTTGTTAGACTAAAAATCTGAGAATAGGATTGTTTCTTTTCATTTACTGTTTTCCTCACCATACACTCTCACACACATGCTTCCCTCTCCTTCACTGATTTAATTCCTGCATATCTCAATGTGATACTCTCTTTACTGTCACCTATGTTCCTGTGCACATGGCAACACACACACTGTCACATTTGTTAGTCCCTGTTTTCTGATGCAGGGTTCACCATGGTTTAGTTTTACTTGCACTGATTTCCTGCACATTGCTATGCACCACATCACCACTAATTTTTCCTGCAAACTTTGACACAACACACACATTCCTTCTCTTCACTTTTTCTGTCACATTCCTGCTGCACAGTCCACACATGGACACACCCCTTTCCACACTTTGTCATTGCTTGCATATATTGTTCCTGTACACTGTTGCATTCCTGCATCTTAGTTTCATACACACACATGATATGGTTATTCCTGTCACAGCCCACAAGCACATGCCTCTCCTCTCTTTTATTACACATATATGTATATATATATAATGTAATGTATGTAAAATAGGCATATGTATATCTATGTATAATGGAATGTATCTATATATATATATATGTATATTGATATAAGTTAGACATGTGTGAATGTATGCTAGCTATATAGCATATAGCTATGTTGTGATATTGTGATATAGTTGGGATAGGCTTGGTTCAGGCTTGCATAGCCTTGTAGTGGTGTGTACTAGCTAGTATAGGCTTGTGTGTCCTAGTATAGACTAAGCTAGACTTGATTAGACTAATTTAGCCTAGTTTAGACAAGGTTGACCTAGTTTGACTTCTAGGGTTGACCAAAGTTGACCAAGAGTTGACGTTGGCCTAGATTGACTTAGAATCATGTAGAATGCATAGTAGGACTCCATTTTGCTATTCTGGACTTGTTGTGACTTGTGCTATTCTGTTTAGGATCCAGACACCACTCTTTGGACAGTACGATTCATATCGGACACTCAGTTACAGGCGAGTACATTCTCTGATCATTTCATATCCTGCTTAGAATTATTTCCTGCAGTAGATTACTTTACTTGTACTGGCACGTTGGTCACACGGATTGGTACTATATGGATCCCTTCTTGAGATGTTATCCTTAGGGAGCATCGGGTACTCTATGTTCTGTGCGTTTCACCTACATAGCGTATCACTATGCTTCGTTGATTCTTCGATCACTTGTGACATATACTCTTATGATCACAGAGTCTTCCTAGAATCCTTATCCCATTTATGGGACTACTATGTATCACCTTCGGGGTCTATCACCTTCGGGGGCTTATCACCTTCGGGGTCTACCACCTTCGGGGTCTGTTACATAGCATCATATAACATAACATGGCTGGATCCTTGTGTATTGATTGGGGGTACGGGGGAGTATAAATGGACATGTGAATAATACACCAGTAGTGTAGCATCAGAATCATCCCAGGCCATTTACATGTTCATATTGTACTCTGACTCACTAACCACATGTTAGTTCTCTATGTATAGTAGATATTTCTATTACAGTTCTCTCTCTGTTTTTATACTGCACTTCTTTCAGTACTTGTATCTTACTTTACTGCATGTTCATATTTTCTAACCTGCTATGAATTGTTGAGATGTACTGTGCTCGCTCCTGTCCTGACTGGACCTATTAAAAATATTACAGAGGACGAGGAGGAGGCTTGCCTGGACACTTACTACGGGGCAGCCTTAGATGACACCTGCGAGCTGGACCCTCAGGAGGACCCAGCTCTAGCTGAGGAGATTACCCCGACTGCCTAGACTAGACTAGTTAGGCTTATCTTACTTTTGCAGTCTTGAGACATGTCCTAGTTAGACTTATTTGGAGTTATGAGTTGTATATATTCTTGTATCTGAGACCTTGTTCTGTTGGATATTGCTGGGATTATCTTAGTCTACTTTTATCTATTTTATTTCCTTGAGTTCTATTTCATATCGTGCTATCTCTTCCTTAGTTGTGATTGAGTTTACTATTGCTATTGTCACCCCCATTTCGGGGAGTATAAACTGTTTAGATAGATATTGTTAGATGTATGTTGACCTAGGACAGCGTTCTACCGCCGACACTGCGGCGTAGGCTGGGCGTTGTTACGTTCTCGTACCCCCACAGTGGGTGCGGGTCGTGACACGTTTTTAGTGGTGGCCCATGCAGGTCGAGACTAGAAGTGTAGTGGTATTCGAATTAGAGTATCACTACAGCCTGCAGTAGGATATAGGACATTAATTTTAAGGTACTCAATCACTTTAGGAAAATTTCTTTTATTGCCATCTAAATCCTTTTGTCAGCTGATCCTTTGAATTATAATTGTCCGCCCTTGTTATATCGCTTCCTTCTCAGAAATTGATACTCTTGTTTGTCTATCTTCAGGATGGTAGAGGCTCGATCGCAGCGTGCCATTCATAAGGATGCTATAGAGGGGACTGCTACCTCTCAGCCAGTACAGCGGGGCCAGGGGACTGCAGCTCCTGCCACCTCTGCTCGTATTGAGACCTCGGCAGTAGCAGCAGGGGGTATGTTTCCACCGGCTCGGAGGCAGGACCCGGTTTTCCCAGAGGATCCTTACCAGCAGCCACCTGCAGGGACAGTTGACGCCGTTCAGCTGTTGGCCTTCTTCAGGCAGTACATGGAGGGTCAGCAGACTCAGCAGCAGAGACAGACGGCAGAGCTCACTCGAGGCATTGAGCTGGCAGTGACAGCAGTGGAGAGAGTCGCGGCTCAGCCAGCAGCAGTCCAGCAGCCGCACCAGCCACGGGAGAAAGGCATCCAGGACTTCCAGAAGATGCACCCGAGAGACTTCCGTGGGACAGAGGGGATCCTGTATGCCGATGAGTGGATCGAGCATATGGAGGAGATCTTCAGGCTGGCTGAGATTCCGACGAGGCTCCAGATAGAGGCAGCGGCCGGCATGATGCAAGATCTGGCCCGGACATGGTACCAGACCGACCCGAGGGTCGACACAGCAGGACAGACTTGGGCAGCATTCAAGAAGCTGTTCAAGGAGAAGTTCTTCCCAGAGGTAGCGCTGGGAGCCCTCGAGACTCAGTTCGAGGCCCTAGTTCAGGGGAGTCAGTCTGTGGAGGAGTATGCAGGAGAGTTCTGCCGCCTGGGCAGATTTGTAGAGGACTTGTCGGAGGCGACGAAGGCCCAGAGGTTCCGGAAGGGCTTGGTAAAGGAGGTCAAGTCCTACACCAAGAACGCCCGCAGTACTACATTTGAGGAGATACTGGTGGACGCGCTAGCTGCAGAGGATGATCTTGAGCTTAGGCTCAAGAGAGGGCGAGACTCCCAGGGAGGCAGCAGCAGCGGAGGACCGGCCAAGAGGCCGCACTTTCAGCACCAGCAGCCGATGCAGTTCCAGCCTCAGCCGATCCAGCAGAGGCCAGTTCATCATCAGCAGCAGCCGAGGCAGCATCAGCAGGGCCAGAGGCAGGTTACCATTTGTGGCTACTGTAGGAGGTCTGGGCATATTACCAGTGAGTGCAGGAAGAGGCTGGGCCTGTGCCTAGTGTGTGGTTCAGCAGACCACCAGATGAGGGAGTACCGCATGGGACGAGCAGTCCAGGAACGAGGAGTCAGAGCTCCAGCAGGCCAGCAGAGAGGACCAGCATTACAGACTCAGCAACAGAGATTCGCACAGCATCAGCAGCAAGCCAGGGGAGGCCTGCAAGGACGAGCTTACGCCATGACACTTGAGGATGCTCAGGCAGTAGGAGGGGTGCTAGCAGGTTCTGATATTCTCGATTCCATTCTACCTTGTCTCATTATACCTATCCTGAAATTCTATTCCATCTATTTCTATCAGTTTCCTCATTGTTGATAAGTTTGATCTGGTGTTTCGTTATGTTTGTTTTTTCTTCTGAGAAAATCATATGGGCTAGGTCACCTCAGATATGGGATCTAGAATCTTTGATGGTCGTGTTAGTTGGCATAGTGAGGACATATAGTCAGATTTTGGATGTATTTTTCGGGTATGGGAATTTAAGGTTTTTGCCGTCGCATGCGGCAATGCAAAAATTTTAAATACCATGAACCTAAGGATACGTACCTTAGTCAAGGACTCTGTGATTATCGTAGCCATGCTCACTAGCACGACGAAGATTCTGAGTATCATGATTTTGGACAGACGCATATGATTATCTGACGGTATGTTTGAGACTTTGATTGTGGGGTGTATGACCTAGAAGGACTACTACCATTTTAATTTCGAGGACAAAATTTTTATAAGGTGGGTAGGATTGTAACACCCAGTTTTTCAGAAGAGGGTAATTTTGAAATTTTGTAATTATAATTATTATTTAATGGTATTTATTTTATGTTATGATTTTTAGTGATTTTTAATTATTTTTAAACTATTTAAACTCACGACTTATGATTTGGTGCCTTGCTAGTGTTCATTTCCAGACTAAGGGATATTTTAGTCATTTTTGTAATTTTAAGAATTATTTGGGATTATTAATTATTATTTAGATTTAACAGAATTTATTTAAATTTTTAGGATTTATTTTGACATTGTTTGGACTAGATTGATTTTTGGCTAGTTTGGACTCATGTAGACCAACCTAGGAGCTAACCCTAGTTAGTTGGCCTTGGTTAGGTCAAGTGACTCTAGTCTAACCTAGTATGACTTAAGTTAGTAGTTATTGATTCATTAGAAATTTAATTAGGAATTTAGGAATCAAGTGTTTTGATAAATGGCTTGTGGTTTCACAAGTCATTTTGTGACTAAACTTGATAGGACTAGCTAACCTAGCTCAAACCCCACCCAAACCCAACATGGCTGACCAGCTAGGTTTAAGCTAGGGATTCCCCCTATTTAATCCCTCCTAGTTTTTAGGGCTAGCCTCTTTTAGGGTTCTTTCAAAGTTCTAAGGAAAGAGGTGAGTCCCATCTTCCTAAAATCATTAAAAATCCATTTTGAATCCTTTTTCCTTCAAACCAATTCCATTAGGACCTAAAATTTATCCTCTTGCTGCTGGAATTAATTTGGTTGCAGGAAGAAACAATTTGTGAGATTTGGAGACTTGAGGAGTTCATTTCATTTGGGGGCTTTTCCATCCATTGTTCTTCAAGAGGTAACTTCTCCATTCCTCCATGGATTTCCATTTAGTCTTCTCCAATAGGAAGCCCTAAGGGTCCCCCTAAGATCTGGATAGGATTCGTGTCCTGTGTCATTGGATTCATGTCCGTTCTGGACACGTATCAGTGACCATAGCTTAGTGTTCGACGAAATGCCTCAAAGGGCATTTCGATCGAATTAATTCATTGTTTTTGAATAGGAATCTTTGTTTTGTTCTCGCTTACACGTTTCTGGGACACTGGACTGGTTTTCGTGTCGTGTCGTGTCAATATTGGACACGCACACACGGGTTCAGGCGCGCGTGCACGAGCACTGTAGCTCCCCTGCTACCAGCGTGCTCGTGCGGGCTGCCCAGGGCACGTGGGCGCGTGACATTGGACGTGGAGCTTGGGGCAGTGTCTGACACGACACCCCCCAAGTCTCGTATCGCGAGGAGACGTGTCGGGTGTGTACGGACACGCGCACTGGTCACGTGGACTGTGCATAGCCTGTGTGTTATGTTTGGTGTGTTGCTCTGTGTATTATCGGGTTTGAATGTTTTAATCATGTTTAAATTGATATTTAGGATCCTAATATGCCTATTAATCTGTGATAGATTAGGATTTCTTAGTAGTTTAGTAATTGAGGGGTTGTTGGTTTGAATTGGTCTGAACTGTGAATGTATGATACACACTGATACCTGTCTTTCCCAGTTTTCCCAATGCTTTCATTACCTGTTAAATTATGTGTTTCTTACTGTTGATATTTCCTACATGTTACTTTTCATATAAACTAGGCTCTCACATACGATTTTAGGCTCTTGTTTGTGAGAATGAAATTATGATATTGTGTGGTTTCATTCAAATACTTGATTTATTCATGAACCTGTTAATGTCCCTGTGTAACATAACTGAGTCCCCTAACTGAGTTTTTAATGTTGTTTAGTTTGGAAGCTTTATGTGCATACCTGAGTATAGGTTTAAACCTGTAATGGGATGGCTTTCACTATTTCTTTAGTTGCTTCCTTTTTGTTTCAGCCTATAGCTGAGTTTTACTGTCTTCAAGGGGTTCATATGAGTTGAACCTGAGATGTTATGTACATTGATCTTTGTTTTGAGAAGTTGTATACTGAATTATGTATCTGAGTTATGGTTTTGTTGGCAGAGAATATAATGGTTCCTTCACATTTTTCCTCACTGATTAACAGTGGACTGTTACACTGTTTTTTCCAGAATTTTGTTCCATTGACAACTTGATGTTTTCTTTACTGTTGAGATGGACTGAGGATGTGAGGTTGGAAGGTAGTGAACTGCTACCTTCCAGTTTTTGCATTGGTGTAAAAAGGAAACTGATTTGATTTCTTCATTATTGCATTGGTTGCTCTTTTAATCTGAGAATTGGTTTTTGGTTAAGTTTACTAAACCTGAGATTAATAAACTGTTTTGGGTATTCTTCAAAAACTGAGATTGGGGAAGGGGACAATGAATTGATCTCTTTTCTCCTTTTCCTTCTTAATTGAGGTTGTTGGGTCATTAAACTGATTTCCTTTCTTTTCTTCTTAAACCTGTGAATACTTTGAACTGAGTTTGGTTTTGGGTTAATTTGTAAAACCTGAGATTTAAGTTGTTTTAACCCATTTATGTACTGCTTTGGGTTCAATAGAACCTATGAGTTTGGTTTTGATATGTTGAAACACTGTTTTATTTAAAAACCTGATTTGTAATGTATCAATTCCTTTCCTTCTCACAAAACCTGAGAATTGCATTACCTGTCAACTGTTGTTCAAACATTTTAATGTCAATTGTTCATTTGGAGACTGAATTTGGTTTTGCCTAAACCTGAGAATTCAGGGGATGGAGAACTGGGATATCTGGGTTGATTTGATAATGTGTAACCTGAAATTAAGCCCTATTCTTCCTGTTTTTATGTTGCATTTCACTGCTCTTATTAAATTCTGAATTGTTGGTCAGGAATGGAAATGTGGACTTACATATGCACATGCTTGTTAGACTAAAAATCTGAGAATAGGATTGTTTCTTTTCATTTACTGTTTTCCTCACCATACACTCTCACACACATGCTTCCTTCTCCTTCACTGATTTAATTCCTGCATATCTCAATGTGATACTCTCTTTACTGTCACCTATGTTCCTGTGCACATGGCAACACACACACTGTCACATTTGTTAGTCCCTGTTTTCTGATGCAGGGTTCACCATGGTTTAGTTTTACTTGCACTGATTTCCTGCACATTGCTATGCACCACATCACCACTAATTTTTCCTGCAAACTTTGACACAACACACACATTCCTTCTCTTCACTTTTCCTGTCACATTCCTGCTGCACAGTCCACACATGGACACACCCCTTTCCACACTTTGTCATTGCTTGCATATATTGTTCCTGTACACTGTTGCATTCCTGCACCTTAGTTTCATACACACACATGATATGGTTATTCCTGTCACAGCCCACAAGCACATGCCTCCCCTCTCTTTTATTACACATATATGTATATATATATAATGTAATGTATGTAAAATAGGCATATATATATCTATGTATAATGGAATGCCTAATGTAATGTATCTATATATATATATGTATATTGATATAAGTTAGACATGTGTGAATGTATGCTAGCTATATAGCATATAGCTATGTTGTGATATTGTGATATAGTTGGGATAGGCTTGGTTCAGGCTTGCATAGCCTTGTAGTGGTGTGTACTAGCTAGTATAGGCTTGTGTGTCCTAGTATAGACTAAGCTAGACTTGATTAGACTAATTTAGCCTAGTTTAGACAAGGTTGACCTAGTTTGACTTCTAGGGTTGACCAAAGTTGACCAAGAGTTGACTTTGGCCTAGATTGACTTAGAATCATGTAGAATGCATAGTAGGACTCCATTTTGTTATTCTGGACTTGTTGTGACTTGTGCTGTTCTGTTTATGAGCCAGACACCACTCCTTAGACAGTACGATTCATATCGGACACTCAGTTACAGGCGAGTACATTCTCTGATCATTTCATATCCTGCTTAGAATTATTTTCTGCAGTAGATTACTTTACTTGTACTGGCACGTTGGTCACACGGATTGGTACTATATGGATCCCTTCTTGAGATGTTATCCTTAGGGAGCATCGGGTACTCTATGTTCTGTGCGTTTCACCTACATAGCGTATCACTATGCTTCGTTGATTCTTCGATCACTTGTGACATATACTCTTATGATCACAGAGTCTTCCTAGAATCCTTATCCCATTTATGGGACTACTATGTATCACCTTCGGGGTCTATCACCTTCGGGGGCTTATCACCTTCGGGGTCTACCACCTTCGGGGTCTGTTACATAGCATCATATAACATAACATGGCTGGATCCTTGTGTATTGATTGGGGGTACGGGGGAGTATAAATGGACATGTGAATAATACACCAGTAGTGTAGCATCAGAATCATTCCATAGTGTAGCATCAGAATCATCCCAGGCCATTTATATGTTCATATTGTACTCTGACTCACTAGCCACATGTTAGTTCTCTATGTATAGTAGATATTTCTATTACAGTTCTCTCTCTGTTTTTATACTGCACTTCTTTTAGTACTTGTATCTTACTTTACTGCATGTTCATATTTTCTAACCTGCTATGAATTGTTGAGATGTACTGTGCTCGCTCCTGTCCTGACTGGACCTGTTGAAAATATTACAGAGGACGAGGAGGAGGCTTGTCTGGACACTTACTACGGGACAGCCTTAGATGACACCTGCGAGCTGGACCCTCAGGAGGACCCAGCTCTAGCTGAGGAGATTACCCCGACTGCCTAGACTAGACTAGTTAGGCTTATCTTACTTTTGCAGTCTTGAGACATGTCCTAGTTAGACTTATTTGGAGTTATGAGTTGTATATATTCTTGTATCTGAGACCTTGTTCTGTTGGATATTGCTGGGATTATCTTAGTCTACTTTTATCTATTTCATTTCCTTGAGTTCTATTTCATATCGTGCTATCTCTTCCTTAGTTGTGATTGAGTTTACTATTGCTATTGTCACCCCCATTTCGGGGAGTATAAACTGTTTAGATAGATATTGTTAATGTTGACCTAGGACAGCGTTCTACCGCCGACACTGCGGCGTAGGCTGGGCGTTGTTACGTTCTCGTACCCCCACAGTGGGTGCGGGTCGTGACAACTTGTCTTGATTCTATAGGGTTTAGAAATTATGGAGGGATGAAAAGATGGTATGGAAGGAGTAGGAGAGCTGTAGAATGGAGGGTTGGAAGGAAAGAGTTAGAAATTATATGAAGAAAGAATGAAATGACTATATATATATATATATATATATATATATATTTTATATATATATATATATATATATATATATATATATATATATATATATATAAATGGGCGTTCTCCTCCTTCGACGCATGGGCACTTCTGACTATAAATGGGATCGACATGGTCCCCAATTGGGCACCAGGGGCCTACGTCCGTAATATTCCGTGATGTTAGAGGGAATCAGTAAAATACTACGTCCGTGACATTTCATGAACGTTAGAGGGCATCAATATAGGGGTACGTCCATGACGCTCAGTGAACGTCAAAGGGCATCAATGACCTGCGTCTCCGGCGGAGCTTACAGGTCAAATAAGGAAAGTGCAAGGTGGTCCATACGTCAAGGAACTGTTCTCCCTACCGAAATGCCTATCTATGTTATCTCTATAACATATATGAACCTCTATTGACTGCCAAGTCTCCTATCATGTATCTGTTGGCAGTTAGTCCTAACACATGCGTACGGGTGATCAGCCAACACACAAGTACTCTACATACTCTCATCTTACATATATCTCGTGGCACAGTCATGATAATGTTTATAAAGTACACTAACAAATGGTAGTCCCTTAACTTCTAGGTTCATATGCATAAATTAAAGACGAGAAAGAAAATAAGACTAGCACTTGCATTATGTATAACGAAAAGCAAGTAAGTAAATCATGAACTACAACAAGGAAGCAACAGAAAGAACTGGAAATAAATAGGCAGCGATATGCAATAACTAAAGAAAAATGCAGTCTAAATATAAGCAGTAAATATGGTAAGATATCTTGCCTGAGGTGGCGTGCAAAATGACTGTATCCAAGACAAATCCCTCAAACGACTCCGGACTCTGAAATAAACATCACGAACGTTTTTGGTATAAAATATATGTCTAAAAATGCCTGTCCAAAAATTTAATTCTGAATACAGGAACAAAATCGTAATTTCGGTTCAAAACGATGTTCGCCATTGGACCCGCTTTGTACCAAAAAGCGTGCCAGTATCTACGGTCTCTAAAGTTATTAAACCATATGTCTACAGGTCTGATTTGACGATACGAACCAAACAGTATGTCAAAAGTTGGATTTTGGTGGGCCGTGCACAAATTTGCCCGGTAGATCCGGTCACGGGCCCGCCAAAGTGACGTTCCGGTCGACCTTCTCAAAATTGGACCGAACTTGGTATACAGGACCAGAAAAATGATAAAGGCCTGGTGGCATAAGTTTCATCTCGAGATGACGAACGTGCACGAACTTATGGGCTAGTTTACAGAAGGTCCGATACCGGGTACCTCGATGGATACGCCTCGATTTTGTCGCACACACACAACAAAATAGAGTTCCGTCGAATCCCACACGTTGACAACATCAATACGCGTCTTTCCATGCTCATGGGTTGCGACCACGTCGCCTAGTTTGTCGGGGCGTACGTCGTATCAGAATTTTTTTTCTAAAATTGGTTGTTTTAAAAGCTGATTTTTCTTAAACTTTGAATATGTTTACATGGCTGAATATACAGGGATTTTCAAAACCAAAATCATTATTGTGATGCTGTTCAGGTTGCCTATATATCGGTTCAGACATATTTCAAAAAATTTATCTAACTTGTCAAAATTCCTCCTTCTAAAATAGTGGCTTAAACTCTAAAATTGTTCTGTTTCGAATAATTTTTTAGTCGATTTTGATTCAATTTAGGGTCAAATCAGATCCGATTCTTTTCAAACTAATTGATAGGATTTTTTGGTGTATATGTTGTCTACCTCTAAGAATCGACGACTCGTCAAATCGCTAAAAATGGCGAGAGAAATATTCGTAGAAAGCGGGTACTTGGGGGGGGAGCGGTGTGCACAACACTGTGTTATAGCCACGACTGCGCAGAGGTCGGAAGGTCGTCCAGTGACTCAAGACGGTGCGCAGGAGGCTCATGGTGGCACGCACAAGGATGGGGAGCTTCGATGAATTGCTATAGGCAGGTTTTGGTTTTTTATTTTCGTTGAAAGTCTCAGGTTTATATCGACTTGTATCGATATTTAATCCTTATTGATTTAAATTTTTTGAAGAATTTAAACCTAGATTTAGATTGAATTTAATCCAATCTGGTGGAGTATTAGATAAGGATTTGAAACACATTAGATGTTATAAATTTAAATTTGGATACCAAGTCATTCGAATTTGAGCACAGAGAATTTTCTCTGTTTCGAGGTTCCGCGGTTTACAGAGCTAAGCTCTAGGCTTCCGGGAAAATGGGGATTGAACAGTACCTGATGTACTGTTCACCTTGATTTTTTTTTTCTTTTTTTTAACCAGTAAGCAATAGTAACATTTTGCAAGTATCTAAATATACTTAAAACTGTACACACTCATTATCTAAAAATAATTCCCATATAATTTAAAATATTTATTTCAATATTATATAAAAATAATAATTATAAGCATCTATTATTATTCCTATTTCTTAGTAGTAGTACTATCATTCTTTCTACAAATTTAATAAGTAAAATAAAATAATAAATTTCCAAAGGTCCCTAAATAATAAATAAATAAATATACATAATTCCAAAGAAAAACTTAATAAGAAATATACTCATCATTTATACTTACATATCTTTATGTATATAGATATAAAAACAGAAAATTATTTAAGCAAATATAAAATAAAAATCTTATTTTTTGAAAATTTGGGGGTTTGCATCCTATCCAACTTATAGAAATTTTGTCCTCGAAATTAAAAATAATATTCATATATAAAAAATATCATGATTTAATACAAGGGAGAGTAGGTACGTCAAATCGTAACGCGGTTTTCAAAACGATGGAGGATGTGTTTATCACATGAATCCAAGTTGACGTCATATTCTACAAGATAGGGTATTCTTGGTTCAAGATACTACCAACTTATAGAAGTTGGCTAACCGTAATAATTGTCGTTACAAAACTTCTGAGAAGGACAATTTCTAAGGAGAGGCACAAAAATATTGAACGCTTTCTGACTCCAGTCATAGATTCTATTAGGGCCTAGATATTGCCATGGCATTCTTGGTCAATAACTTCTATAAAAGAATTATAACATCATTCCTATAGGGGTCATATTTCAATAGGATAGTAGGAATCTCTTGTTTGAATATACTAGAATATGTCAGTTCAAAAGAAATTTCAGTCTTCGCCTAACATAGGTAACTAAGAGATGGGAGTCCATAATAATGTTGAACCTTGTTATAGATGTTGATTAGATAAGGGTCTGAATCCTTAGGTCACAATAACTAGTATGTGCGGGATCATTGTTTAGTGTGGTGCAGGAGATATGTCCTTGCGTGGGTGGAATCTATACATCATAGGTGTGATGCATCTTGCATGGATCACGGGTATCAATTTAGTTAAGAGAATGGGTCAATATTTGCATGGTTAAACTCAAATGGAACACAAATAGGCATCTATGGTTTGTTCTAAAGGAAATATGTCATACATGTGGTATAATTGAAATGGAGACAAAAAGGTGTGCTTGTGTAGGACATGCATGTCATGTGTGTAGCTTAATTGGTCTAGTTCATGTATGTGACATTTGTTGGAATAAAAATGCTTGTGTCGTGCTTCCAATATCAAAGTCATGGTAGAGGGTATCAATTGATACAGATAGGAGTGGACGTTTAAGAATCACCGATTTATTTGCTAAATTGGAGCTAATCCATTCCAATCGCTTGCTAATTCAAAGAACCCTATGGTTCTTAGAGAGGCTCTCAATCTATGTGCTTCGAAAACTTCCATTCTAGAAGTTAAAACTAAGACAAAATTCTACGATAGAACAGAATTTGAATAACCAAGGTTGTGATCTTTAACCGCGGTTATCTAAATGCACGGGCAAAAGAATAAAACGTCGTACGAAAATCGTACCACAACTTCCAACCAGATGGTAGGACGGTTATGAATGGCATCCCATTCTAAGTGGTAGGGTACACTAAGTTCATGTTTTACGCAACTTGCAAAAATTGGTTAATCGGGAAAAGCGCAGTAATAGTACTTCTAAGAAGGCCAAATTTCAAGAAGATGTAGGTGAATATGGGGTAATTATGATCGTAGTCATGGACTCTAAGCCTAGGCATTACTTATTTATCGTTGTCTATATATTGACCATTGTTCCATCAAGGCAGTAGGAGTGGTCTTGGTCCAGCCTAACTGGGAACAAGTTGGTATCGCGGGGTTCCATTCATCGCATAACATAGGATAAAATGAGATACGGTTAAGGGATTTATGTAAGAAGGATTAATGGACTAAGAGGTTGGGACTACATAATAGGTGTAGGGACCTATTTCATAAAGTTTGGTTTTATAATCCAAATATGGCGATATGAATGGGTGAGTTTAATTGGTCTTAGTGGGTTCCCTAATTAGGCATCAATCTTTGATTAAATGAATCTTAGATTT
The DNA here is from genome assembly GCA_029216955.1 of Iris pallida. Classification (NCBI taxonomy): domain Eukaryota; kingdom Viridiplantae; phylum Streptophyta; class Magnoliopsida; order Asparagales; family Iridaceae; genus Iris; species Iris pallida. The sequence goes on along the minus strand of JANAVB010042822.1, from coordinate 110,579 downwards.
TAATCTATATTGGCTGGACAAGATCCCATAAATCAATCTGAACCATTCCTATGAGGTTAGGGTAACCTAGAGTAGGTTCCAACTCAAGTGTTTTGGGCTAATGGGCAGTCAGGTTGGTTAAACAGGTGTCGTAAGTCTGAATATGTGCCTTCTGTGACTTTTGTATTTAAGTAGCACATAGAGACTCCATTGAGTGGCACACTAGTGGCATATGCTAGTGGGCTTCGAGTAGATCACAACCATATATTGGGTCCAAAGATTTGAGTCGAGGTTGGATCTCTAATTGCAGTCAGGAAGTACATTGGTATTATGGTAAGGGTTATAGCTAGTCCTTTTTTACCTGAAAGTCGTATCATAAAAATAGTGTACAAGGGGACGTATTTGAGTGGGACATGATATGCCTACATGAAGGTGGATTCATCTATGTCTTGCATGTGGAATTTGTTGGAAGGTAACTGTCGATCTCGCGCTCCGAATATTAATGTCACAGTCGGGAACACCAAATGATCTAAATAAAAAGTGGATTTGCATAAGTCACTAATTTATCATCCTAATAGAAACCAACTTATCCTAATCAATCAGTAAACCTAGTAACTCCTAAAATTTAGAAGGCTTACAATCTATTCACTCCAAAAATTTCTTTCGTGAAATTAAAACTAAGATATAGTTTTAGGATTAACGAGGGTAAAAGAATTTCAAGTTGTGATATTGTGTCTCAACTCTTGATTATAAAAGAATATCACACGATGTAATAGATAATGTGATATGGTTGATATGAATCAATTTAGAAGATATTCATCCAATTTCGGAGAGATGGAAAATGATTGTATATGTATAGCCTTCATGGCCAAAGGTGATATGGCAAACTAAGATGGCATTATGTGTCTATCTTCCTTCAGATACGAGCATTTGCTTTTCCCGAAATAAGTAAAGGCAAAAAAATAATAAGGAGTTCAAGGAAGATGGAATCGAATGCAAATACGGGGTTCGAACGACGATTGAATAATTTTAAGAAGAGTTGTCAAGGCAGTGGCGGATGAGATCCTGGATACATTTATATCTCAATCCACGTAGGATAATCATATAAAGAGCGAACCAAGTACACTAAGGTTGATCGGACCATAATACACTGATTCTAATTAGATAATATGTTAATGGGCGTCCCTAATAAACATATGTCCCGAACAAGCTCGATAAAGAATAAGCTTGTAAAACTAGGCTATAATAGCGACATTGGTCAGGGTAGTTTAAAATATAAGTACGCGAGATAATGATGAATGAAAATATAAATAGTTTAAGTTCCTTAAAAATCTAAATCTTATTCGATGTTCGTGTCTATATAGTCATCCTACTGTCTTATTGTCTACGGTCTTGGTCGACCAATGGGTTAGGGACTTCTAAACTCTATACTTTAGTGTCATTCAATTTTTTACTTCATTGATAGGTTATGAAGACACAGGGTTACAGGTCGTGAGGCATACTACCCAACTAATAAGAGTCAACTAATAGTATGATTAAATAATAAAAATTATACCAACTACGAGTCATCTTTTCTAACCTATGTTAAGCACGAAAGAAGGATAATATTCGCGGTGGAAAAGGAATCAAGCAGAAGAAAATCAAGGTAATCAAACGAAAGTTCGAAAATAAAATCAAGGAAGGAGGTCAAGTGTGTTGGTGCTCTTGCTCCTTGACATGAAGAGAGCTTGCTCTCAACATGCTTTGTAAAATTCAGTCCCACATTAGAAAAGCACTATGAGTTATCTCAACACATATATGAGTATGTGTTGTTGGGATATGCACATGGGGTGGTGACCCTAAGGAAGGAACCATGTGGGTGATTTTACTAAGAGGAAAATGATTAATTCCAACAAATATGTAAGTTAATTTTTGTTGTGCGGGCTCAGACTCGATACGGACTCCAGGTTGTCTCGTGCATGCACGGGAGTGTTCGGGGGGAAGGCATGGGCTAGCACTCGACTATGTTGATTGTGGGATGCTATAAAACATCAAACTCTATTTTAGAGTATTGGTGTTTTAGTCCCACATCGAATATGAGAGATGGTGAGGTCTCACTCCACTCTATAAATAGAGCCCCCTTGCCTCCTTTCCAAGATGCTCCAAAGAAGAGAGTTAAGGGAGTCCGTAAAGTTCAGGAAGCCCGTTCAAGTCACAAATTTTTACTAACGAGCGTTCCAGAAGTTCTCTTGAACTTGCTAGTTCCTGGAAGCAGATCGTATAGAGGCGAATCTTGCTTTGAGCAACGGTATTTTTACTCACCAGCAGATTTAATCCTCCTCTTCGTCTTCTTCTGTTTCTCTGTAACTCGTTCTTTAGGTTTTAAGGCACCTACTAACTAGGGAGGTCTAACTTTGTTCTTGAGATCTATCTCATTTATGGCACCTACTGTGTAGGCTTGCTAAACTCCTCATTTATGGCACCTACTGTGTAGGCTTGCTAAACTCCTCATTTATGACACCTACTGTGTAGGCTTGCTAAATACCTCATTTGTGGCACCTACTGTGTAGGCTTGCTGAACTCCTGTTTTCCATCTATATCTGCACCTCGGGACTAACAATCTCAAAGAAAGATTAGTATGATGGAAAACATTAATGCTTCACTCCTCCAAACTGACTACTGCAAGTTGGAAAAGTTTGATGGAGAGCATTATCAAGTCTGGAAGAGGAAGGTCTTTCTCACTCTTCAACTCCGAGATGTGGATCACGTGCTCTTTGAAGAGGAACCTACTGTTCCAGATACTGGGTCTGTTGCCGCTATAACTGCGGCTACTAAACTTTAGGCCAAATGAAGAAGGGAGAATAGCATTTGTAGGCTTCTGATCCTAAATGCTATGGAGAATTCCCTAGCAGAATCCTACTCTAAGAAGGATAGTACCAGAGAAATATGGGAGTCTGTGGAAAAGCTGTATGAGGAAGACAAAAACATGAGCAAGATATTTTTTGTCGAAAAATATCACAAGTGGCTCTTTGAAGACGAGAAAGTGATGCTTCCGCAAGTGAAGGAGTTTCTGAAACTTCGTCAGAAACTGGACGATGAAAAGATGCCCCTCGTCGACAAGTTTGTCGTTGGAGGGATCGTCTCCAAACTTCCTGCTGGATGGAATACGTTCTATGCAAGAATGCATCGGAAGAAACTCGAGATCAGTCTGAAAGATCACTTACAAGAAATCTACGTTGAGGACGAGATGCGTTCTCAACAGAAGATGGACGCTTTGTCCAAATAATTGGCCGAGGCCAATCTGGTGCAGACGAGAGACTCCAAGGGGAAGCAGGCGGCTTCTCACCACAAGAAAGACCTCACTAATCTGAAAGTGAAGGGACCGTATTTCAAATAGAAGAAGCCCAAGTCCAATGTGACTTGTTTTAACTATGGCAAGAAGGGCCACTACAAGAGTGAATGCAGATCCAAGCCCAAACAATCAGAGAAAGGTAAGCCTAGTAAGGTTTCTTTGGTTTCTAACCTCGTTGCTATGATCGCTCAGGTCACAACTGAGGGAGATGACTCTGACTGGTGTATAGACACTGGTGCGACATGCCATGTATGCTCTGGGAAGGAATGGTTCATCACGTACCAGCCAACTTCTGAGAAGGTTGTTATGGCGAACCAGGCCCAAGCTGAAGTTTTGGAGATCGGGACTGTGGAGCTGAAACTCACTTCCGGGAACACTATGACCCTCCAAGGAGTAAAACATGTTTCGGTGATTGCCAAGAACCTGATCTCTAGGAGCCTGCTTAGCAATGCAGGTTTGAGAATGGACATTAATGCTGGTCAGATGGTGATGTCCAAGAAGGGAACATACTTCGAAAAGGCTTTTCAAACCGAAGGGATGTTTAAAATTCAGCTTGTAAACCAGTCTAATAAAATAAATACAATCTCTCTTTCTGACTATTCTCTTGAGTTGTGGCATAATAGGCTAGGACATGTTCATTGTAAAAGAATAAACAAAATGTCTATGTTTGCCATTGATTGTAAAAGTACAGAACAATTATCGGAGGACTGAACTTAGACTCATAATACAAACTCGCTTGTACAAAAAAAGCCTAGGAACAAAAACCTAGGTACAACAATCTAAGTACAATTATTTATTTTAAATTCTGGAGGATGACGATAGAGGCTCGGGAAAGCGACGGCAGCTCTGCCTTACTCCTTGGACGATCGGGTGCAGCCTTGGCTCTGGAGCAGAAGTACTTGGCGTTGATGAAGAAATGCTCTCTTTGTTCTCTCTGTATGCTCCTCTCTCCTTTTGATCTCTGTATACTCTCTCCCTGATTCTCTCTGGATCTGGGCCGGGGTCGTCTCTCTCTCCTTTTCTCTGTCTTGCAAGGGAATGACACTGTCACGACCCGCACCCTAGAATAAGGGCGCGTGACGTGGGTACGTCCAGCCTACGCCGCAGTGTCGGCGGTAGAACGCTGTCCTAGGTCATAACATCTAACAGATAAGGGTAATATACAGTTATACTCCCCGAATGGGGGTGACATAACAGAATATAACTCAACCACATCTAGGATAGAATAGGAATGAGATAGAAGATAAAGATAGATAACATCCAGGAATGTAACATCATAGAGATACAAATCCAGAATTCTAAGTGACTAAAGTAAATACATAACTCAGAATATCCTAGAATCTAAATACAGTGATACAGAAAGTAAAGACAACCCTAATCTAGAGAAGTATCATCAACTGCTAGCAGGTCCAAGTCACTAGTGATGTCTAATGCTGCACCAAGAGGGATAGACACCAGAGCCTCATCATTCACTGTAAAATTTTCAACATGTCCAGTCAGGACGGGAGCGAATACAGTACATCTTAACAAAATCATAACTGGTTAGAAAATATAAACATGCTAGAGAGTAAGATACAGGATCTGAAGAAATAATATGATAAAAATAGAGAGACTGTAAGTAAATAGCTACAATATATAGAGAACTAACAGTGCTAGTGATTCAGAGCACAAGATGGTTATGTAGACGACACGATGTTATACACGAGTAATCTACAGAGGTTGTACACGAGTAATCTACTAGATTGAATACATAACCACTTCTACTCCCCCGCCCCAATCAATACACAAGGATCTGGCTAAGTTATGTTATTGTACACGAAGGTCATGTGAATACATGATTATACACGATTTTACACATTTCGTACACGAAAGTCGCAAATACAAGGGGTACACGATGTTCACGATAAAGTACACGAACACGAAATACCCGATGTATCTGCTAAGGGGATAACATCGCCCAACAAGATCCATATAGTACTAATCCGTGTTTCCAACGTGTCAGCATCATGTAAGGTAATCTAAAGCAGGAATATAATCCTAAACAAGATATGAAATTATCAGAGAATGTACTCGCCTGTATCCTGAGAATCTGGAGAATATATACTGTCCGAGGAGTGGTGTCTGGCTCCTATTAGAACAGCACAAGTCACAACAAGTCCAGAATGGTAATATGATGCACTACAACGCGTTCTACATAAATCTAGGTCAATCTAGGCCAAAGTCAACTCTTGGTCAACTCTGGTCAACCCTAGAAGTCAAACTAGGTCAACCAAGTCAAACCTAGGTCAAACAAATCTATACTAGTCTAACTAGTCTATTCTAGGTCTAACAAGGCTATACCAGACCAATCTAGATTTACTTAGGCAACAAACATACACATAGGCCATAGGCTATATCATGCCTATAAGCCAACCCATAACACATACACACATGACAATCTATATATATTTAATACACACATAGATATAACTATATAATCTAATACATGAATACACATATAGGCTATCTATGATATATCAGCTAATATAGAAATACTCATGGGCATATAGACTACTATATACATATCACACATTGCATCATATATACCCATATTACTATTATTTGGTAACATACATAATATAAGATACCTTAATGAAACTCACATACTCATATACAAGGAAAAATAGGAAATGACATGTGTATGTGTGTGTGTAAAAACAGGAGAGTGTGTGGGAGGACACATGTGTGTGTGAGTGTCAGATATCTGAACAGGAACACTAGGAATCAGTGAGGTGTTCATGGTGTGTGTGTAAAACATAGACATGTGAATATGGTGTCAAGTGAGGATGTGTGTGTCATACATGATAGGGTTGTGTGTTAGTGTCAAGAGAGACAAGTGTGTGTGTGTAGTGAGGCATGGGTGTGATCCAGAAAACAGTGTAGGGAATCAGTGAAGGGGTAACACATGAGTGCATGTGTGTGAGTGTGGAAGGATGGAGGAGCAACAGTGGCAAGAAAACAGTCCCTCAATCTCAGATTTTCAGTGAAATGAAGAGCTAAACTCAGATTTTATAATCACAAAAAAAAAAAAAAAACAAAACCAACAGTTCAAAAAAAAAACACAGCTCAATAACCCAGGTTTCAACAGTTGACGAAATTTGAATAAATGAAGGGGAATCAGTTCATCAATTATTCTCAGGTTAATGTTCTCAGGTTTTATAAGCAACATTGCAATTTCTATTGAGGAAGGAAAAACTCAGGTTTTATACATTCAATTTCAGGTTATCAACAGTTAACTAAAACAGGAAACTAACTCAGTTTAACAGTTATATGAACAAATCATCACTTAGGCAATCTGGAAAGAGAAGTGGACAGGAAAATCAGTAAAACAGTTAGAAGTAGCAGTGGGTGCATTGTGAGAACAGTGGTGTGAAACAATGGAAAAACTAGGAATTTATCTCAGAAAATATGAATTCCTGGAGCAGTGAAAATATCCTGAATTCAGAATATGACTGGGTGTGTGATTCAAACAGGAAACTTATTACAAAACAGTGTATACAAAGAGGATTCAGGGAATCAATCATTTCGGGATATGAAAAGGGAATCAACTCAGCTAAATAACAAACCCATCTATTTCAGTACATTAAGAGTGAATCAAGCACTCACTTTAGTTCAGGTAATGTAAAAAAAAATCAAGGAAATCGGTTTTCAAAAAGGGAAAGGAAATCAGTGGTCATATGGATCAAAACAGTTATTAAATCTCAGGAAGAAACCAATCTAAGTTAACAGTTTCAATTAGAGGAAAGTAAATCTCAGATTCAGTTTCATGAACTTAAATCAAACCAACATATCATTCAATACAAGGATCAACCAATTTCAGTTAAGATATGAATGAGGAATCTCATGTTTTCATAGGAATTCAGTTCAGGATAATTAAGAACACAAAATCTCAGTTTACAGGAAATGGGTTCTATTTCATTGGAAGACAACACAATGCCAAATATTCCATTCTCGACCAAAACCCAAAAATCAATTTGTAACAATGAACTAACATGAACAACCAATCTTGTGGGGACATATAATAGTGGAAGAAAACATCAAATATCAGGAATTAAATGTTAGGAAAAATACTGAAAATATAAGTATCAGAAATGTATCAGAAAAAGCCCAAATTTCATGTTCGAATCCAAACTCCTTATTAAAAACCAAGGTTAAATCATGTAACAACTTGAACAAGGACTTAACATCAAGTTTAGGATCTATTTACTAAATAATAACATGAATTAAAACATAAAAAACTAGAATTAACAGTGAAGCAAATGACAGAACTGTGCACGTACAGTTCAGTGCAAAGCAGTGTCGTGTACGTGTTTCCAGTGCTCGTGCACTTGACACAAAGCGACACAGATCTCGTGATCGTGTCCCAGTGTCGAGGGGGACTAGGGCTAGGTCGGGGACACCCTGATACGTGTCCATAATGCGCGTGTGTATGATACGACATACGTATCAGTGTCAAAATCGATTGTAGCCGATACAATGCAAAACCAGTGTTCGGCTTCGTGCGTGTCCGACACGACACGAGAGGCCCTAAAACTTGACCCACGTGGTGTCAGTCGATGCCCCATCGCGTGTGTCAAAAATCTCATGGCCACGTGGCGTGTGCTGCGCGCAATCGACCCCGAGCAGCAGGGGATGCAACACTGCTCGCGCGCACGTGGCACCCCGCGTGTTCCCGTGTCCACCGCGACCCGACATGACGCCAAAACCAACTCAGGACACAGGAAACCCACAAGCAACACTAAACCCTAGAATCCTATTCAAAAACTTCTTAGAAATTTGGTCGAAATCCCCTTTGGGGCATTTCATCAAACGGTTGGTTTAATGGGCTGATACGTGTCCAGTTAGGACACGAAATGGACACAAAAACCTACAAAAATCTAGGGTTAGCTAGGGGACATCTAGATCTAGGCTAATATGCAACAATAACAGCAATTTACAAGAGTTTTAATGGAATTACCTATAGGTGTCAATATCCCCAAAAAGCTCCAAAGAGGGGGTGTTCCTCTTGATGGCCAAACTCCTCCAAATTGTCCCCACTCTGAAATTTCTCACCATAGCCATCAAATTCACAGAGATTAGAATCTATTGCAAGAAATTAGGAAGAAAAATGAGTTGAAATGGAGGAGTTATGGATTGGGGAAGAAATGGGTTTACCTCTATTTTTCCAAACTTGCTATTTCCTAAAGGAGGCTAGCCCTAAGTGGTAGAGACATTAAATAGGGGTGTGGAACCCTAGGTGGCTGGCCATAAATGCTAGGGTTAGGGTTTTGGTTTCATTAATTGGGTTATGGGCCTCTATGGGCCTTAAGTCATAAGTCATGGTTCATAAAATCACTAGTCATAATCTAACCTATTCATTATCCCTATTTTCTCCAATTTAATTCTAATGACTAGAGTATCATTAACTCAGGTTAAACTAGGGTTTTATAATATAACCAAGTGGTCATGACTAGGGTTAGCTTATAGGACAGTCTCCAAAGTCAATATAAGTCAAGTCAACTAAACACCAAAATCAATTATACTAAAAATCTCTAAAAATCACATTAATTCCAATAAATCTAAATAATACATAATAATTCCAAATATTTCTCAAAATTTTAAAAATGACCAAAATATCTTTATTTGGAAAATTGGGTGTTACAGATACCTTGCTATTTATAAGAGTGGGGAGCATCATTAGGGTTTTGCAATGATTGTCCATTCTCGAAAGTCGGCGGTCTGAAAGTTAATTAATCTGGGCCATCCATCTTGCATATAATAGATTTAAACAATTAATGTGATTGTATTAAATCTCTGTGGACAATAAATGTTGATTGCCATAAATATTCGTGACTTGTAATGGCCTGCCACGTGTCTAATTTGCTCGATTTGATTTGATCTTGGCACTTATTGCAACAAATCTGATTAGGATTTGTTAACACCCATAATTCTAGGAAGATAAGACTGCCATGTGTCTCAATTATCTTGGCAGAGTCGCAGATAAGTGAGCCGCATGAGGCTAAATAGCCGCATGAAGATGGGCAGTCGCATGGAGACGAACAACCGCATAAAGATGGACAGCCACATGGGAATGGGCAGCCATATGCTGATGGGCGGCCGCATAAGGGATGCAGCCGCATGCTGATGGACGGCCGCATAAAGGATGCAGCCGCATAAATATGGGCGGCCATAGCCGCATGCCTCGGGATTAGATGGATTCTGCCAGCTTTGAGAAGATTTTCTCCTCTTTTCTAGGGACGTACCATTACGTCAGTCATTATTGTCCTTTTTTGTCAGAGCTGTCATTTGTCAGAGTTGTCAGCTGTCAGGACATTAAATGCAGCAAAAGACGAAGAAAAGAGCTGTTGAAGGCCACGTGGCTCCTCTCTGGACCGCATGGAATTATTCGAGCCGTATAGACCCTTGAACCGCATGGGCTTTCTGAGCCGCATGGGGATCCTTGGCCGTATGAAACTTTCTTTATTCTTTTCCATGCTTCTACAAGACCCCCTTCAAAGTTTTCAATTTATAAAATTGAAATACTTTGAATAAGAAGCATGGCTATGTATAAACTCCTCTGGCCGCATAGGATGTTCTGGCCGCATGGGTGTCTCAGCCGCATAGCCCCCTCAGCCGCATGCCCATCTGAGCCGTATGGTCATTCCAGCCGCATGTCCATCTGAGCCGCATGGGCTCCTTGCCATGTCTTTATGCCATGTGTGCAAATCTTTTGCATTGATTGCGTTTGATTTGCTGTCAGATTCAAGGCCGCTTTTTGGGGCAGGATCCCAAGAGTTTTGGCCTTAAATAATCAGATCGCCTTGATAACCGAAAAGTCGGTTATACTGCACACGAATCGATGCATCGATCCATTGGGGGTTCTGCCTATAAATAGCAGGATGTTTAGAAAGAAGACTTTCTTTACTTTCTGCCTTTGCCCTACCTCTCTTGTCTTCGTCCTCCTTTTCTGATCATAGTAATGGCTCCCAAGAAAACTGTTGCGGCAAAGAAGGCAGCGTCTTCATCGGCGGCGAAGGGTAAGAAACCTGCTTCTGCGGCGACGAATGTGTCAGCTCCTCCGCCAGCTGACGTGCCCGTAGTTCACCCCGACGTCCACCCCGCTATCGATGGTAAGGACTTTTGCGTGAGTTTGGAACCCTAACTGTCCTGGCTACGTCGCATATTTTATGCGCGAGCCTTCATCTTCATGTGTGCCGTATGTACATCTCATGGTCAAGCCGCGAGCCGCATGAAAATTGTTACTGTGGCTGTATACGCACTTCGTCAACGAAGCCGCATAGGCTGCGCTGAGCCGCATAGACTCGTACGAATTTATTTGTCACATGAACAGCGTGAACTTATCCGAACTCTGAGAGCCATATGAGAGCACTGCCGTATGAACCTTCGCTGAACGGAGCCGCATAAGTGTTTTTCTGAGTTGAGCAGCATGAGGCTCCATTAAGTTGGAGCCGCATAAGCTCGAAAACATCCATCGGTTCTCTTTGTCCATATTTTTGACTTATTTTCTTTTGTCTTCTTTTTTTAGTGAATTTCTCAGTTAACACTACGGGGGAACCTCTAGTGGGTCGTGCTCAGGCCGCTATGGGCTATAGGTACGATCAGATAGTTCGGTATGTGGCGGACCAGCTTCCTAGTGACGAGCCTTTGACGAGGATAAATGCCCTCAAGAACCATCCCTTCCACTTCCTATGTGCCATGATGAATTCGGAAAAATTGGAAGTAGAATACCTGAAACCTGCATTCTTCTTTGGAGACGCTTTGACTGTAAAGAACAGTCAAGTTCTGGATATATTGGAGAACTGGAGCTTCATTTCTAACGGGATTGTGATCCACATCCCTCAAATGGAGTGTCACTTCCTACTATCTTGGTTCAATATGTTTCTGCTGGACAGGAAGATGGAAGAGTCTTTGACTCCTACCCGGAATGGGATATTTGTGGGCGACATCCATTACAACAACAGCATGAAGTCAGTATGTACGGGAAAGGTGCATGCCAGCCGTTATATAATGGGATTGGCCCCGGGTGCTTTCTTGAATGTGCCGGGTCCCAATTTTACGTTTTCTTCAGCCGATACTTTCCTGAACCAACTTGCTCGGAAAGGCTCATATCCAATCGGCCGGTTGGCACTCCCAAGTTGGATACACCCCATCCCCTCATGGATCAATCTGTCTATGTAGATCTCGCAAAAGTATGAGACTTTTCTGTGTGAGATTGGTCTTTATTATGCTATTTGGGGCACCAGCCACGGCTTACCTGTAAACAAGAAGTTATTTATGGCTTTGCTGAAGATGTACAACTGCCGTACGGGAACCTTCTATACCCCTGTAGGGGAAATAGGACTTGCACTCCATGAAATGCATACGATTTCTAAACTTTCTTGGGGGGATGAAGCTTTTGAAGCATACACTCCTACGAATGAGGAGTTCGAAGAGTTGGAAGAACGATACCCGGGATTCGTGGCTACTTATCAGGAAATACTGTGCCACTACAGTACGTGCCAGCACATAGCCAAGAAGGAAAGCAGCTCGGAAGGGAATGCTCCCCATACTAAGGACTGGGTGAACTATTTTTTCTCGACGGGAGCTTCAGGCCGAGTTACTTCCCGAAGTCCTCAATCCCGGAAGGCGGTTCAGGCTTTGATGTCGTCGACAAAGAGGGTGGCCTCCACCAGCAACAGATTTGGGAGCCAGACTGACTTTTTTGGTTATTTTTATCAGGATGCCCAAGAGTTGTCAGAGAAGGTGCTCCTACCAGGATTTTTGATGATATGGCTGCAAAATTGTATAGTTTCAGGAGGAGCTGGTTCTATTGAAAGGATCAGCCGTAATTTTATTCTCCCTGTTGTGAAGCTAGTTTTTAGAGTGAAACTAGCTCTTCTTCCGGCCATGGTGTGCAGCATACACCGTAGCCTCCGTACTTTTACGTCCAAGGTCATCGCCCGCGAGGTGACAAAAGACTTTGAAAGGACTGAGCTGCCCTATCATTATCTGATAGCGTGGCTATTAATGCACTACCGGTCTTTGATGAGACCGGGTTCTGAAGATGGCGTGATTGATGATGACGCTTTTATCTTCTGTTATCGCAATGAGCCTTGGGAGTATGATACTATACGTACCTGTCGGATGGCACTGACGAGAGCAGATAGGTACAACTTTTTGGTATCCGTCCTTCGTTTTACTACTGAGGAAATTGCAGACGTACATCTCGACGGTATTGGTCCTCCTCAACTTCTAGACCGCCAGATGCTTTTGTGGTTGCGTAACATCCGCCCCGCCCACTTGGTATACCGCAACCGTAATGCTGTCTTCCTGGAACCTTACCTGCCCAGCAGGTTTGCTCGTCAGTTTGGGTACAGCCAACTTTTTTTTGGACAGTCCCAGCTCTTGTCTGGGTTTTGAAGGTAGCCTCATTGATGGCATCAGGGCCTGGCATTACTATGATACATTACATACCCGTGCCACTTTTTCGGTTCCTGCCATTGAGGTGTCGGTGGAGATTTTGTACATGGCGACCTTGTACCATGTCATGGCGAACAAGCTCCCCATTGGTTTTAGCCCGGGTACCAGTTTTATTATTGGTACTGGCTTGGATGAGAAGCCCCAAGGGGCCAAGACGAGGAAGAAGAAGACGAATAGAGTCGAAGTGCCAGACTCAGACTCCATCACTGCGGATGATGAGGACGAGAAGCATGATGCAGACGACTCTTCTTTTCCGGTGGAAGATGTTGGGGCGGATCAGCCGCCTGTTTCGTTAAATGAGATGGCGGCGGATCAGCCACCCGTCGTACCTGGTTCTGTACGGAAGCGTAGCAGATAAATTTCCCCTGTTGGCGGTATTCCTCATTCCCGAAAGTTGGCTGCGACCAGACGTCGCAGGCTAACTATAAGGGAGAGAAGCGAGGAGGTCGACCCCGCTTCGGAGGTAAAGCGAATTACTACTATTTTTATTCAGTTCTTCGTTTCCTCCAGTTTTGATCTTTAATCATTTTCCTTCCCTCCCGTAGGTGTCAGAAGAAGAGGAATCTCAAGTTGCCGAGGTCACGACTCAAGATGACGGAGGTTCCGATGGACCTGTCCCCAAAATTATGGAATTTCATCAAGATGACGCTGATCGAGTCGTACCTCCCTCTTGGGTGGCTGGGACAGAAGAGCCAGCAAAATTTAACTTGGAGGTCGCGGGTGAGGAGACTACGTCAGCTGCGAGTGAGTTACAACATCCATGCTCCTCCCCTGGTAAGATAAGCCGAATTTTAACTTACGAGGAGGCTTATCTGCTCTATCATCACATCCTTCGGGTTACGTCGATTGATGGTTCCTCTGGACATACAGGTCCTGCCCCTCCAGTGTCGATGATGGACATTGTTGAGACAGGCTCTGCCGAAGGGGCATTGGCGGAGAGGAGCGTACCTCCTCCCCTTCCGGTTCGTCTTGAGGGGCCTCCCGCTGTCTCGAGTTCAAAAAGTCAAATGGTGGGACAATCGGGACAGGGGACAATGGTCCTTGCGTCTTCTTCTGCTCAGGCAGCTCCGAGAGTCGACCTCTCTGCCCTGCCAAGTGTACAGGCTCTTCGAGTGGCGGAGGAAGAGTTAGCCGCTATCCGCGTATCGTTCCGCTCGGAATTAGTCCCCTTGGTGGCAAGTTCTAGTGCACCTCCTTCGACGTTGCCGGCCACGCTTACTTTGACGTCGTCCTCTACAGAGGTTCTGGACGAAGCGTTACAGGACATGGTTGGCAGCTTTTATCGTCACTTGAAGAGGGGGATAGCGGCTGCTGTAGAAAGAGGGACCTCTTTTGTCTTGGCCCGACAATGCGCCCAGGATCATATTGATATCCTTAAGACTTTTCTCGGTGGGGCAGGGGTAGCCGCACTTCTGGAGGCAAAATTGCTAGAGGCTGATCAGCTGGTAGACCAGCTTCAGGTGCTACGGCAGGCTGATTTGTCTGCTGCTATAGATCAGGAGCGCGATTTCCTCACAGCTGCTGTAGAGAAGATAAGGGCTGCTCGGGATAAGACTAGGCCGGCCATGCTGAAGGACCTCCACGATCTGTATGATCGCTATGATGAGTTGAGCCACGAGAATGAAGATGTTACAGCTTGGGAAGCAACTGCCTCCCGTGGGATTATTGACACGCGGAAGCAGATCCTTGAGCTTCAGAGGAAGTTAGCTTTCCTGGAGTCTGAGCTTGAGGCTGCCCGTACCGAAAGGGGGCTAATTATCCAGGAGGCTGACAGAGTGATTCGAGCTTCGGCTGATTTGGAAATTTCCCTGAAGAAGTTGGAGGACGACTGGCAGGCACACATGGACTTGGATAATATGGAGCGTTTGTCCCAGGAAGCGGAGCGCCGAGCTAAATAGCGGCTTGATCAGGGGACCACCTTGGTGAAGAACCGTCTTCTGGAATTATGCAATGCTAAACCATAGACGGCCTTTTTCTCCTTTTTTGTTTTTGTTCTTTTTCTTTCTTTAAATGGGACCTTATCCCTAGAACATGTAGTACTTTTTGCCTTCTAAATAAAAGAGCATGCTTTATTCCACCATTTATTTGTACTGCCTGTTGTGCTTGTGGTGTTGTGGTAGCGTTTGCCCCGAATGGAGGACTTGTTTGTGGACCTGTTACCCTTGGCATACCTTGGTTTTAGGTACGAATAACAAGTTTGATGGGGATACCTAGAACAATTCTACGACAAGGTGATCATGGACGTTCCGGGTATCGGAAGAGAGAATGCCATGGAGCAGCTGGGCTCCCGGGGCATGATGAGGAATGATGGGCCAGTACTAAGAAACTTAGCAAAGGACATTTGTGGGCCTATTATCCTTGGCGTACTCTGACTTAGGATACGGATAATAGGATGAAAGGGAACCAACATACTTACTCAGAGGTAATGAGGACATGGCAAGTATAAGGGTTTTACCGCGGAGTCTTCCTACTCAGACGTAATGAAGACATGGCAGGAGTGGACTCAACGGAGGGTGTTTGTGGTTAACAGAGGACATTTATGGACCTATTATCCTTGGCGTACCCTAGTTCAGGATACGGATAATAAGACAAGAGAGAACCAACATACTTACTCAGAGGTAATGAGGACATGGCAAGTATGGAGATTTTATCGCGGAGTCTTCCTACTCAGAGGTAATGAGGACATGGCGGGAGTGGACTCAACGGAGGATATTTGTGGACCTAATATCCTTGGCGTACCCTAGTTTTTTTTGGTACAGATAATAAGTCGAGGGAGGACCAACATATTTACTCAGAGGTAATAAGGACATGGCAAATATGAGGGTTTTTTCGATGGAGCCCCCCACTCAGAGGTAATGAGGACATGGCAAGAGTGGGCTCCATGAAGGGGTACATAGAACGACTCAGAGGTAATGAGGACATGAAAGTTCTATGTAGAGGATGATTTATTTTTGGTGGAAGTGAAATGACTCAGAGGTAACATCGACGTGGTCGTTTTGGAAAGTTTGTGGATCCGTTACCCTTTTTTGTGCACTGAGAGTGCGGGTAGTGGATCATGAGGGAGGAGCTCTTTCAGAGAAATAAGTTCAGAGGTATGATCATACATGACTTCTTACCTAAAAGAGCGACCGAAATGTGAGTTCAGTGGCACATGCGGGTACATAACTCGATAATCTGGGAGAGTTGGAATGTGAGTTCAGCGGTACCAGCGGGTACATGGCTCGATAATCTGGAATTTGGGAATGTGAGTTCAGTGGCACCAGCGGGTACATGACTCGATAATCTGGAGTGTTGTGGATGTGAGTTCAGCAGCACCAGCAGGTACATAACTCAATAATCTAGGGTTTTTGTGAATATGAGTTCAGCGGTACCAGCGGGTACATGACTCAATAATCTGAAATTTTTGTGAACATGAGTTCAGCAGTACCAGCGGGTACACGACTCGATAATCTGGAAAATGTCGTTTAGATATAATATTTCTTCAAGAATGTGCCATTGACAGGCAGCATGAGCAAGTCTCTATTTTGTTTCGCGAGGCGGTAAGCACCGTTGGAGAATACGGTTTCAATGATAAATGGGCCTTCCCATTTTGGCTGGAATTTGCTGGTGGTTTTGTGAGTCATGACCATCGGTCTCCGAACTGCCAGAACGAGATCGTCCACTTTTAATGTTCTAAGTTTAACCTTCTTGTTGAAGGCTCCGGAGATGCGTGCTTGGTATAGCTCGATTCGTTGCTGAGCTAAGAGGTACTTTTCATCTAAGGCCTCCAACTCTTGTAGTCGGCGACGGTAGTTATCGTCCGTCGTCAATTGGTAAGTAAGGACAACGCGGAGCGAGGGTATTTGAGTCTCCAATGGGAGAACTGCCTCACTCCCGTATACCAGAAAGAATGGTGTGTTCCCTGTGGCTATTCAGATTGTGGTACGGTACGCCCATAAACATTTACCAAGCTTCTCGTTCCAGTTGCGTTTATTGGACGACACGAACTTTTTGAGTAACTTGATGATGGTTTTGTTGAATGCTTCTGCCAACCCATTCGCTGCCGGATTGTATGGCGTCGAAGCAATATTATGAATTCGGAGTTTGTCGCAGAATCGATAGAAGACGTGGCTTACAAACTGCGGACCATTATCGTAGATGATCCGTCAGGGCAGTCCAAAGCGATAGATGACGTGATACTTGAGGAAGTCGATCACGTTTGAAGTTTTGACTTCTGCAAGCGAAACAGCTTTCATCCATTTGGAGAAGTAATCTGTGATTGCGAGTATGAAGCGATGTCCTCGGAAGAAAGGTGGAGTAATCGGACCGATGATATCTATTCTCCATGCTTCAAATGGCCAGGATGCTACCGTCGGATGTAGAAATTCGGATGGTTGGTAGATGAAGTCTGCGTAGACTTGGCAGGCTTTGCACTTTCTTGCATAGTCTATCGCATCTGCTACCATTGTGGGCCAATAGTAGCCCATTCGACGAAGACGATCTTACAATTTTAGGTCAGGCTGATGGGCCCCGCAAACACCGTTATGAGCTTCACGTACGACTTCTTTGGCTTCTGCGTTTAACAGACATCGAAGCAATAATCCATCGTAGGATCGGTGATACAGTATTTTCGTCTCTGTATCGTAGAAGAATCTGAGAGAACGTCTTCTGATAGAGGTGGCCTCTTTTGGGTTCTCGGGCAGGATGTCGTAAACTATGAAGTCAATGAATGGTTATCTCCAGTCTGGGACTTCGTCGATCGTCTGAGCAGAATAACTCGCCACAAATTGAACATTGTTCTTGGGATAGACCAGTTCATGGCCTATCACATCCACCGATTGATGAGTATGATTTGCCACTGCTAGGGAAGCGACAAGGCCTGCTAAGGCATCGGCTTCGATATTTCGGAGTCTGGGAACGTATTCGATGAAGAACCCTTCAAATAACAAGATGATGTCGATCGCTATTTGGTGATAGGGGATCATGTCTTCGTGGCAGACTTCGTATGAACTCCGAATCTGGTTGACGATTAACTGTGAATCGCCGTATGCTTCAAGATATTCTACCTCCAGCTCTCTTGCAAGTTGGAGGCCAATGACCAAAGCATTGTACTCGGCCACATTGTTAGAGCAGGGTTCTGTGAGGGAGTAAGCGCGATTGATCACCATTCCGGAAGGAGAAACCAGCACCACCCCGACTCCGACGACGATGTTGCCCTTAGGTCCGGTCCTTGAGGCACCGTCGAAGAACATTTGCCATATATCATCATGAGAGGTTGCATGCGAGTCGACGACCTCATTTGGGATTCATTCATATATTCTGGACGACTCCGAGCCTGGGTGGGCTGCCAAAAAGTCTGCCAGGGCTTGACCTTTAACAGCCTTTTGTGGGACAAAGATCATATGGTAGGGGGACAGTAATATTGCCCATGTAGCGAGGCGAGAGCTGAGTGCCCCTAGTTTCGTCATGAGGACCCTGAGGGGGTTGACTCGTGAGATCATATGTATGGTTTGTCCTGTGACATAGTGCCGCATCTTTTGAATGGCGAACACCAGGACGAGGCATTCCTTTTCAACGGCGGTATATCGATGCTCTGGCCCGATCATCATTCGACTGAGGTAATATATAGCTTGTTCATGGCATGCATCATTATTTTATGCTAGCAAAGCGCCGAGGGATTGCTCTATTTCTCGTACATAGAGCATGAATGGTTTTTCAGCAATCGGGGCCACCAGGACTGGAGGGTTCAATAAATATTCTTTGATACTGTCGAAGGCACTCTGACATTCTTCGTCCCATACGAATGAGACGCCCTTCTTCATGAGATGGGTGAATGGCTGACAACGCCCGGAGAGGTTAGAGATGAACCTCCTGATGTAAGCTAACCTCCCTTGGAGGCCTCGAAGTTCTCGAAGATTTTTCGGAGGACCCATCTCCATGATTGCCTTTGTCTTCTCAGGGTCTACGTGGATACCCTGGGCGGTGATGATAAAACCCAAGAACTTTTTGTTGGATACGCCCAAGAAGGATTTTGTGGGATTCATCTTCAGGTTGTGTGCTCGCATCAGATCGAATACCGTCCTCAGATCCTGGAGATGGTCACCCTTACAGCGACTCTTGACGGCGATGTCATCAACATAGCACTCCACAGTCTTGCGCAAGTGATCCCTGAAGATGATACTCATAGCTCTTTGATATGTGGCGCCAGCATTCTTTAAACCGAAAGGCATGACTGTGTAGCAGTATGTGCCAATCGGTGTTCAGAATGATGTATGCTTTTCGACGTCATGAGACATCTTGATTTGGTTGTACCCCAAGAAACCATCCATGAATGACATGCGTTCGAAGCCGCATGTGTTGTCAATCATGATGTCTGTGATAGGGAGGGGAATTCATCTTTGGGACATGCCTCGTTTAGATTGCGGAAGTCGATGCAGATTCGAATCTTTTCATTCTTCTTGAGGACCGGTACTATGTTGGCGACCCAGTCTGGATGTTGCTCCTCGCGTATGAAGCCGCTGGCTATGAGTTTGTTGACTTCGGCTTCGATTGCATCCATGATGCCCTGGCAAAAATGTCGTTGTTGTTGTTTGACCGACTTTACATCTGGCCGAATGTTGAGTTTGTGAAAAGCAATCTCGGGGTTTAGTCCTGGCATGTCTTCATAGCTCCAGACTAACACATCAATGTATTCTTTGACGAGTTCCAGTAGCGATTCTCGCTCTTCGTCTGTCAAGCTTTTACTGACGAAGATTGGTTTTAGAGAAGATTCGCTGCCGAGGTCGACCTGTATAACCTCATCTTCAGTAGGAGGTTCTTTCTGTTCGAACCGCTTTTTCCATTGTGTATCTTGCTGTTGGGCCCACGGCTCTAACTCGAGGATTTCAGGAATGTCTTCATCTTCTTCGTAAGCGTTGACGAATGCCATGTTGACTGACAGAATTTGTCTGAATACGTCTCCGATGCTGGCATCCGAATCAGAAGTTGGTAACCCGGTTGAATGTGAATGCCAGTCGCATTCCTCATCTGAACTTTCAGGGGTCGTTGCGGGTGTAACATATCCCAGTCCGCATCGGGTCTTGCTATAGTAGTCCCGTAGTTTGCCAGCCGGGACTGGCGGCTTTAGAGGTAATCGTCGACCAGTGTCGTAGTTCAAGCCTGGCGTAGTCTCCAGATCATACCCCTATTTTTGCATGAGGTACTTGGATTGGGGGCTATAAAGATACAGAGGCAGTTTTCGACATCTGATTCAAGATCGACCTTCTCTATGGTGAAGGGTTGTGGGTCATCCTTTCGGCCAAAGAAGATTGGATGGTCTCCTCCCTCGATTATGTGGTAAGCGTCTTCCACTGGAGTAAGCTGGTTTGCGGTGTAAACATTTGTCACATGTGTGTGTAGGTGAGTGCCTATATCGTGTTCCATAGCATATATTGTACAAAGCTTATTAAGCTCGAGGTAGTTCAAAGATAGCCCTTTATTGATGAAGTATGGTATCTTTTCTAGCGGGATTACATCATCTGTGGAGGGAACATCAGCGTAGGCAGCCACATACTTGGCTAGCTCCAATTCTTCTATGGCCACCCCCTGTATAAATGAAGACTGAGAGAATGACCTGGGCAGCTTGATCGTCAGGGGTTCTGCTGGTAGGGCAGAACGTGGAGTCGTTGGTAAACTAGCGACCACCAGTTTGGTACTCGATGCTGGGCAGGGAGTTGTTGGCTCGCTAGAAGCCCCAGACCTTGCATCGGGGTAACGATTCTTCTTGGAAAGGCGTATCG
This sequence comes from Iris pallida, assembly GCA_029216955.1. Lineage (NCBI taxonomy): Eukaryota > Viridiplantae > Streptophyta > Magnoliopsida > Asparagales > Iridaceae > Iris > Iris pallida. Next base: position 90,014 of record JANAVB010042822.1, on the reverse strand, counting down.
TCATTGGCTTGTCGAAGGGATTGAGCTTCTCCATTTGTGGCTGGCCGACTCTAGGCAGTCTGATTGTTAATGGCTCCGTTGTGGGTCTTGGCACTTGGCCGGACCTTGGCAGCCGGATTATCATTTGCTCTTCTTGTGCCGAGAGGCTGATTGCGTCCTTACGCAGAGTGGCTGTAAGGGGTGCAGACATTTTAGGTTTGCGAGCTTGGAGGTGGATCATCAGAGGTTCTTCTGATCCTATGGCTGTCTCGGTACGAGCTTCCATATCTCCTTCATCAAGGTGCCTCTTCGACTTTTCGTATAGGCAGGAGTCTGAGTAGTAGGATTCGACCCCTTTGAAGGGATCAATGTCGGCAAATTCTGCCCTCACGAAGCCGTGTTTGTCGACATACTTGAAGCACTGGTGCATAGTGGAAGGCACGATCATATAATCATGTATCCAAGGGCACCCCAAGAGGATGTTATAGAAAGTGTCTGCGTCTATGACGTAACAGGTTACTTCTGAGTGAAGATCGCCAATTTAGCACTTCAAGCGAATCTTTCCAATCGGGTAGCTCCTACCCAAATTGAAACCGCAGATGGCGGTGCTTGTTGGCGTCAGGCGATACATAGGAATACAGAGATGATGTAACAGACCCTTCGGGATGATGCTTATGGAAGAACCAGGATCAATGTGCATCCGATCCACCTTTACGTCGCCGATGTATCCAGTGTAATATAACGGGCGATCGTACAAGTTGGTTTTGATGAGCATATCCTGCGGAGTGAAGACAATGTTGGGCATCGCTCCCGTGCAAGCGCTGTCTTGGAGATCTACAGGCGGGCTCTCTCCCGTGAGGTTGACCTGAGCCAGATAGGCGTCGGCATTCTGGAGTGCATCGCTCAAAGCCGTACGAACATCCCTTGAGAGTCTCAGGAGCTCGTATAATGACAATTTGGCTGGTGTGTTGGCCAATTGCGCCAAAATGTCGAAGTTGTAGGGCCTCTCCAGCCCCTGCGGTGCCTCTTTCCGGAGGGATTTGTCAAAGCGAGTCTCCTTCGGCCTAGGCTTGTCGATCATCGGAGGCTGAGAATGTCCCGGAGCGTCAGCTGTAGCTGGCTGATGATCTTCAGCCGAGTTATCAGTCACAGGTTGGGATTGTGCCCCAGACCGAGTGACGACAGCTGTGGCTTCTTTGATATCTACCGAGATTGTGCGGCATGATCTGACTTTTCTACTCTTCTTTTTGCGAATGGAAGGTGGTGTGGATTGAGTCACCTCGAGTACTAGGTCCGGATGGACCCACATGACCTCTTCCCGTGATGTGTAAGGGGCACTAGACCAGCAGCCTGATCCCAGGGAGGTGGAAGATTAGCAATTTCTATTGTTGCCAAAGGGATGGGTACCACACCGTCTTGAGTTTCTGTTGGAGGGAAGCTGCCAAATTGTACTGACACTATATTGGCTGCCACGGTTACCTCTTCGAAATCGATGGCCAGAGCGTTCGAATCGATGAGATGTTGGATGTACCGTTTCAGTTGGTAGCAGTCATGTGTAGCATGGTGGACATAGCGGTGGTAATGGCAGTACTTTGGGCTCTCTATTTCTGTCGGTCGAGGTTCCCGTCTTGGTGGAGGGAGCTAAATTCTGTCTCCTTGTATGGGCATGTCCAAGATGGGCTTGACGTTGCCGTCTTCGAAGGAGTAGGTCATTTGCGGCCATTGTTTGTCTGCCGGTTTTGACTCAGGCTTCTGTGCTGTGTCGGCCACCATAGCCTTCTTACCCTTGTTGTCTCGATTGTTGGTAGAGCTACCCCCATTGTTATTGTTGGCATTAGGACGCCTGCCCTTGTCCTTTCCCTCTGAGATGTGCAATCCCTGTTGACGAGCCTTCTTCAACTGTTCTTCGGCGCTAGTGGTACTGATAATAAATGTCTTTCAGTCCTTGAATTGACTTTCACCCATCCAGAGGCTGATTGTTAGAAGCAGTCTCTTCTGGCAAATTTCAATTAAGGAGGAATCCGGATTCCCGGACGACAATTTCATGGCGGTTTGGCAAAACCGCTCGATATAGTTCTTTGCCAGCTCTTTCTCCCCTTGAACGACGTCCATAAGGGTGGACATTGTGATGTCCTGTCCTACTTCGTAGAATCTCTCCAAGAATATGCGCTTGAAGCTGGCGAAGGAGTGTATGCAGTTGTCTGGCAGGTTGCGATCCCAGTCGAAGGTGACCCCTTCCAATGCCCCAATGAATAATCGCGTAAGGATGGCATCGTCATGGGGCAGATGGTCGGTGGTGACCTCGAAGTAAGTGATGTACCAACTTGCGGAGGTCTTTCCATCATATGGATTGATGTGTAATGGTTTATACTTTGGTGGGAAGGGAACATCTCTCCATGCAGCGGGATACGATTGTCATATCCTGAGATCTTGGCAGTTTTCTCGGGCGTGGAACATGGCCCGGAGCTCCTGGACCTAGCTTCTTGCCTCCCTGGCTTCGTCTGCAGCGGTAGGAGCCGACATTTCAGGAGGAATATTGCCCGGGTTTGGTGCCATTGAGTTTGAGTCTGCATTGACCGCGGGGCCCAAATTTGTTTGGCCAGGCGTCCCTCCTTGTAGAGTAGGGAGGGCTGCTTTGATCTCGTCCACAGATTTGACCAAAGTGCGTAGTATAGCCTCCAGAGTGTCGATGCGTTGGCGATCACTGGGACCCTCCTGGTTGCTGTCTGTCATGAATACCGTCCTCACATGAGAAGAAGTGGAAGGGACGGTGGATGACGTACTCTCCGAATCATACCCCTGTAATGAGAAGTCATTAGGGTATGTGGGAATGTCTTCCTCTGGTTCGGACTCAGAAGGAACAATGCCCCCAGCTTCCGAGTTTGCCTCGTCTTGGGAATTGTGGACGCCTTCGGGGACGTCGGGATTTGCTGCATCTGATGGGAGGGTTATTTCCCCCAGCTCGTCTTCTTGGAACATCGAATTGTTGTGGAGGTTCGGAGGAGTGCTACCCCCAGTTCCAACAACCCCCAGTGATGTGGACGATGAATCTTCTACTGTAGCAGATTTCGTCTTTGAACGGGTACCTTGGAAAACTCCGGTGGTGGGCACCCGCTTAGACGACAGTCTCTTAGTCATAGTGGTTGAAATCTTCGGGCTGGGAACATTTGTCTTCTTTCCTCTCCCATCGGCGGGGATTTTCTGAGCAGAGTTGCATGAGACGACGGGAAGTGCCTCATCTTCTGAACATGGTTGTTGCAGTCTTTGGAAGATGGACTGCCGGTCTTCTCGTACCGTCGCGTTATTACAACAGCAGTTGACGATGACTTGAGTGCAGTGACGTCCGTGGGAGGACTCTTTGCACCCCGAGGCACCTTCTCTTTCCTTGCGTTTGTGGAGGATGGCCTCACGCAAGTCAGATGGGTCCGGAGCGACCATGTTTGCTCCCTGGATTTTTGGAGACTTTTGGGAACCTCTCTGTCCGTTTTCCACCGGGGGCTGGACTCGAGTGGTTCTGTACAACTTCCCATCAGAGGCCCGCATAACAGTGTGTGGAACGCTCAGATGGTCAGAGGTCGGATCAGCGGACTGAGCTTGCCAAGCTCGTGCTGCCCTAGACTTCTTCACTGTAGTGCGCGAGGGCACATAGTAGGAAGTGTCTAAGTGGTGCTAGAGAGCGTCAGACATGTCTTCTTGGGAGCACAAGAGATCAGGACCATAGGAGAGGCGGTCGAAGACAGAGCTGCGTGGAGCAGGCGGCATGCGGCTGGAATCAATAATCTTCATGCGGATAACAGTCGTAGCCACATGAGCTTTCTTCATGCGGCTGAAAGTCTCAGCCGCATAGGTATTCTCCATGCGGCTGGAAATCCTGGCCGCATGAGTGTTATGCATTTGGCTGGCAATTTCGGCCGTATGGTCAACATTCATGCGGTTGGCAATCTTGGCCGCATGAGTCTTCGTTTTACGGCTAGTGCCTTTGCTCGATTTCTTCCTGGAGCACATAGAATCACTCTTTGTCCCTGCAAATCCAGTATCGTAGTGCTTTCCTCTGCCGGACTTGGGGACAGCAGAGTCCTCCATGGCTTGAAGTGGGGCCGCATAAGAGTTGCCTTCGCCGTCTTGGGCAGTAGAGAGTACTCCGTCCAGAGATTGGGGAGGAGCAAATGACTTTGGCCTCTACTCCCTGCGAGCCTTCTCTGTGCGGGTTCGCTTCTGGACCGGGCCAGCGCTTCCCTCAGAGAGCATTTCTTCGAACGCCTGTTGGTCGAAGCGGACGACCATCTTCTGTTGTGTGGAGCCAAGTTTGGCTACATCCGATTGCGTCACCAACTCCTCAGCCATGGAGAAGTTTGTCCCCAGCAGAGTCGTCATCGTGTTTGCCATTGATTGTAAAAGAACAGAACAATTATCGGAGGACTGAACTTAGACTCACAATACAAACTCGCTTGTACAAAGAAAGCCTAGGGACGAAAATCTAGGTACAGCAATCTAAGTACAATTGTTTATTTAGATTCTAGGGGGTGACGATAGAGGCTCGGGAATACGACGGCAGCTCTGCCTTACTCCTTGGACGATCGGGTGCAGCCTTGGCTCTGGAGAAGAAGTACTTGGCGTTGATGAAGAAATGCTCTCTTTGTTCTCTCTGTATGCTCCTCTCTCCTTTTGATCTCTGTATACTCTCTCCCTGATTCTCTCTGGATCCGGGCCGGGGTCGTCTCTCTCTCCTCTTCTCTGTGTCTTGCAAGGGAATGGCACCTTGCTATTTATAAAAGTGGGGGGCATTATTAGGGTTTTGCAATGATTGCCCATTCTCGAAAGTCGGCGGTCTGAAAGTTAATTAATCTGTGCCGTCCATCTTGCATATAATAGATTTAACCAATTAATGTGATTGCATTAAATCTCTGTGGACAATAAATGTTGATTGTCATGAATATTCGCGACTTGTAATGGCCTGCCACGTGTCTAATTTGCTTGATTTGATTTGATCTGGGCACTTATTACAACAAATCAGATTAGTATTTGTTAACACCCATAATTCCAGGAAGATAAGACTGTCACGTGTCTCAATCATCTTGGCAGAGCCGCAGATAAGTGAGCCACATGAGGCTAAATGGCCGCATGAAGATGGGCAGCCGCATGGGGATGAACAGTAGCATGAAGATGGGCAGCCGCATGCTGATGGGCGATCGCATAAGGGATGCAGCCGCATGCTGATGGGCGGCCGCATAAAGGATGCAGCCGCATGAATATGGGCGGCCGCAGCCGCATGCCTCGGGATTAGATAGATTCTGCCAGCTGTGAGAAGATTTTCTCCTCTTCCATAGGGACGCGCCATTACGTCAGTCATTATTGCCCCTTTTTGTCAGAGCTGTCATTTATCAGAGTTGTCAGCCGTCAGGGCATTAAATACAGCAAAAGACGAAGAGAAGTGCTGTTGAAAGCCACGTGGCTCCTCTCTGGGCCGCATGGAATTATTCGAGCCGCATGGACCCTTGAACCGCATGGGGATTCTTGGCCGCATGAACCTTTCTTTATTCTTTTCCATGCTTCTACAAGGCGTTCTGTCCTACATACTATGGTGCTGCATTAGATGAGTGCCTGGACTTGGACCAGCAGCAGGATCCACTAGCAGTAGATGACACTCCCTTAGATTATGATGTCTTTACTTTTATGGATCACTGTATATAGATTCTGATATTTGGGATATGTACTTATTTTAGACATTTAGAATTCTGGATGTATCTCTGTGTTTATTCTGTTCTGGATATTATCTATCATTCTATCTATCTTTATCCTGTTCTACCTTAGTTGTGATTGAGTTATATTCTGTTATGTCACCCCCATTCGGGGAGTATAACTGTTTATTACCTTAAAACTGTTAGATGTTGTGACCTAGGACAGCGTTCTACCGCCGACACTGCGGCGTAGGCTGGATGTATCCACGTCTCGTGCCCTTACTCTAGGGTGCGGGTCGTGACACAATCTTTCACCTCCTCGAGATCAGGCTGCTGGTCTAGTGCCCCTCACCACATCATGAGGGAAGGTCATATTGGTCCATCCGGACCTGGTACTTGAAGTGACTCAACCCACACCACCCTCCACTGGCAGGAAGAAGGGTAGAAAGATCAGATCCTACCGTACAATCTTGACAGATGTCGAAGAAGCCACAGCTGTTGTCACCCGGTCGGGTGCGTAATCCCAACCTACACCAGATAACTCAGCTGAAGATCATCAGCCGGCTACTGCTGACGCTCCAGGACCTTCTCAAACTCCGACGACCGACAAGCCTAGGCCGAAGGAGACTCGCTTTGACAAATTACTCCGAAAAGAGGCACCTCATGGGCTGGAGAGACCCTACAATTTTGACATCTTAGCACAGTTAGCCAACATACCGGCCAAGTTGTCATTATTCGAGCTCCTGTGACTCTCCAAAGATGTTCGCGTGGCACTAAGCGATGCACTCCAGAATGCCGACGCATATCTGGCTCAGGTCAACCTCACGGGAGAAAGCCCGCCTGCAAATCTCCAGAACAGTTCCTGCACAGGTGCAATGCCCAACATCGTCTTTACTCCGCAAGATATGCTCATTAAAACCAACCTGCACAATCGTCCGTTATATTACACTGGATACATCAGTGATGTAAAGGTGGATCGGATGCACATTGATCCCGGTTATTCCATAAGCATCATCCTGAAGAGTCTGTTGCACCATCTTCGCATCCCCATGCATCGCCTGACGCCGACAAGCACCGCCATCAGTGGTTTCAATTCGGACAGGAGCTACCCGATCGGAAAGATTCGTTTGAAGTGCCAAATCGACGATCTGCAGTCAAAAGTGACTTGTTATGTCATAGATGCGGACACTTCCTATAATATTCTCCTGGGGCGTCCTTGGATACACGATTACATGATCGTACCTTCCACGCTGCACCAGTGCTTCAAGTATGTCGACAATCACGGCTTCATGAGAACAGAATTTTTCGACATCGATCCCTTTAAAGGGGTCGAGTCTTATTACTCGGACTCCTGCTTGTACGAGAAGTCGAAGAGGCACCTTATCGAAAGAGATATGCAAGCTCAAACTGAGACAGCAACGAGATCAGAAGAACCTCTGACGATCCACCTTCAAGCTTGTAAACCTAACAAGACCGCACCCCTTACGGCCGCTCTGCGTAAGGATGCAATCAGTCTCTCGGCACAAGAGAGGCAAATAATAATCCGACTGCCAAGGTCTGGCCAAGCGCCAAAACCCACAACGGAGCCACTGACAATCAGGCTGCCAAGAGCCGGCCAGCCACAAACAGAGAAGCTCAAACCCTCTGACAAGCCAATAACGATACGTCTTCCCAAGATGAATCGCCAGCCCAATGCGAAGTCAGGGACTCCTAGCGAGCCAACAAGCACCAAACAGGGGGTCGCTAGTTCGCCAAAGACTCCACGTTCTGCTCCACCAGCGGAACCCCTGATGATTAAGCTGCCCAAGTCATCCTCTCAGTCTTCATTTATACAGGAGGTGGCCGAAAAAGAACCAGAATTGGCCAAGTATGTGGCTGCTCATACTGATGTTCCATCCGCAGATGATGTAATCCCACTAGAAAAGATACCTTACTTCATCAATAAAGAGCTGTCTTTGAACTACCTCAAGCTTGATAAGCTTTGTACAATGTATGCTATAGAACACGGTATAGGCACTCACCTACACACACAAGTGACAAATGTTTACACCGCAAATCAACTTACTCCTGCGGAAGGCGCCTACTTTATAGTCGAGGAAGAAGACCATCTAATCATCTTCGGCCGGAAGAATGATCCACAGCCCTTCGCAATAGAGGAAGTCGATCTCGAATCGGACGCCGGGAGACTGCCCCTTTATCTGTGTAGCTCCCAATCCAAGTACCTCATGCAAAGACAGGGGTATGATCTGGAGACAACACCAGGCTTGAACTACGGCACTGGTCGGCGGTTACCTTTACAGTTGCCAGTCCCGGCAGGGAAACCACGGGATTACTACAACAAGACCCGATGTGGACTGGGGTATGTTACGCCTGCAATGACCCCTGAAAGCTCAGATAAGGAATGCGACCGGAATTCACACTCAATCGGATCACCAACTTTTGATTCAGATATCAGCATCGGGGACGTATTCAGGCAAGTCTTATATGTCAATATGGCATTCGCCGGCGCTTACGAAGAAGAAGAAGACATTCCTGAACTCCTTGAATTAGAGCCGTGGGTCCAACAGCTGGATGCACAATGGGAAAAGCGGTTTGAACAAAGAGAGCCTCCTACTGAAGATGAGGTTATGCAAGTTGACCTCGGCAATGAGTCTTCTCCAAAACCAATCTTCGTTAGTAAAAGCCTGGCAGACGAAGAGCGAGAATCGCTGCTGCAACTCGTCAAAAAAAATATTGATGTATTCGCCTGGAGTTATAAAGACATGTCAGGGCTAAACCCCGAGATTGTACTTCACAAACTCAACATTCGGCCGGATGCAAAGCCGATCAAGCAACAACAGCGATGCTTCCGCCCGGACATTATGAATGTGATCGAAGCCGAAGTCAACAAACTGATAGCCAGCGGCTTCATTCGTGAGGAACAACATCCGGACTGGGTCGCCAACATAGTACCGGTCCTCAAAAAAATGGAAAGATTCGAATCTGCATCGACTTCCGCAATCTGAACGAGGCATGTCCTAAAGATGAATTCCCCCTCCCTATCACGGACATCATGATTGACAACACCTGCGGCTTCGAGCGTATGTCATTCATGGATGGTTTCTAGGGATACAACTAAATCAAGATGTCTTCCGACGATGAGAAGCACACATCATTTCGAACACCGATTGGCACATACTGCTACACAGTCATGCCTTTTGGTTTAAAGAATGCTGGTGCCACGTATCAAAGAGCCATGAGTGTCATCTTCAGAGACCACTTACGCAATACCGTGGAGTGCTATGTTGACGACATCGCTGTCAAAAGTTGCTATAAGGAAGACCATCTGCAGGATCTAAGGACGATATTCGACCTGATGCGAGCGCACAACTTGAAGATGAATCCTACCAAATCCTTCTTGGGCGTATCCAGTAGAAAATTCCTGGGTTTTATCATTACTGCCCAGGGGATTCATATAGATCCGGAGAAGACAAAGGCAATCATGGAGATGGGTCCCCCGAGAAATCTCCGTGAACTCCGAGGCCTTCAAGGGAGGCTAGCTTACATCAGGAGGTTCATTTCCAACCTCTCCAGACGATGTCAACCATTCACTCACCTCATGAAGAAGGGCATCTCATTCATTTCGGATGAAGAATGCCAACGTGCCTTCAACAGCATCAAAGAATATTTGTCGAACCCTCCAGTCCTGGTGGCCCCGGTTGCTGGAAAATCATTCCTGTTCTATGTACGGGCGATGGAACATTCTTCCGGCGCTCTGCTAGCACAAAACAACGATGTAGGCCATGAGCAGGCTATATATTACCGCAGTCGAATGATGATGGGGCCGGAACACCGATATACTGCCGTGGAGAAGGAATGCCTCGCCCTAGTATTCGTCATTCAGAAGACGCGACACTGTGTCACGGAACAAACCATACATGTGATCTCATGAGTCAACCACCTTAGGGTCCTCATGACCAAGCCAGGGGCACTCAATTCTCGCCTCGCTACATGGGCGATATTGTTGTCTCCCTACCACATGATCTTCGTCCCACAAAAGGCTATTAAAGGTCAAGCTCTGGCAGACTTTTTAGTAGTCCATCCAGGTTCGGAGTCAACCAGGATATACGAAGAGATTCCAGATGAGGTTACCGACTCACATGTGGCCTCTCATGATACCATATGGCGAATGTTCTTCGACGACGCTTCCAGAACTGGGCCCAAGGGCAACATCGTCGTTGGAGTCGGAGTGGTGCTGATTTCTCCCTCCGGGTTGGTGATCAATTGAGCTTATTCCCTCACGGAGTCCTGTTCAAACAATATGACCGAGTACAATGCTTTGGTCATTGGCCTCCGACTTACAAAGGAACTGGGGGTAGAATACCTTGAAGCATACGGTGACTCGTAGTTAATCGTCAATCAGATCCGGGGTTCATATGAAGTCCGCCATGAAGACATGATCCCCTATCACCAAACGGCGATCTGCATCATTTCGTCGTTCGAAGGGTTCTTCATAGAACACATTCCTAGACTCTAAAATATCGAAGCCGATGCCTTAGCTGGTCTTGCCACTTCCCTAGCAGTTTCGAACTATGCTCATCACTCAGTGGATGTGATAGACCACGAACTGGTCTGTCCCAAAAATAACATTCAGTTCGTGGTGAGCTATTCTGTCCAGACGGTTGACGAAACACCAGACTGGAGACAGCCATTCATAGACTTTGTAGTCTATGGCATCTTGCCCAAAAACCTAAAGGAGTCTACCTCTATCAGAAGGCGTTCCCTCAGATTCTTCTACGATACAGAGACGAAAATGCTGTATCGACGATCCTACAATGGATTACTGCTTCGGTGTCTATCAAATACAGAAGCCAAAGAAGCCGTACGTGAAGCTCATGACGGTATCTACGGGGCCCATCAGCCTGGTCCGAAATTACAAGACCGTCTTCGCTGGATGGGCTATTACTGGCCCACGATGGTAGCAGATACGATAGACTATGCAAGAAAGTACAAAGCCTGTCAAGTCCACACAGATTTCATCCATCAGCCATCCGAGTTTCTACATCCGACAGTGGCATCCTGGCCATTCGAAGCATGGGGAATGGACATCATCGGTCCAATCACTCTACCTTCGTCCAGAGGATATCGTTTCATACTCGCAATCACAGATTACTTCTCCAAATGGGCGGAAGTTGTTCCGCTTACAGAAGTAAAGACTTTAAACGTGATCAGGTTCCACAAACATCACGTCATCTATCGCTTTGGATTGTCCCGAAGGATCATCCACGACAACGGCCCGCAGTTCGCTAGCCACGCCTTTTATCGGTTCTGCGACAAACACCGAATCCAGAATATTGCTTCAACACCATACAACCTAGCGGCTAATGGTCTGGCTGAAGCATTCAACAAAACAATTATCAAGCTTCTCAAGAAGTTCGTGTCATCAAACAAACGCGACTGGAATGAAAAGCTCGGCAAATGCTTATGGGCGTACCACACTACAGTACGAATGGCCACCGGGAACACACCATTCTCCTTGTTATACGGGAGTGAGGCAGTTCTTCCCTTGGAGACCCAAATCCCCTCGCTCCGCATCGCTCTCACTTATCGATTGACGACATACGATAATCACCATCGCCGACTACAAGAGTTGGAGGCCCTAGACGAGAAGCACCTTTTAGCTCTGCAACGAATTGAGCTGTATCAAGCCCGAATATCCGGAGCTTTCAATAAGAAGGTCAAAATCAGAACATTTCAAGTAGGCGGTCTTGTTTTGGCAGTTCGGAGGCCGATGGTCATGACTCACAAGACCGTCGGCAAGTTCCAGCCAAAGTGGGAAGACCCGTTCATCATCGTTGTTGTATTCTCCAATAGAGCTTACCGCCTTGCAAAGTAAAACGGAGACTTGCTCATGTTGTCCATCAACGGCAAGTTCCTGAAGAAGTATTATGTCTGAAACAACATCCTCCAAATCCCAGATTGTTGAGTTATGTACCCTCTGGTACCGCTAAACTTACATCCTGACTCCATATTTCCCAGATTATCGAGTTATGTACCCGCAGGTACCGCTGAACTTACAACCACAGTCTACCTCCAAATATCTCGGATTGTTGAGCTATGTACCCTCAAGTACCGCTGAACTCACATTCGACCTCCAAATATCTTAGATTACCGAGTCATGTACCCCTTGGGACCACCAAACTCACGTACATTCATCCTTAAAATATCCTAGATTGTAGAGTTGCGTACCCTCTGGTACCGCTGAACTCACATTCTGCCTCTAAATCTTCCAGATTGTCGAGTTATGTACCCGCAGGTACCGCTGAACTCCCATCCTGGTCAATCTATATCGCATCTTTTGGGTAGTAAGTCACGTCTGATCATACCTCTGAACTTTCTCCCGAAAAGAAGCTCATTCCTCATGATCCACTACCCGCACTTCTAGTACACAAAAAAAAGGCTAATAGATCCACAAATTTCCTAAAACAACCACGTCGATGTTACCTCTGAGTTGTTTCACTTCCGCCAAAAATAAATCACCCCCTTACATAGAACTTCCACGTCCTCATTACCTCTGAGTCGTTCTATGTACCCCTTCATGGAGCCCACTCCTGCCATGTCCTCATTATCTCTGAGTAGGAAGGCTCCATCGAAGAAACCCTCATGCTTGCCACGTCCTCATTATCTCTGAGTAAGTATGTTGGTTCCCTTTCGACTTATTATCCGTACCCAAAATCGGAGTGCACCAAGGATAATAGGCCCACAAATGTCCACTGTTGACCACAAATATCCCCTGCGGAGTCCACTCCTGCCATGTCCTCATTACCTCTGAGTAGGAAGACCCCGCGGTAAAACCCCCATACTTGCCACGTCCTCATTACCTCTGAGTAAGTATGTTGGTTTTCTCTCGTCTTATTATCCATATTCTGAACCGGGGTACGCCAAGGATAAAAGGTCCACAAATGTCTTCCGACGACCACAAATGTCCTTTGTTGACCGCCAATGTCCTTTGTTGACCACAAATGTCCGCAGTCAACCACAAATGATGTACTAAGTTTTCTAGTACATGCCACTCTTTTCTTATCATGTCTTGGGAGTGTAAAACCCTAAATTTTCTAATTATTTTAGTGTTTTAAATATTATTTTTTGATATTATTTGGAATTTACGTGGAAATTGGTATATTCGTAATTATAGACATATAGCATATGTATGAGTGTGCTAGATATATTTTTAATAAATATCGTATTCAATTACTAAAAACCTTTTATACGTATTAAAGATTTATAGGATTTTTTTTAGAAGTTTATATATATAAAATATATATATATATATATATATATATATATATATATATATATATATATATATATATTTATATATATATATATATATATATATATATATACATAGTTACATATAAATAGTTATTGTTTGTGTATAAAAAAAATAAAAAATAAAAATAAAACAAAGGGGAGGGGGTGGGCCCGACCCCCACACCCCACCTAACTTTAGTAGCAGCAACCGCTGCTATGGTGGGACCCCCCTAATACTTATTCCCACGCAGCATCAGCTGCTTGGCATTAAACCCGAGCCCCACATTACTCCTACTCCTATTAGTAATAACAAACCCGGCGGCAGCAGCAGTATTTAACTGCTCGACAAAACCGAACCCTAACTCTCCATCTTTCCATCTCCGCTCCACCCTCAACCCCAAGGCCGACCTCTTTACGCACACGCTCCGACTACTCGCCGTCGACGACGTCGGGATCACTCCGAATCGACGGATAAACAGAGAATACTCTATTTTCGAAGAACTCAGGTACCCGTCTTCAACTCCAAATATTTTTGATTCTACCCAACGAAAATTCGATCTATCGAATGTTGTGCGTAGACAACATAAACCCCCTAAAAACCCTTTTTGGTAGAATCGAGCGAAACCCCATATATCGCTCGGTATTCGAACCTAAACTTCCTAAAAAACTGTCGAAACAGAACAGTTTCAGGGCGGTCCCAAACCCCTATTTAGAAGCCAAATTCTTGGCGATCCTTCGACTGTTTTGTAAAACTAATTGAACACGTTCGAAGACAACCTAACCACGATGGAAACGTAACTGGTAGATTAGTATTTCGATTTCTGTGTGTGTATTAATTCCATGCTAAACTTGTGAGAAAAAACTGATTTCAAAATAATAAATTTCTGAAATTTTTGTCCGATACGACGTCGCCCCGACAAACTGGGCGACGTGATCGCGCGTTATATGCATCGAAAGGCGCGTATGGACGTTGCGGACGTGTGGGAACTGACGGAACTTAGTTTTGTCGCGTGTGTGCGACGAAATCAACGTGTATCCGTCGAGATACCCCCGTATCGACGTTTTGCAAACTTGCCCATAACTTCGTGTACAGTCGTCGGATCGAGACGAAACTTGCGCCAACAGGTCCGGATCGAAATTCTGGTCCTGTATGCCAAGTTTGGTTCGATTCTGAGAAGGTCGAATCGGAACTCATTTTGGCGGGCCCGCGACCCACTCAAACGGGCGATTTTGTACACGGCTCATCGGAATCTAAAACTGGACATACCGTTGAGTTCCTCTCCTCAAACTGAAATCGTAGACATGTAGTTTGACGACTTTAGAGACCGTAGACTTCGGCACGCGTTTCGGTGCAAAGCGGGTCCAACGGCGGACATCGTTTTGACCCGAAATTACGATTTTACCCCTGTTCCAGAATTTGACTTTTGGACAGGCGTTTCCTAGGTATATCTTCTTCACCGAGACCATTTTTTATGTTTGTTTTAGCATTTGGAGTCATCTGTGATTTGTGAGTTTTGGTGCTGACGCTTGCTACTCTTGGACTTGCCACTTTGTACCACCAGGCAAGATACCTTGCCACCCTACTATGTGATTATTATGTTCTTATTTTTAGTTTTTATTTTCTGCATTGTTTCGTGATATTTTAACTGTACGTCCAAGTCACACTTGGGTGCAAGCGACTATATCGGTCGTTCTTCTTGCTTTATTTATTCTCTTGCATTGACTTAGTCTAGTGACCACCCATTGATGTTGAGGTATCGGTATATCTCATACGGCCTTGACACTTGTTGTATCACGTGATGTGTGTCACATATAGGACACATTTCCGCGTAGTTGGCTGGCCACCGATGCGTACGGAGCGTGCGACGGATAGGAGTAACTGCCAATAGTATTGCATGATTAGAAGACTTGGCAGTTATTAGAGGTTCATATCAGTCATGGAGATGATGATACTAGGCATTGGATGGGGAGAACAATACCTGACGTATGGGCTTCTTTACACTTCCATGATTACCTGTGCGCTCCTCCAGAGACGCAGGCTCCAGGCGCCCTCTGACGTTTCCCAGAGCGTTATGGACGTAGCCCCTTGCACATGGTGCCCTCTGATGCTTCCCGAGCGTTATGGACGTAGGCCCCTGGTACCCTCTTTGGGAACTATGCCGATCCTATTTTCAGCCAGGGCTCATGCGTCGAAGGATTGTATCTCAACTGCATGTTCACAGTAGAATGGTCAGGAACCCGATTGCATGCATACCTTTTTCTCTTATTATATTATCACAGTTTATATGGCATGGTGTTTTCTTGTATCTTGCTATGTCCCCTGAGGACCTGGTTATCTCTCCAGGTTAAGACGAGTTTCCACAGGAGTACGGAGCGGCATTGGAGCTATCCTACATTGATGATGAGGCAGTGCCTTATGATTCCTAGTCTATTTCTTATCTGTGATAGTTGTAGACATTATTTTACATCTCTTTTTCTTTCTATTTTGCAGAGGTCGAACTCCGATCTTGTGAGACTATTTTTCATAGCTGTTTGGAGTGAGTATGTTCACCCGGCTATCTTTTGATACTCATATTTATTCATTTAGACTTATTTATCTTCTGTGTTGAGCTGTAATGAGATTAGATATGTTATTATGGCTTGTGATTATTTTTATTTACAGCTTATGTGCATATATGAGGATTCCATATATTGGAGTATTCTTCGTATATGTGCAGCTGGCATGTTCACGTACTTGGTCCTATGTATTTTGGTACTGGGGCGTTACAGGGAGCCCAGCTGCTCCCTGGCATTTTTTTCAATACCAAGGACTTCCACAACGCCCTCATCGTAAAGTTGTCCTAGGTATCCCGCTCAAACTTGTTATCCGTACCTAAAACAAAGGTATGCCCAGGGTAACAGGTCCACAAATAGTCCCCCAGTGGGACAAAATGCCACAAACACAACAAGTACAAGAAATAAAGGATGAGTCGAAACATGCTCATTTATTCAAAATCTAAGATACTACATTATCTGGGACTATGTCCCTGTTACAAGATGAAAAAAGAAAGAAAAAGAGCAAAAATAAAAGTAGAAAAAGGCCGACTATTGTTCGGCGATACATAATGCCATGAGACGGTCTCTCAACAGGGTAGTCGACCGCTCAAACCTCTATTTGGCCCGGCGCTCGGCCTCCTGATTTAGCAGCGCCGCATCTTCCAAGTGCGCATGAGCCCGCCAGCCGTCCTCAAACTTCTTCAGAGCACGCTCCAGGTTAGCAGAAGCTCGGGAAACCCTTTCGGCGTCCTGAATGATTAACTCTTTATCTACACGGGAAGCTTCAAGCTCAGACTCCAAGAAGGCCAACTTCTTCTGAAGTTCGAGGATCTACTCCCTTGTATCGGTTAGTCCACGGGAGGCAGCCGATTCCCGAGATCTACAAACCTCGCTCCGGCGGCTCAGCTGGTCGTACAAGAGAGATAGGTCGCCAAGGTCCTTCATTATGACCGGCTTGGACGTATCTCGCACAAGCCTTATCTTCTCCAAGGCAGTGGTGAGGAAGCCCTGTTCCTGATCTATTGTCGCAGACAAATCAGCTTACCACAGCGTTCAAAATTGGGCCACAAGCTGATCAGCCTCTAACAACTTGGGCTCCAGAAGCGCAGCTATCCCCTCCCCGCCAGGAAGGGTTTTAAGAGATCTCAATCTGCCCGTGAGCGCATTATCGGGCCAGGGCAAAGGGGTCCTCCGCTCTACAGTAGCATCGACTCCTCTTTTCAAATAACGATAGAAGCTGTCAACCACATCCTGTGACACCTCATCCAAAACTTCCGTAGAGGATGGCGTCAAAGAAAGTGTGGCTGGCAGTGTCAAAGAAGACGCAACAGAACTTGCTGCCCCTGCCATAAGAGAGATAAATTCTAAGCGAAAGGACGCTTGAACAGCGGACAAATCTTTCTCTGCGGCCCGAAGAACTTGGACACTCGATAAGGCTAAAAGGTCAACCCCCAAAGTTATACGAGCAGGGAAGGATGAAGGGACCATTACTCCCTGTCCAGGCTGTGCCGCCATCTGATCTCCCGAACTCGATCCGACGGAAGGCCTCTCGAGATAAATCGGGAGAGGAGGAGGCACGCTCTCTTCCACCAGATCCCGGCTAGCAGAGCCTTCCCTGACAATATCCGTCATGGGTAGCGAAGAGGCAGGACCTATATGTCCAGAGCAACTATCAATCATCTTAACCCGAAGGATGTGATGATAGAGCGAATAAACCTCCTCACTGGTCAAGATCTGACTTAGCTTACCAGGGGAAGGTAGCGAAAGTTGAGGTTCAATTTCAGTGATCGTGCCCTCCTCACCGACGACATCCGAGACGAATTCCGTGGGTTCCTCCACTCCAGTAGTCCCGGAGGTAGACGCAGTGAGGTCCACATCACCCGGCTGGAATCCAGCACCCTCAGAGATTAGCTCGAAAGGGACATCGCCCTGAATAAAGACCTCCATGACGGGAGGAACTTCAGCCCCCGGCAGTAACGATCTCGGTACACAGGTCACTAACCAAAGTGGCTATGACCGGATCAGCTTTAGGAACATCAGCTGGTTCCGAGAAATCACTTTCTTCTAACGCTTACAGAGAGAAGAAAAAATGATTAATCAACAGTTCAGAAAAAAGAAGGACCAAAGCAAAGGATGGTTGTAGTTCAATTCACCTCCGAAGCAGCATCATCACCTTCACCTCTCTCTTTAATGAACAGCACGTGGCATCTTACCGCAGCCCGCTTCGTAGAGTAGGTTCTGCCACCATCAGTGGACACACACCTGCTCCGCTTGCACGAAGGACCAGGCACGATGGGCTGCTAATTCGCCACCATCTCATCAGGCACATCAGGCGGCTGATCTGCCACCACTTCATCGGACACAATGGGCGGCTGATCCGCCGCCACCTCGTCTAGAGGAGGAGAGAGTCATCGACACCCTGCTCGCCATCCTCTTCATCCGCAGTGGTGGACTCCAAGTCCGGCACAGGAACCATGTTCGCCCTCTGCTTCCTCGTCTTCGACCCCTGGGGCTTCTCCGCCAAGCCGGTACCAACAATAAGACTGGTACGAGGGTCAAAGTTAACAGAAAACCTGCTCGTAGTGACGTGGTAGAGAGCCGCTAAATACAAAATCTCTCCTTACATCTCAGCGTCAGGGATCGAGAAACTAGCACGGGTATGAGCAATGTCATAGTAATGCTAGGCCCTGATGCCATCCAGAATCCTACCTTCAAAACCCAGGCAAGAGCAGGGACTCTCTAGGAATAGCTGGCTGTACCCACACTGGCGGAAGAACTGGCTGGGCAAGTAAGGTTTCAGGTAGACGGTATTGTGGTTGGGATATACTAAGTACGAGGGACGAATGTTACGCAACTAAAGAAGCATCCTCCCGGGTAAGAGGAGAGGAGTCCCGGTACCGTCAACGTGTACACTCCTCACTTCTTCAGCAGAAAAATGGGGAACAGACACGAAGAAGTTGTATCCATCCACCCTCGCCAATGCCCTCCGACAGGTGGGAAGAGTGTTGTACTCCCATGACATCTGGCGGTACTGGAAGATAAAAGCATCGTCGTCAGTTACACCGTCTTCTGGGCCAGGTCTCATCAAAGACCGGTAGTACATTAATAGCCACCCCATCAAATAATGGTAGGGCAACTCGATTCATTCAAAGTTCATCGTCGTGTCATGGGCAATAACCTTGGACAAAAAAGTATGGAGGCCACGGTGTATACTATACACCATGGCCAGAAGAAGAGCCAGTCTGACCCCGAAGGCCAGCTTCACGGCAGGAAGGATGAAATTTCGGCTGATCCTCTCAATGGAACCAACTCCTCCTAAGACTACACAATTTTGTAGCCATACCATCAGGAACCCTGCCAGGATTGCCTTCTCCGACAGAGGCTGGGTATCATGATAAAAATAATCGAAGGAATCAGTTTGACTCCCGAACGTGTCGCTCAAAGCCCTCGATCTCTTGGCGGTTAACACCAGATCCTGTACTCGCTCTCAGGTCAGAGGATTCCGGGGAGTAACCCGGCCTGAGGCACCATGCTGAAAAAGGTGGGAGAGCCAAGCCCTAGTATGCGGAAGGTTCCCTTTCGAGCTACCATCCTTCTTGGTCGTCTGCTGACAGTAACTGTGGTGACACAGTAACTCCTGGTAGACAACAATGAAACTCGGATATCGTTGCTCCAAATCTTCAAACTCTTCGTTCGTTGGAGTATATACTTCAAACACTTCATTGCCCCAGGGCAGCCTAGAAACTGCGTGCATCTCATGAAGAGTGAGACCAATCTCCCCTCCAGGCGCGAAGAAGGTCCTCGTCCCCCGGTTGTACATCTCCAAGAGAGCCATGAACAACTCCTTGTTGATGGACAGTCCGTGACATGTACCCCGGATGACGTGGTAGAGACCAACCTCACGCAGGAAAGTCCTATATTCTCGTAAAATCCACCCGATCAAATTGGCCCACGAAGGGATGGGGTGTATCCAGTTCAAAAGCGAGAGCCGGCCAACGGGATAAGACCCTTTCCGAGCGAGTTGATTCAGGAAGGTGTCGGCTTGAGAGAATAAGAAATTGGGACCTTGCGCATTTAAGAAGGTACCCGGGGCCAGCCCCATCACGTAGCAGCTGACCGGTTCCCTGCCCGTGTACGTTGATCCAATGTGCCTATTGTAGTGGATGTTACCCACAATCATTTCCGACCGGCTCGGGGTCAAGGATTCCGGCATCTTCCTGTCCATCGGCAACATGTTGAACCACACCAATGGGAAATGACACTCCATCTGGGGGATGTGGATCACCCTCCCAGCAGAAATAATTTCCAATTCTCATATATATCCAATACCTGAGAGTTCTTCACAGTCAGGGCATCCCCGAAGAAGAATGCCGGCTTCAGGTACTTTCCCTCCAATCGTCTTGAGTTCAGCATGGCACAGAGAAAAGAAAGGGCTGGTTCTTGATAAGATTCAGCCTCTCCTCAGGCTCGTTCTGGGGCAGTTGCTCCACCACCGGCTGGACTAGATGGTCAAACCGAACTCCTATGGCAAATTGGGCCTAACCCACCAGGGGTTCTCCTGCAGCTTTGACTGGCAGATTTACTAAAAAGAGACAAAAGAAACAAAGTCAAGAGACGGCCAGAAAATATTTAGAGTTCATGCGGCTTTGATTAAACGAGTTCTTATGTGGCTCAGTTTTTACAGAGTACATGCGACTCTGTTTAGATGAGTCTTTATGTGGCCCGGTTTTTTCACAAAGTTCATGGGGCTCGGTTTAGACGAGTCCTCATGCGGCTCTGTTTAAGTGGGTTCATATGTGGTTCTGATTCGTGGAACGTTATGCGGCTCGGTCCATTAGGAGCTCATGCGATTCTGTTCAGATGGGCTTCATGCGGTTCAGTTCTAAAGGCGTTCATGCGGCTCAGACGTTCTCATGCGGCTCAAACATAGGGCATACCCCATGTGGCTCGAATATGAAAATTTTATGCGGCCCATACAATATATGCGGCTTCATAAAGACAGAAAATGCATTGAATGCTGAGGGAAAGACGGCTTGTGCATAAAAAACATGCAACAGAGCTATTGTTTCAGGGTTTGAAGTGTTCGATATTCTACATAGTCCTTACCCTTGATGGCAGGGTGGACGTCAAGATGGACTAGGGGAAGATGAGGCCGCCGCCTTCTTTCCTTTTGCCGCAGCAGAGGCCTTTGGAGCTTTGGAAGCTTTGGGGGCCATTGTCGATGATGGTCGGAGAAGGAAAAACAGCAGCTTAGGGCAAGAGAAGAACAAAAGAAAATAAAGAAATCTCCATGACCTAAACACACCCCTATTTATAAGAAAATATGGGGGGCACGTGGACCAATAACCGCTTCGGGTCGTGTACTGCAGGCAAAATCGACTCCTCGGATTTTGCCCCCTCTCATAAAGGAGATCACCCAGGACATAAAAGCTAAATATTTAATGAACCAACTCTTGGGATTCTCCCAAAAGACGACTCCAAATTATAACGAATCAAGAGCAATTAATGCCGCCTACGTGACAGAGAGGACAGTATGCAACTAGAAACGATCCATGCGGCTAGAAAGTCTATGCGGCCAGACAGGCCATGCGGCCAAGAAGTCCATGCGGCCAGAACATCCCATGCGGCCAGCGGAGCTCATATAGCCATGCTTCTTATTCAAAGTATTTCAATTTCTTAAATTAAAAACTTTGAAGGGGGTCTTGTAGAATCATGCAAAAGAACAAGAAAAGCCAATGCGGCTCAAAATAGAAGAAGCCCATGCGGCTTAAAACAAAAGAAGCCTCATGCGGCTCGGGAATCTATCGGAGCCTCATGCGGCTCAGAAACTCTCCAATAGCCCCATGCGGCTCAGAAAAGAATCACGTGGCCCTATGCAGCTTGCTTTTTACAGCTGGCCATAAAGTGACTGTAATACCTGTGGTTCGTATTACGTATTTTTGAAATACGTGTACGTATTTTATTCTGTATTGCTTGATTTCCTTGCTTAGTTTCCTAGCTTGACTTGGTTTATTCCTGGTTCGGGTTGGCTTGGTTCGGTTTGGGATTTCATTTGGTTCATGATGAACCATGGATAAACCCCCTACCTACCACCCCTTGATATTTATTAACCCTTTCTTCATTCTCTCTCTTCATTTATCATCTTCTTCTTCCTCATTTACTTCCTTACCTACCAGAGAGAGGAGAGAGAGGTCTAGGCAAGTACAACTTGCTTCATGGAGGAACTCAACTTTTATTACTTTATTCTCTTCCTTACTACATTCTAAAACACTTTAGTACTTGACATTTCTAATTTCCATGGCTAGATTCTTGTAGATCTAAGTTTACTTTATTTTTGGATTCTTGGGTTTTGATCTATTTAATCTTGTTATTTTCAAGTTTTGATGGTTCCATGTTGTTGAGTAGCTCATTCTACCCCATTTTGACCTAAGAAAGTTCGGATTTGGGCTCCGGATGATAGAGTTATGCAGCTTGGAAACCATGGTTTATGGTGTACTTCTTCTCGGGAATTTGGGGAAGAAGCACAGTCCATCGAGCCGCATGGAAGCACTTGACCGCATGAATATTCATGCGGCAAGTTAGTTCCAGCCGCATGGGGCTCTACTCCGTGGGCCGCATGGTCCTTTGTCCCCGGGCCGCATGGGTTTTGCTATGTGAGCCGCATGGACTTGAGTTCGACCCAGCCGCATAAAGACCCTTTCTAATTGAGCCGCATGAGCCCCAGTTATCTTGAGTTGCATGAACTTCATGCGGCTATCCTTCAGCCGCATGAGTTCCTTCGCACCCAGCCGCATATGCGCTACTGTTTTGGGCCGCATAAGGCCCATCCATCCTCCAGCCGCATATATATCACCCTTGCCAGCCGCATAGGCCCTGATCCCCGAGCCGCATGAGAAACCCCCCCAGACCCAGACCCTGGCCGCATGGACTTCTGAGTCCGGGCCGCATGATCCCGATTAATCCCAACCGCATGAGCCCTTGCCTTTTCAGCCGCATGCGCCTTGGGCTCCCTGAGCCGCATGAGCGTGTAGTCCCAGTCGCATGGACTCATCCCCTTGAGCCGCATGGACTTCCAGTGCCCTATCTTGTTATGTTGTTATTATTATTATTATATATATATTGATATTTTATTAGATATTTTATGTCTATTTTATATCCTTACGCCTTTTGTCCTGAACTTGAAAATCATGAATTTATTTAATATGTTTAGAACTGATAATTGAGCATGACGTGATAGTGACCCGTAGTGGTGCACTCCTGACATGATAACCTGACATGACCTGATAGAGGCCCGTCGTGGCGTACTCCTGATTAGTACACTTGACATGATAACCTGACATGATATATCTTGATCAGCTGTTGTGACGGCTACCTGACATGACATGACCTGTATAATTAATCTTGGACACCGTGGGCGATTATGCTTGTACAAATAATCCAGTCCTGTCTTGTATCATGTCTAGGATGGGACTCCTGAGTACCACGGTCAGGAGTACCTACTGAAATGGACTAAGGCTAATAACTAGATTAATACAGTAGTCATGAAGAGATCTCCCAGCTACAGGCAATCCCGTTACCTGGGCGCGCTTGGGATCTGTAGCCTGCCGTCGAGTAGGGCACATTTCCAGCACACTGTCATGTGTTGCACCCTTCAAGCTACCTAAGGGTACATGCATTTCCTGGACGGTGTACCCACCTGAATTCAACCCCTAATTTTGACCTGGGTAACCTGGATGGTCTGCAGGGCTTGTGGCTGTGGAATAATCTCACTGCATCTGGTTAGTAATTAGGCTTGTGATAACCCTAGTTAGTTAAAGTATCAAGCCGTAGTTCTTACTTGGCCGTGAAATGATTGGATGTAGTCTAACTAGTCTAGTCTTGTCCTGATCCTGCTCCAGATTGCTATATGACCTGAATGCCTGTATTTATTTTTACCGATAAATAGTGAGAATTCTAAGTTCTATTCAGACGAAGGGTTACAACCTCGGTCCTTGTTTGGTTTACGGGTTGTAACCTGGTTATCTGAATAGTTCCATGGTTATCTCGTCGTATATCATCCTGATGTGTTTTCTTTATTTCCAGTTCTTACTTTTATTTATATCTTGTGCTGATTGCTAGTTTTAGTTTCTAAGTGAAGCCTCCTTTGTGGCACTTGCTCTTTCTGGGATCTGACCCAGCTGGTTTTGTATGGCCAGATTTCGGAGCAGCTCCAGAGGATCTACCGACTATCCAGCCCGATGGTGGCGGCTAGACGTAACCCGGGAAACGAGTGGGTTTATTTTTGCTCTCTCACTTTATTGTAAAAATATTCTTTTGAGGCGTTTAGCCGACGAGCACCTGTTTAGCTCGATTGTATTTACTTACTGTCTGCCTACGGGCTGTAACATGATTGACAGATCCTAGGGTTGATCATGTATGACTAAACTCTTGCTAGTCCTAACATTTTGTAACGACTAGCTTCATGATCAGCTGAATATGTAATATTTGGGACGCCTTATTATCGTATATTTAATGATCATACATCTTGTGACATTTACTTACTTGCTTGTGATTGAGACACTAGGCTTGCTCATGACCATAGGAGACTGTTGGCTTGTAGTAAACCCCCATGTATCTAGACAGCCGTGACCGTATAGCGAGGTGGGTTGCACTTCAATATACGTAGCTGACTATGTCTGCCCCCGCTCTCCAGTATTCTGGTTCTGGGGCGTGACATGGTTTAAGTGGTGGCCCATGCAGGTCTTGTAAATCAAGATATGTGAGGGTTTACCGAATAGATGTCTCAATCAACATTCGCCCTTGATCTCTGCTCATATCTTCAGAATCCCTGGATTCTTGTCCTGATCACATTTGCTTGTAATCATTGGTCTAACCTGGTCCTTCCTTATTGTTCCCCATGTCGTCTTCTTCAGCGGCATTGTTCGTGGTCCTGCCGATCAGCAAGGCGGAGCACCTCCCGCGGACCAGCAGCAACCTGGGGATCAAGCCCAGCATTCCGGAGTAGCCTCCAGAGTCGTGCCTTCTGGCGGAGAGCCACCAGTCCAGCCTGCCGAGCCTGATGATGGTACTTTGGTAGGACTCATCAGGACCTTGATAGCTTTCCAAGATCGCAGAGGAGATGCCTTACACCAGGCAGTGACAGATGCTTTGACCCGGGGCGGTCATCAGGGTAACAGCACGGCCAACAGCTTCAAGCGCTTGAACCCTCCATTCTTCGACGGTAGTGAAGATGCTATCGCCGCAGATGCTTGGCTTCAGGATACTGAGGTGATTCTAGAAGCAGCCAGGACTCCAGAGAACGAGAAGGTGGCAGTTGTGCGCCTGCAGTTGTTAGATCTTGCCCGCAGCTGGTGGGCGGCGCAGGCCGTTGGGTTAGCAGCACCCATTCCATGGGCAGTGTTCAGAGAGAGATTCCAGACCAAGTATTTCGATGCTGTAGCTCGGTACGATCTACAGACGAGGTTCACCAATCTGAAGCAAGGAGGCAGGACGGTCGACGGATATGCGGCCGAGTTTTCAAGACTCAGTCGGTTTGCTTCCACCTTGGTGGCAACCGAGTATGATCGAGCCCAGCGGTTCCAGCAGGGACTTCACCTGGAGATCTTGTTAGCAGTTGAGCAGTTTGAGCATCCGACTTTTGATGCAGGCTTGAGAGCAGCCCGGAGGCATGAGTATACCTCCCAGAGGATCGTGGACAGGACCGGAGGTCGGAAGAGATCTCACGGCCAGATGAATCAGTCTTCAGCACCAGCCCCGACAGCCAGGGGTTTGACTATTGGAACTCCGAGGCGGGCGGCCTCAGTGACGTCGGTCCAGCATTCTACCCCGACGTACCCTCAGCAGCAGCAGCAACAGAAGCAGAAGTAGTATTCCGCAGTAGGATATTCTCATTGTGGGAAGCCAGGCCATGTAGTGGCAGAGTGTCGTAGGGCACAGGGATTGTGTCTGGTTTGTGGAGCACCAGACCATAGGGTTGGATCCTGTCCGAACAGGGGTGGTTCATCATCATCCAACCTTTCTAGCTCTTCGGTGAGAGGACCAGCACCGATCCAGCAGCAGCAGTATCCATTGCCGAGGCCCTTGCCGCCTCAGTCCCATGTATTCCAGCAGCAACAACTCCAGCAGTATGCTCAAGCCCAGGCCTTGAGTCAGAATAGGCAGCGAGGATTTCAGCAGAGGGGACCAGCACCCCGAGGGCATGGTCAAGCTATGGTGTTGACCATAGAGGAAGGATTGGCACCAGGTGAGGTAGTGGCAGGTACTATTCTCGTCAACTCCTTTCCAGCTTCAGCTTTATTTGATTCTGGTACATCACATTCATTTATGTCTGTACGATTTGCGATACGGGTAGGATTGGAGCCCGAGTCGTTATCGATAAGGCTTAATATACTTACTGGTAACGGACTTGTGGGAGTCGATAGAGTGTTTTCCTCGTGTCGGATCGTAGTTAACGGTAGAGTTTCCTGCTAGATTGATAGAGTTCCCGATGGCCGATTATGATGTGGTTTTAGGGATGGATTGGTTGAGGAACCAGTATGCTAGAATAGACTGCTATATTGGTAGAGTAATTTTTAGCATTCCAGGCGAGCCGGAGTTTTCTTTTTCCCGAGGTAAAGTTGGGTCTTCTCCTCCGATATTGCGGATGGCAGTAGCAGCAGTTCAGTTGCCCAGGATAGTGGATGAGTTCCCAGATGTTTTCCCAGAAGAACTTCCAGGTATGCCTCCGGAGCGGGAGATCGAGTTCACCATAGACTTGATTCCCGGGACAGCCCCAGTGTCAGAGAGAGTCTACAGGATGGCGCCTTCAGAATTGGAGATCTTGTACAAGATGATTGAGGAACTCAGGACCAAGGGATTCATTCGTGCTAGTGGATCGCCTTGGGGAGCCCCGATGCTTCTTGTGAAAAAGAAGGATGGTACGTCTAGGTTATGTGTTGATTATCGTACCTTGAATTCAGTGACAATCAAGAACAGATATCCTCTCCCAAGGATAGATGACTTGTTTGATCAACTCAAGGGGGCATCAGTATTCTCGAAGATTGATTTGCGGTCAGGATATCATCAGATCAGAGTCAGAGAGCAGGACATCCCGAAGACAGCTTTTAGATCGAGATATGGATATTGGGAGTTCCTTGTTATGCCTTTTGGAGCAACCAATGCGCCGACAGTATTCATGGATCTCATGAATCGCATCTTCATGCCCTACTTGGATCAGTTTGTGATTGTGTTCTTGGATGACATCCTGGTCTACAGCAAGAGTGAAGCGGAGCATGAGCAGCATCTCCGTGTAGTTCTTCAGATCCTCAGAGAGCACCAGTTGTATGCCAAGTTCAGTAAATGCGAGTTCTGGCTCGATCGTATTTCGTACTTGGGTCATATCATCACTCGAGGAGGAGTAGAAGTGGATCCCCAGAAGATTGTGGCTATTGAGTCATGGCCAGTGCCCAGCACAGTTACAGAGGTTCGTAGTTTTCTTGGATTGGCCGGCTACTACCGGCGGTTTGTTTCGAATTTTGCTCGAATTTTAGCGCCATTGACCCAGTTGACCCGCAAGGATATGCAGTTTGCTTGGACAGCAGAGTGTCAGAGTTCTTTTGAGCAGTTGAAGCGAGGCCTGATAATAGCTCCTATTCTCACGCTTCCAGATGGGACCGAAGGATTCTCAGTGTACTGTGATGCTTCAGGCAGAGATTTAGGATGTGTTCTGATGCAGCATGGGAAGGTAATAGCTTATGCGTCACGACAACTTCGTGATCATGAGAGGAATTACCCAACCCATGACTTGGAGCTGGCAGCAGTGGTGTTTGCACTTAAGTTATGGAGGCACTACTTGTATGGAGACAGGGTAGAGATTTTCACCGACCACAAGAGCCTGAAGTATGTTTTCACCCAGAAGGATCTTAACATACGTCAGAGGAGGTGGCTGGAGCTGCTTGTGGATTATGATGTCAACTTGCAGTATCATCCCGGGAAGGCCAATGTTGTAGCGGATGCATTGAGCAGGAGAGCCGGAGTTTATTTTCTAATAGCGCAACCAGAGCTGTTAGCAGATCTTCAGAAGATAGGTATTGAAGTTGTTCTCCCTTCCAGTGTGGCGTTGATGGCCAGTATGCAAGTTCAGTCCACTATAGTCGAGAGGATCCGGATGGCGCAGTCGACAGATTCCAAGCTTCAGCGACTCAGAGCAGAGTGTGAGGCAGGAAGAAGACCAGAGTTATGCATTCATGGGGATGGTACACTTCGACATGGTAATCGTTTTTGTGTACCCAGCGGAGATATCAGACAGGAGATCATGTCAGAGGCGTACAGTTCGCAGTATTCCATCCATTCCGGCAGTACGAAGATGTACCGCGATATTCGTCAGCATTTCTGGTGGAATGGCATGAAGCGGGAGATAGCTCGGTTTGTCTCTCGGTGTTTGGTTTGCCAACAAGTTAAAGCCGAACATCAGAGACCGGCTGGACTTCTTCAGCCCTTACCGATTCCAGAATAGAAGTGGGAGCATGTGAACATGGATTTTGTGACCGGATTGCCTAGATCCCCAGCTGGTAGAAATGCTATCTGGGTTATAGTTGATCGGCTCACGAAAGTGGCTCACTTTCTTCCATTCAGAGTTGGTCAGTCGACGGCTCAGCTAGCGGAGATGTACCTCAGACAGATTGTCAGATTGCACGGAGTGCCAGCCAGTATCACCTCGGACCGAGATTCAAGATTTACATCGCACTTTTGGCGTAGCCTGCAGGAGAGTTTGGGAACTCGCCTCCAGTTCAGTTCGGCATATTATCCGCAGACAGATGGTCAGTCGGAGCGTACGATCCAGACTCTTGAAGACATGTTGCGGTCTTGCACACTTGACTTTAGTGGTTCGTGGGAAGATCACTTGCACCTGGTGGAATTCTCGTACAACAACAGTTTCCAGGCCAGTATCCAGATGGCACCGTTTGAGGCACTTTATGGCAGGAAGTGCAGATCCCCGCTAGCCTGGGATGATGTTGGAGAGAGACAGATGCTCGGTCCAGAAATGATTGCCCAGACAGTTGAAGTGGTCAGGAGAGTTCGAGATCATCTTCGAGTTGCCCAAGATCGCCAGCGTCATTGGGCCGATTCTCATCGGCGCCCTCTCGAGTTTTCGGTCGGCAATCATGTATTCCTGAGGATTTTGCCTAACCGTGGCGTCATTCGTTTTGGCGTACGGGGCAAGCTTAGTCCTAGGTATATAGGACCGTTTGACATTCTGGAACGAGTAGGAGATGTATCCTATCGTCTAGCTCTTCTGCCGTCGCTAAGCGAGGTGCATGACGTGTTCCATGTATCCCAATTACGACGATATATCCCGGACCCGAGCCCTATCCTGGATCATTCGGAATTGGTTGTTGGTACCAACCTTTCGTATGAGGAGAGGCCCGTGTCTATATTGGACCAGAGAGAGAAGATCCTCAAGAACAAGACTATCAAGTTAGTCCGAGTTGCTTGGGGTCATCACTCTTTGGGGGAGTCAACGTGGGAGCGTGAGGATGATATCCGATCGCGATATTCCGACTTTTTTGACTCGTGAGGTATAATGTCTTTCTTATGCCTCATGCCTTCGATTCCTTGCTTACATGATTGATTGATTGCCTAGTATAGCTCGCTTGTTATTAGTGTAGCTGTCATTGCCCCTCTAGCCTCTTGATTAAATTCCGAGGACGGAATTCTTTTAAGGTGGGTAGAGTTGTAATGCCTGTGGTTCATATTACGTATTTTTGAAATATGTGTACGTATTTTATTCTGTATTGCTTGATTTCCTTGCTTAGTTTCCTAGCTTGACTTGGTTTATTCCTGGTTTGGGTTGGCTTGGTTCGGTTTGGGATTTTATTTGGTTTATGATGAACCATGGATAAACCCCCTACCTACCACCCCTTGATATTTATTAACCCTTTCTTCATTCTCTCTCTTCATTTATCATCTTCTTCTTCCTCATTTATTTCCTTACCTACCAGAGAGAGGAGAGAGAGGTCTAGGCAAGTGCAACTTGCTTCATGGAGGAACTCAACTTTTATTACTTCATTCTCTTCCTTACTACATTCTAAAACACTTTAGTACTTGACATTTCTAATTTCCATGGCTAGATTCTTGTAGATCTAAGTTTACTTTATTTTTGGATTCTTGGGTTTTGATATATTTAATCTTGTTATTTTCAAGTTTTGATGGTTCCATGTTGTTGAGTAGCTCGTTCTACCCCATTTTGACCTAAGGAAGTTCGAATTTGGGCTCCGGATGATAGAGTTATGCAGCTTGGAAGCCATGGTTTATGGTGTACTTCTTCTCGGGAATTTGGGGAAGAAGCACAGTCCATCGAGCCGCATGGCAGCACTTGACCGCATGAATATTCATGCGGCAAGTTAGTTCCATCCGCATGGGGCTCTACTCCGCGGGCCGCATGGTCCTTTGTCCCCGGGCCGCATGGGTTTTATTATGTGAGCCGCATGGACTTGAGTTCGACCCAGCCGCATAAAGACCCTTTCTAATTGAGCCGCATGAGCCCTAGTTATCTTGAGTTGCATGAACTTCATGCGGCTATCCTTCAGCCGCATGAGTTCCTTCGCACCCAGCCGCATATGTGCTACTGTTTTGGGCCGCATAAGGCCCATCCATCCTCCAGCCGCATATGTATCACCCTTGCCAGCCGCATAGGCCCTGATCCCCGAGCCGCATGAGAACCCCCCCAGACCCAGACCCTGGCCGCATGGACTTCTGAGTCCGGGCCGCATGATCCCGATTAATCCCAACCGCATGAGCCCTTGCCTTTTCAGCCGCATGCGCCTTGGGCTCCCTGAGCCGCATGAGCGTGCAGTCCCAGTCGCATGGACTCACTCCCCTTGAGCCGCATGGACTTCCAGTGCCCTATCTTGTTATGTTGTTATTATTATTATTATTATTATATATATTGATATTTTATTAGATATTTTACGTCCATTTTATATCCTTACGCCTTTTGTCCTGAACTTGAAAATCATGAATTTATTTAATATGTTTAGAACTGATAATTAAGCATGACGTGATAGTGACCCGTAGTGGTGCACTCCTGACATGATAACCTGATATGACCTGATAGAGGCCCGTCGTGGCGCACTCCTGATTAGTACACTTGACATGATAACCTGACATGATATATCTTGATCAGCTGTTGCGACGGCTACCTGACATGACATGACCTGTATAATTAATCCTGGACACCATGGGCGATTGTGCTTGTACAAATAATCCAGTCCTGTCTTGTATCATGTCTAGGATGGGATTCCTGAGTACCACGGTCAGGAGTACCTACTGAAATGGACTAAGGCTAATAACTAGATTAATACAGTAGTCATGAAGAGATCTCCCAGCTACAGGCAATCCCGTTACCTGGGCGCGCTTGGGATCTGTAGCCTGCCGTCGAGTAGGGCACATTTCCAGCACACTGTCATGTGTTGCACCCTTCAAGATACCTAAGGGTACATGCGTTTCCTGGACGGTGTACCCACCTGAATTCAACCCCTAATTTCGACCTGGGTAACCTGGATGGTCTGCAGGGCTTGTGGCTGTGGAATAATCTCACTGCATCTGGTTAGTAATTAGGCTTGTGACAACCCTAGTTAGTTAAAGTATCAAGCCGTAGTTCTTGCTTGGCCGTGAAATGATTGGATGTAGTCTAACTAGTCTAGTCTTGTCCTGATCCTGCTCCAGATTGCTATATGACCTGAATGCCTGTATTTATTTTTACCGATAAATGGTGAGAATTCCAAGTTCTGTTCAGACGAAGGGTTACAACCTCGGTCCTTGTTTGGTTTACGGGTTGTAACCTGGTTATCTGAATAGTTCCATGGTTATCTCGTCGTATATCATCCTGATGTGTTTTCTTTATTTCCAGTTCTTACTTTTATTTATATCTTGTGCTGATTGCTGGTTTTAGTTCCTAAGTGAAGCCTCCTTTGTGGTACTTGCTCTTTCTGGTATCTGACCCAGCTGGTTTTGTATGGCCAGATTTCGGAGCAGCTCCAGAGGATCTACCGACTATCCAGCCCGATGGTGGCGACTAGACGTAACCCGGGCAACGAGTGGGTTTATTTTTGCTCTCCCACTTTATTGTAAAAATATTCTTTTGAGGCGTTTAGCCGACGAGCACCTGTTTAGCTCGATTGCATTTACTTACTGTCTGCCTACGGGCTGTAACATGATTGACAGATCCTAGGGTTGATCATGTATGACTAAACTCTTGCTAGTCCTAACATTTTGTAACGACTAGCTTCATGATCAGCTGAATATGTAATATTTGGGACGCCTTATTATTGTATATTTAATGATCATACATCTTGTGACATTTACTTACTTGCTTGTGATTGAGACACTAGGCTTGTTCATGACCATAGGAGACTGTTGGCTTGTAGTAAACCCTCATGTATCTAGACAGCCGTGACCGTATAGCGAGGTGGGTTGCACTTCAATATACGTAGCTGGCTATGTCTGCCCCCGCTCTCCAGTATTCTGGTTCTGGGGCGTGACAGTGACTGCTCCCATTAAATGCTCTGACATAAAGTGATAACTCTGACATTAAAGCAGAAATGATGAACTCTGACATGACGGCGTGTTCCTCAGGAAAAGAAGAAAATCTCCAATACAGCTGGCACGATCCACCAACTCCAAAGCTCCTTATGCGGCTGCCACCCCCCTCATGCGGCTGATGCTCTCATACGGCTCGGATCGTGGAGACTATCGTCATGCGGCTCAAATCCTAAGAAGCCACCCCATTCGGCCGCTGTCCTCATGCGGCTCGGATCATGGGGATCATCTCCATGCGGCTCAAATACTGAGAGGCCATACCCATGCAGCTTTGACACGTGGCTAGTCTTATGCGGTTTAATTGGAAACCACCCCCATGCGGCTGAGATTTCGGAGGCTACACCTATGCGGCTGCCACCTTCATGCGGTTCAAAACCTAAGAAGCTACCCTCATGCGGCTGTGGCTCGCGGTTATGACACATGGCAGAAGATCAGTTTCCCCGTAATGATGGTTAGATACGTGGCATTAAATCAATCAAGATTTATCAACAAATTCCAACAACCAGATTTAGTGCAATCATCATAATTACCCGAATCAAAGCAGATTTATTGCAATCACGCGGGTTAAACACGTGGCAGGAGATCAGAGCTTCCAAAGATTCATGACAATCAACATTAATTGCCCATACGAATTTTACACAATCAGCATTAATTGTCCAGATTCGTTGCAATCAAGATTAGTGGTCCAGATTAATTGCCATCAAAATAGGATCAAGGAAAATGGCAATTAAATCCCCAAGTCATCGACTTTTTTTGGGCAATCATTGCAAATCCTAATGATCACACCCCACTCCTATAAATAGCAAGGTGACATTCCCTTGCAAACCACCTAGAGACCCCCGGCTGGATACACAGAGAGACGAAGGCACGCACAGAAGAGTCTCCCCACACATTCCGAGAGCATTTCTTCGTCAGAGCCAAGGCTACGTCCGATCGTCCAAGGAGTAAGACAGAGCTGTCGTTGCTTTTCTGAGCCTCTACCGTCATGTCCCAAAATTAAAACTAAGCAATTGTACTTAAATTGCTGTATCTAGGTTTTCGTCCCTAGGCTTTCTTTGTACAAGCGAGTTTGTATTGTGAGTCTAAGTTCAGTCCTCCTATAAAACTGTTATGTACTTTTACAATCAATGGCAAACAGCAGCCTTGACGACCGATAAGCCACGACGAAGGAGACTCGCTTTGACAAACCGCTCCGAAAAAAGACGCCTCATGGGCTGGAAAGGCCCTACAACTTTGACAACTTGGCACAATTGGCCAACACACCGGCCAAATTATCGCTATATGAGCTTCTGAGACTCTCCAAAGATGTTCGCGTCGCGCTAAGCGAGGCACTCTAAAAAGCCGACGCATATCTAGCTCAGTCCAATCTCACTGGGGAGAGCCCGCCTGCAGATCTCCAGGATAGCGCTTGCACGGGCACAATAACCAACATCGTCTTCACTCCGCAGGATATGCTTATCAAGACCAACCTGCACGATCGCCCTCTGTATTATACTGGGTACATTGGCGATATCAAGGTGGATCGGATGCATATTGCTCCTGGTTCTTCCATAAACATCATCCCGAAGAACTTACTACACCATCTGCGTATCCCAATGCATCGCCTGACGCCGACAAGCACTGCCATCAGCGGTTTCAATTCAGGCAGAAGCTATCCGATCAGAAAGATTCGCTTGAAGTGCCAAATCGGCGACCTTCAGTCAGAAGTGACCTGCTATGTCTTAGATGCGGACACTTCCTACAACATTCTCCTGGGGCATCCTTGGATACACGATTACATGATCGTGCCCTCCATACTGCACCAGTACTTTAAGTACGTCGACAAGCACGACTTCGTGAGGACAGAATTTGCCAACATCGATCCCTTTAAAGGGGTCGAATCCTACTACTCAGATTCATGCTTGTACGAGAAGTCGAAAAAGCACCTTGCCGAAGGAGATACTCAAGCTCAAACTGAGACGGCAACTGGATCATAAGAACCGTTGACAATCTACCTCCAAGCCCGCAAACCTGACAGAACTGCACCCCTTATGTCCACTCTGCGTAAGGACGCAATCAGCCTCTCTACACAGAAGGAGCAGATAATAATCCGACTGCCAAGGTCTGGCCAAGCACCAAGACCCATGATAGAGCCGCTGACAATCAGGCTGCCTAGAGCTGGCCAGCAACAAATAGAGGAGCTCAATCCCTCTGTCAAGTCGATGACGATTCGTCTTCCCAGAATGAATCGACAGCCGAACGCTAAGCCGGGAACTGCTAGCCAGCCAACAACTCCCCGCCCAGCACCGAGCACCAAACTGGGGGTGGCTAGTGCACCAACGACTCCACGTTCTGCTCCACCCATGGAGCCCCTGATGATTAAGCTGTCCAAGTCATCCTCTCAGCCTTCATTTACACAGGGGGTAGTTAAAGAAGAGTCAGAACTGGCCAAGTATGTGGCTGCTTATACCGATGTTCCATCCGCATATGATGTAATCCTACTGGAAAAGATACCTTACTTCATCAATAAAGGGCTATCTTTGAACTACTTCGAGCTTAATAAGCTTTGTACAATGTATGCTATGGAACACGGTATAGGCACCCACCTACACACATAAGTGACAAATGTCTACACCACAAACCAACTTACTCCAGTAGAAGACGCTTACCACATAGTCGAGGGAGAGGATCATACAATCATCTTCGGCCGGAAGAATGATCCGCAACCCTTCAGGATAGAAGAAGTTGATCTCGAACCCGACATCGGGAGACTGCCCCTTTATCTGTATAGTTTTCGATCCAAGTACCTCATGTAAAAACTGGGGTATGATCTGGAAACTACACTAGGCTTGAACTACGGCACTCGACGGCGGTTACGCTTATAATTGCCGATCCTAGCTGGGAAACCACGAGACTATTACAATAAAACCAGATGTGGGCTAGGTTATGTTACACCGGCAACGACCCCTGAAAGCTCAGACGAGGAATGTGACTGGCATTCACACTCAACCGGATCATCCACTTCCGATTCAGATGTCAGCATTGGGGACATGCTCAGGCAAGTCTGGCCCGTCAATATGGCGTTTGCCGATGCCTACGAAGAAGACGAAGACATTCCTGAACTTCTTGAGTTAGAGCCGTGGGCACATGCAACAACTAGATGCACAATGGGAGAAGCGGTTCGAACAAAGAGAGCCCCCTATCGAAGATGAGGTTGTGCAAGTTGATCTCGGTGATGAGTCTTCTCCAAAGCCCATCTTCGTCAGCAAAAGTCTGACAGACGAAGAGCGGGAATCGCTACTGCAACTCGTCAGAGAATACATCAACGTGTTCGTATGGAGTTACGAAGATATGCCAGGACTGAACCCCGAGGTTGCACTTCACAAACTCAATATTCGTCCGGACGAAAAAACCGGTCAAGCAACAACAACGACGGTTCCGTCCCGACGTCATGAACGCTATTGAAACTGAGGTCAACAAACTGATATCCAGTGGCTTCATCCGCAAAGAACAGCATCCAAACTGGGTCGCCAACTTAGTACCAGTCCTTAAGAAGAATGAAAAGATTCGAATCTGTATCGACTTTCGCAATCTGAATGAGGCATGTCCTAAGGATGAGTTCTCCCTCCCTATCACAGACATCATGAATGACAACACCTGCAGCTTTGAGCATATGTCATTTATGGATGGTTTTTCGGGGA
Organism: Iris pallida; assembly: GCA_029216955.1. Classification (NCBI taxonomy): domain Eukaryota; kingdom Viridiplantae; phylum Streptophyta; class Magnoliopsida; order Asparagales; family Iridaceae; genus Iris; species Iris pallida. The sequence goes on along the minus strand of JANAVB010042822.1, from coordinate 54,271 downwards.
ACAACCAAATCAAGATGTTCCCTGATGACGAAAAGAATACATCATTCCGAACACCAATTGGCACATACTGCTACACAGTCATGCCTTTCGGTTTAAAAAATGCTGGCACCACCTATCAAAGAGCTATGAGCATTATCTTTAGAGATCACTTGCGCAAGACAGTGGAATGCTACGTCTACGACATCGCCGTCAAGAGCCGCTCTGAAGAAGATCATCTGCATGATCTAAGGACGGTGTTCGACCTGATGCGAGCGCACAATTTGAAAATAAATTCCACGAAATCTTTCTTGGGCGTATCCAGCGGGAAGTTCTTAGGTTTCATCATTACTTTCCAAGGTATCCACATAGACCCCGAAAAGACGAAGGCAATCATGGAGGTGGGTCCTCCAAGAAATCTCTGTGAACTCCGAGGTCTTCAAGGGAGGCTGGCCTACATCAGGAGGTTTATCTCTAACCTCTCCGGACGATGTCAGCCATTCACCCACCTCATGAAGAAGGGCATTTCATTCGTATGGGATGAAGAATGCCAGCGCGCCTTCGACAGCATCAAAGAATATCTGTCGAACCCTCCAGTCCTTGTGGCCCCGGTTGCTGGAAAACTATTCCAGCTCTATGTGCGAGCAATGGAACATTCTCTCGGTGCTTTACTAGCACAAAATAACGATACAGGCCATGAGCAAGCTATATATTATCTCAGCCAAATGATGATGGGGCTGGAGCATCGATACACTGCCGTAGAGAAAGAGTGCCTTGCTCTGGTTTTCGCCATTCAGAAGACGCGACACTAGGTCATGGGACAAACCATTCATGTTGTATCAAGAGTCAACCCCCTTAGGGTCCTCATGACTTAGCCAGGTGCACTCAGCTCTCGCCTCGCTACCTGGACGATATTACTGTCTCTCTACCACATGATCTTTGTCCCGCAGAAGGCTGTTAAAGGTCAAGCTCTGGCAGACTTTTTAGCGACTCATCCAGGTTTGGAGTCAACCAGAATAGACGAAGAGGTTCCAGATGAGGTCGTCAATTCAAATGTGGCCTCTCATGATGCCGTATGGCGAATGTTCATCGACGGCGCTTCGAGAACTGGGCCGAAAGGCAAAATCGTCACTGGAGTCGGAGTGGTACTGATTTCTCCCTCCGGACTGGTGATCAATCGGGCTTACTCCCTCACGGAGCCCAGTTCAAACAATAAGGCCGAGTACAATGCTTTGGTCATTGGCCTCCGACTTACAAAGAAGCTGGGGGTAGAGTATCTTGAAGCATACGGCGATTCGCAGCTAATCGTTAACCAGATCCGAGGTTCATACGAGGGTTCTTCATAGAACATGTTTCCAGACTCCAGAATATTGAAGTCGATGCCCTAGCAGGCCTTGTCGCTTCCCTAGCAGTACCGAATCATGCTCATCATCTGGTTGACATCATAGGCCGTGAGTTGGTCTGTCCCAGGAATAATATTCAATATGTTGAGAGTTACTCTGCTTTGACAGTCGACGAAGCACCAGACTGGAGACAACCATTCATCGACTTCGTAGTCTACGATATCCTGCCAGAGAATCCAAAGGAAGCCACTTCTATCAGAAGACGTTTCCTCAGATTCTTCTACGATATAGAGACGAAAATGCTATATCGACGATCATATAATGGATTACTGCTTCGATGTCTGTCAAATACAGAAGCCAAAGAAGCCGTGCGTGAAGCTCATGATAGCATCTGTGGGGCCCATCAGCCTGGCCCGAAACTACAAGACCACCTTCACCGAATGGGCTACTACTGGCCCACGATGGTTGCCGATGCAATAGACTATGCAAGAAGATGTAAAGCCTGTCAAGTCCACGCAGATTTCATCCACCAGCCATCCGAGTTTTTATAACCGACGGTGGCATCTTCGCCATTTGAGGCATGGGAAATGGACATCATTGGTCCGATCACTCCGCCTTCGTCCCGAGGATACCGCTTCATACTCGCAATCACAGATTACTTCTCCAAATGGGCGGAGGTTATTCCGCTGGTAGAAGCCAAGACTTCAAACGTGATCAGCTTCCTCAAGCATCATGTCATCTATCGCTTTGGACTACCCCGAAGGTTCATCCACGATAATGGTTCGCAGTTCGCAAGCCACGCCTTCTATCGGTTTTGCAACAAACACCGAATCCAGAATATTGCTTCAACACCATATAACCCGGCGGCTAATGGTCTGGCTGAAGCGTTCAACAAAACAATCGTCAAGCTTCTCAAGAAGTTCGTGTCATCAAACAAACGCGACTGGAATGAAAGCTCGACGAATGCTTATGGGCGTGCCGTACTACAGTACGGACGGCCACTGGGAACGCACCATTCTTTCTGGTATATGGGAGTGAGGCAGTTCTCCTGTTGGAGACTCAAATCCCCTCACTCCGCGTGGCTCTCACCTATCGATTGACGACAGATGATAATCACCATTGCCGACTACAAGAGTTGGAGGCCCTAGATGAAAAGTGCCTGTTAGCTCAACAACGAATCGAGATGCACCAAGCCCGTATCTCCGGAGCATTCAATAAGAAGGTTAAAATCAGAACATTCCAAGTGGGAGATCTCGTTCTGGTAGTTCGGAGGCCGATGGTTATGACTCACAAAACCACCAGCAAGTTCCAGCCAAAGTGGGAAGGCCCGTTCATCACCGATGCTGTATTCTCCAATGGAGCTTACCGCCTCGCAAAACAAAATGGAGACTTGCTCATGTTGCCCATCAATGGCAAGTTCCTAAAGAAGTATTACGTCTAAAATGACATCCTACAAATTTCCTGGATTGAAGAGTTATGTACCCTCTGGTACCGCTGAACTCGTATTTCGACTACAAATTTCCCAGAATGACGAGTTACGTACCCTCTGATACCGCTGAACTCACATTCCAAATCTAAATATCCCTGATTGATGGGTTATGTACCCTTTAGTACCGCTAAACTCATATTCTGACTCCGAATCTCCCAGATTGTTGAGTTATGTACCCGCAAGTACCGCTGAACTTACACTCTGGTCACTACAAATAAATCTATATCGCATCTTTTAGGTAGTAAGTCATGTATGATTATACCTCTGAACTTTCTTTCTAAAAGAGCTCCCCCCTCATGATCCAATACTCGCACCTTCAGTGCACAAAAATGGGTAACAGATCCACAAATTCTCCGAAACAACCAAGTCGATGTTACCGCTGAGTTGTTTTCCTTCCATCAAAAATAAACCGCCCCTCACATAGAACTTCCACGTCCTCATTACCTCTGAGTTGTTCTATGTACCCTTCATAGAGCCCACTCCTGTCATGTCCTTATTACCTCTGAGTGGGAAGGCTCTATCGAAGAAACCCTCATATTTGCCATGTCCTCATTACCTCTGAGTAAGTATGTTGGTTTTTCTCTCAACTTATTATCCGTACCCAAGACCGGAGTACGCCAAGGATAATAGGCCCGCAAATGTCCTCTATTGACCATAAATGTCCTATGTTGACCACAAATGTTGTACTAAGTTTCCTAGTACATGCCCCTCATTTCTCATCATGCCCCGGGAGCCCAGCTGCTCCATGGCATTCTTTCCTCCGATATCAGGAACTTCCATGGCCACCTTACTGTGGAATTGTTCTAAGTATCCCCATCAAACCTATTATCCGTACCTAAAACCAAGGTATACCAGGGGTAACAAGTCCACAAACAGTCCCCCAGTGGGGCAAATACCACAACACCACAAACGCAATAAGCAATACAAATGAAGGATAGAATAAAACATACTCTTTTATTTGAAAGTCAAAAGTACTACTTGTTCTGGGGACCACGTCCCCCCTCAAAAAAGGAAAAGAACGAAAATGAAAGAAGGAAAAAAGCTTACTATGGTTCGGCGATACACAATTCCATGAGACGGTCCCTCAGCAAAACAGTCGACCGCTCAAACCCCTGCTTGGCCCGACGATCGGCCTCCTGAGCCAGCTGTTCCGCGTCTTCTAGGTGCACATGAGCCCGCCAGCCATCCTCGAGCTTCTTCAAATCACGCTCCAGTTCAGGTGAGTTCATGCGGCCCAGTTCAGGTGACTTCATGCGGTTCTACTTAGCGCAGTCTCATACGGCCCAGTTCAGATGAGTTCATGCGGTTCTGCTTATCGGAGCCTCATGCGGCCCAGTTCAGATGGGCTCATGCGGCTTGGCTCAGCGCAGCTTCATGCGCCACTGTTTCGACGGAGTTTATGCAGTTTTGATTAGCGGAGCATTATGCGGCCCAGTCTAGATGAGCTTATGCGGCACAGTTTAAAGGGAGGCTTATGCGGTCCTGTTTGATGGGGCTTCATACGGCTCCATTTAGAGGGGCTTATGCGGCTCTGTGTGACGGATCATTATGCGGTTTGCGAAGTATTTATGCGGCCACTGGACAACTCCCATGCGGCTCGGACAGAGGGGTATACCCCCCATGCAGCTCGGACAGGGGACGTATATGCGGCCCATACAATTTAAACAGTTCGATGAAGACGAAGGACGCATTAAAGGCTTGTGCATAAAACATGCAACAGAGCCATCCTTGTTAGGGTTTTTGAAGCATACTATCCTCCCAAAATCCTTACCAGCAATGGTGGGGTGGACGTTGGGATGAACTCCAGGCGCCGCCGTCGACGTCGAAGCCACTCCCTTACCCTTCGCCACAGCCTTGGAAGTCTTTGGAGCCATTGTTGATCGAAAAAAAAGAAGAAGAGAACGACAGTTAGGGCAAGAAGAGCTTAAATCGGAAAAGAGAGTAAAGAGTTTCTTTCTCCAAGTTACTCCTATTTATAGGAGGACAAAGGGGGGCACGTGGACCGATGAACGCTTCGGGTCGTGTGCTGTAGGTAAAAAATCGACTCCTAGGATTTCGTCCCCTCTCATAAAGGAGATTCATCAAAGCACAAAATCCAAATATTTAATTAACCGACTCTTGGGATTCTCCCAAAAGACGACTGTAAATCAAAACGAATCAAGAGCAATTAATGACGCCTACGTGGCAGAAAAGATAGTATGCGGCCAAAGCGATCCATACGGCCAGAGCGGTTCATACAGCTAGACTGTTCATGCGGCCAAGCGGTCCATGCGGCCAGACGGTCCATGCGGCTAGGCAGTTCTTGCGGCCAAGAAGACCATGCGGCTAGAAAGTCCATGTGGCCAGAATATCTTATGCGGCTAGGAGAGCTTATGTGGACATGTCCATGCTTCTCATTCAAAGTATTTCAATTTTTTAAATTGAAAACTTTGAAGGGGGTCTTGTAGAAGCATGAAAATGAATAGAAAATCCTATGCGACTCAAGATCAGGAGAGGATCATGCGGCTCAACAGTTCATTGGAGTTTCATGTGGCTCAGAGGTTCAATCCTATGTGGCTCAAGACTAGGAGAGTTCCATGCGGCCCAAAAGTCGCCAACATAGCCATGCGGCTCGAGTAAAAAAGCCACGTGGCCTCATACGGCTCGTCTCTACAGCTGGCCATTAAGCAGCGGCCTCATTTAATGCTCTGACACAACAAGGTAGCTTTGACACAAAGGTGAAACTGACATCTCTGACATAAAGCTGCAATGATGACTCTGACATAATGGCATGCTCCTAGAAAAATGAACAAAATCTCTACAGCTGGCACGATCCATCAAATCCCAAAGTCTTTCATACGATTTTGACACGTGGCCAGCCGCATGTGGTTCAGGTGGAGGCCACCCCCATGCGGCTGCTACTCTCATGCGGCTCTGATCATGGGGGCCATCTTCATGCGGCTCAAATCCTGAGAAGCCACCCCCATGCGGCGGCTACTCTCATGCGACTCGGATCATGGGGACCATCTCCATGCGGCTAAAACCCTGAGAAGCCACCCACATGCGGCCGCTACTCTCATGTGGCTCAGATCATGGGGACCATCTCCATGCGGCTCAAACCCTGAGAAGCTACCCCGATGCGGCCGCTACTCTCATACGGCTCGAATATGGGTACCATCTTCATGCGGCTCAAATCCTGAGAAGCCACCCCCATGCGGCAGCTACTCTCATACGGCTCGGATTATGAGAACCATCTCCATGCGGCTCAAACCCTGAGAAGCCACCCCATGCGACCGCTACTCTCATGCGGCTCGGATCATGGAGACCATCTCCATACGGCTCAAACCCTGAGAAGCCACCCCCATGTGGCCGCTACTCTCATTCGGCTCGAATTATGGGGACCATCTCCATACGGCTCAAATCCTGAGAAGCCACCCCCATGCGGCCGTTACTCTCATGTGGCTCAGATTATGAGGACCATCTTCATGCGGTTCAAATATTGAGAGGCCACGCCCATATGCGGTTCAGTTGGAAACCCCCTCATACGGCTCTGTCAAGACACCCTATCCCTGTGGCTCGCGGTTAGGACACGTGGCAGAAGATCAGTTTCCCCTATGTCCCTAGGGCTCATAGCAGAATGATGGTTGGACACGTGACACCAAATTAATCAAGATTTATCAACAAATCCCAACAACCAGATTTAGTACAATCATCATAATTACCCAGATCAAATCAAATTTATTGCAATCAAGCAGATTGAACACGTGGCAGAAGATTCGAGTTTATCACAAAGATTTGTGGTTATCAGCATTAATTGCCCGTACAGATTTGGCACAATCAACATTAACTGCCCAGATTTGTTGCAATCAAGATCAACGGCCCAGATTAATTACCAACAAGACATGATCAAGGAAAAATGGTAATTAATCCCCAAACTGCCGACTTTTCAAGGGGGCAATCATTGCAAACCCTAATGATCATACCCCACTCCTATAAATAGCACAGTGCCATTCCCTTGCAGAGAAGAGGAGAATTCCAGAGAGAGACCCCCCCGGCTGAACGTACAAAGAGACAAAGGTACGCACAGAACAGTCTTCCACACATTCCGAGAGCATTTCTTTATCAGAGCCAAGGCTACGTCCGATCGTCCAAGGAGTAAGGCAGAGCTGTCGTCACTTTCCCGAGCCTCTACCGTCACCCCCCAGAATCAAAAATAAACAATCGTACTTAGATTGTTGTACCTAGGTTTTCATTCCTAGGCTTTCTTTGTACGAGCGAGTTTGTATTGTGAGTCTAAGTTCAGTCCTCCTATAAAATTGTTCTGTACTTTTACAATCAATGGCAAATACCTTCGATATCGACGAGATAGCTTATCAGGAAGATGAACTACCTCTTATTACAAATATTGTCGATTCAACGGAAGTCCTCATGACATGTTTTATCAATTGGAAGAGGTAAAAGTATCAGAAGAGGAAGAGAAAGTTGATAGAAGTGAAGAGGAAGAGGAAGAGGAAAAGGAATCAGAATAAGATGAATTTTCAGAAGAGTATTGAATATGTTTAATTTTTAGATGTAGTATGGTTTACTTTTGTTTTTTTCAGATGTAGTATAGTTTACTTTTGTTTTAGCGACGTTAATAAGCGACATTTTCATATATAGTATGGTTTACTTTCGTTTTTTCAGATGTAGTATGGTTTACTTAGCGACATTTTTAGATGTAGTATGGTATACTTTTGTTTTGTTTAAGATGTAGTATGGTATACTTCTGTATTTTTTCAGATATGGCTCGACGTGGATCCTTTGGTTCCGGTGCTGGTGGGAGTCGACGACACCGACAGTCTCCATCTACCACTCCTCCTACCGACTCCTTATCCCCCCGTACTCTAGTATACACTAATGGTCTAGTCGTTGGCAGTGACTCCATACCCGACTCTAGCAGTTCGAGGCTAGGGCCTTCCTCTTCTACGCAGCCAGTACCGTCGAGTATTCCAGAGATTGACCCCACTACTGAGGAGCAGGCCGAGGCCGAGGCCCACGTCGAGGTCGAAGGCGATGGCGAGGCCCACGCCGAGGGCGAGGGCGAGGACGAGGCCGAGAGGCAGGCTGCGGACAGGGGCAGGGGCATAATGTAGCTTCCATTTGAGACAGATCCTCCGTGTCGCCCGGAGGGGGATCTCAGGTTGGAGATTTGGGCCTGTACTCGGACCAGGTGGTAAGTAAAATTATTGCATTTAATTAGATTAAATTTATTATAAACTTGTTTAATAAATTTTAATTTCCATTTTACAGGCATCATCCCTCCTCCGTACACCTGTCGCTGGGTACATTCCTGCGACAGAACTACGGGGGGGCCAGGATCAACTGGAGGGATGTCCTGACCGACAAGAAGGCCTTCTGGTTTGAGCACTTTTCGGTACGTAAAAGTTTATTTTCTTTTAACATTTAGTATGTTATGTTATAACTTACGTACTTCTATGATTTTTTCAGCGGACTTACTTCTTTCCTCCCCATCGCACCGTTGTTGTCGAGGCTATATTTTCCAGGGTCGCCAGCAAGCTCATTAGGGACGCGATCCTCGACCAAAAGGATCGCGACCGCCAAGGAGAGCTTATTCAGGGTTGGATCTCTGTCGCCGACTGGACGGTAATGAAGAGGAGATTCGAGGAGGAAGCCTACAAGGAGAATTTTGCGAAGTCTAAAAGAGCGCGATAGGCAGGGTCGTAATGGTGTGGTGGATCACGGTCCATCATGGATTTTTTCACCCATATGGTACGTATCTCGCCGTATACCCATAATTAATACTTTATAGTAATATATTTCTTTCAACTTAACTAACAAATCATATAATAATTTTGTAACAGGTTGAATTGGAAGAAGACCCGAATATGGTGACCTTGTTCCTCGCCACGCACACGAAGGGGGAGCGGTTCATAGACGACAAGGCCCGGGACACCTACGTAAGTTTTTCTTAATTCTAGTTGATTAATATTAATTTTTAGTTACATAGAAAATTTATATAGATGTTATTTATAGGCCAAGTTTTAGAAGTTTTACTTAATGCTAGTTCATTAATATTTATTTTTAGCGACCACGTGAGAATTCATATAGATATTATTTCTAGGCCGAGTTTTTGAGGCTTAGGGAGGCCGGGCCGACACGGTTAAAGGGAGCTGGTGCTAGTACTTCCCAGCAGCCCCCAGCCGTCGTAGCTCAGTCAGATGACGAGCTATGGATGAGGGCCGTTGGTGGCATGCATAGGGATACGTACTATGGTACGGGCTCCTATGGTACCTTCATTGCGTCACAGGCCTCTGCGACCGCCACTAGTATACCCGGCCCCGCACAGACTGAGGAGTCGCTTCGCCACCAGTAGAGTGTCGATGCGTAGATCGTAGCTCTGCGTGACGAGATATTGCAGAGGATAGGGATGCCACATACAGATGATTCTGCGCTCATCTCACGCTTTGAGAGGCTGGAGGAGACCACGGAGGCGCTGCGACAGATGACCCACGCTACGCAGGAGGCTACGTAGTGGTTGGTCGAGCATATACAGCTGCTCTAGGAGATGGCTACGGAGCAACCGGCTGCTGGTATGTCGGGAACATCGTCTACATCCGGCGGTGCACGGAAGGACATGCTCGTCCACCTGTTGAGTATCAGACGATCCTTACGTTGCGACGACATTCATCTGGTGGCGCTCCTCCTTCAGCACCGGGTCCAGCTCCAGCACCAGGCGTTGAGTAGTTTCGTTTTTGTATTTTTGGACTGTACTATATTTTTTACTTTGTACGTATTTGGGGATATTCAGTTTTTTCATTTTGGATATTGACTTTGTACGTATTTACGGATATTAACTTTATTTGTTGAGAATATTATATATTGACATTGTTCGTTGCGGATAGTATTTTTTTATATTTTTTGTATATTCTGGATTGTATTGTGCATGCTGGTGTTGAGTGTTCTACCGAGGGGGTCGGCGAACCCAGGGATTGGATTTTGTATTTTGTATTTTGTATTTTGGCTCAGGCTCCAGCTCCATTTGCATTCTGGAATCTTTTTTTTAATTTAGCGGCGTTATTTTACGTTGCTAAATATTAGCGACGTTAATAAAGGTCGTTAAAAACATCGCTAAATACTGACGTGGCAACACGTGTCACCAAATCTGATGTCGGTACGTTGTCGCCAAAACGTCGCAACAGTGTTGCTAAACGACGACCACACCATAACGTCGCTATTTACGTCGCTAATTAGCATCAACGTTTAAACGTCGCAAAAAATGTAGCTAATTAGCAACGTTACTAACGTCGCTAAAATACGTCGCTATAGCGACGGTTTGCGACGTTTTCTCGTTTAGCGACACGCCTTTTTCTATCGTTTTCGAAACGTCGCTAAATTTACTTAGCGACGTTTTCACCGAGATTAGCGACATTTTGTAACGTCGCTAATCTGACAAAATTTTGTAGTGGATGCAGTAGAGCCAGCTGGAGTTGCTCTGGACTTAGAGGCTGTGGAAGCCTAGCACTTTACCCTTTAGTAGTCTATATTTCTTTGTATTTGAGACTATCAGACTTTACTTTTCACTTGCTGGAAATATAATAACTCTTAGACTTGTACTTGATTCTGAGATTCGTTTATAGATGCTGTGTTTTGTACTTATTTCTGTTTATCTGGTTAGATTTTCCTAGATTGGTACAGCTTACTTCATCGTGTCCAACGGTGATGGCTGGGCGTGTCCGACTCGTGTCCGATTATTCGGGAGCAGGTCGTGACACATAGGTACACCGCCATAGAGAAATAGTGCCTTGCCCTAGTGTTTGCCATTCAGAAAATACGACACTATGTGACAGGGCAGACCATCCATGCTGTCTCACGAGTTAATACTCTCAGGTTTCTCATGACCAAGCTTGGCGCACTCAGTTTCCGTCTAGCCACCTGGGCGATACTGTTATCCTCATACGACATGGTTTTCGTTCCGCAGAAGGCTGTCAAAGGTCAAGCCCTGGCCGACTTCTTAGCAGCCCATCCAGGCTCAGAAATAACCAAAATTATGAAAAAATCCTTGACGAAGTCGTTGCCTTAAACATGACTTCACATGATGCCATTTGGCGAATGTTCTTTGACGGTGCTTCAAGAACGGGGCCACAAGGTGATATCATCGCTGGAGTCGGGATCGTATTAATTTTTCCCTCTGGACTAGTGGTTAATCGGGCATATTCTCTCATAGAACCATGTTCAAACAACATAGCCGAATATAACGCTCTAGTCATCGGACTCCAACTCACAAAAGAGGTGGGGGTCAAGTACCTGAAAGCGTATGGCGACTCAAAACTGGTTGTTAATCAGATTCGAGGCTCATACGAGGTTCGCAACGAAGACCTGATTCCCTACCATAAGACAGCAATTGCCATCATTGCAACCTTAGAGGGGTTCTTTATAGAGCATGTTCCTAGGCTCCAAAATATTGAAGTCGATGCCCTAGCAGGCCTTGCCGCTTCCTTGGCAGTTCCAAATGATGCTCATTATCTAGTCGACGTGATAGGCCATGAGCTGGTCATCCTAAGAACAATATTCAACTGAGTACGAGTTACTCTGCCCAGATAACCAATGACATACAAGACTAGAGACGCTCGTTTATCGACTTTGCAGTCTACGGAATTCTGCCAGAGAATGTGAAGGAAGCAACTTCAATCAGAAGGCGCTCTCTCAGATTCTTTTATGATACAGAGACGAAGATATTATATCAACGATCCTACGATGGGCTACTATTAAGATGCATATCAAATACAGAAGCCAAAGAAGCCTTACGCAAGGCTCACGATGGCGCTTGCAAGGCTCACCAATATGGCCTAAAATTGCAAGATCCTCTCCGCCGAATAGGTTATTACTGGCCCACAATAGTAGCAGATGCAGTTGATTATGCAAAGAAGTGTAAGGCTTGCCAGATCCACACAGATTTCATACATATGACATCCGAATTCTTACACCCAACAGTGGCCTCTTGGCCATTTAAAGCATGGAGAATGGACATCATTTGGCCAATCACCCCACCGTCGTCTATGGGGCATCGATTCATACTTGCAATCACCGATTACTTCTCCAAATAAGCGAAAGTTGTTCCGCTTGCAGAGGTAAAGACATCAAATGTGATTAGTTTCAAAAAAAGTCACGTCATCTACCGCTTTGGACTACCCCGGAGGATTATTCACGACAATGGTCCGCAGTTCGCAAGCCACGCTTTCTATCGATTTTGTGACCAAAATTGGATTCAGAACATAGCCTCGATGGCATATAACCCATCAGCTAATGGTCTGGCTGAAGCCTTCAATAAAACTATAATCAAGCTCCTCAAAAAGTTAGTGTCTTCAAATAAACGCAACTGGAATGAAAAGCTTGGCGAATGCTTATGGGCGTATTGTACTACGATTCAGACGGCTACAGGAAACACACCTTTCTCCTTGGTTTACGGGAGCGAGGCAGTCCTCCCATTGGAGACTCAGATCCCCTCGCTTCGCGTGGCCCTTACTTACCGATTGACGTCGGATGACAACCACCGCCGACGGCTACAAGAACTGGAAGCCTTAGACGAGAAGCATTTACAAGCTCAATAAAGCATTGAGCTCTACCAAGCGCTCATCTCTCGGGCTTTCAACAAGAAATTCAAACAGAGAATATTCTAAGTCGGCGATCTCGTCTTGGCCGTTCGTCGACCAATGGTCATGACTCACAAGACCCCCGACAAATTTCAGCCTAATGGGAGGGTCCGTTCATCATCGAGACCGTATTCTCCAATGGCGCATACCTGCTCGCAAAGCAGAATAGGGAATTGCTCATGATACCCATAAACGGCAAGTTCCTAAAAAATACTATGTTTAAAAACATCTCCAGACGGCCTAGAGTGTCGAGTTATGTACATTAGGTACCTCTGAACTTACACTCTGCTCCCTCGGAGGGGACTCATATTGTATCTCTCCGAGTGACAAGTCATGTATATTGATACCTCTGAACTTTCGCTCTGATGTTTCGATTGTCATATATCACATCCATATTACCTCTGATATAGACAAACTCCTAACTTAACACCTGTACCCAGTTCGGGATAAAGATATGATGTTAAGACCACAAAACTTATCACGTCCATATTACCTCTGTTGGGTTTTGTCTCGAATCTATTACTCGCACCACCAGTGCGCAAAAGAGTAATAGGTCCACAAAAAATCATTCTTGATTATCGTGTGTCACGTCCATATTACCTCTGATACCGATAATATTCCGACTTGACGCCTGTACCCAACCCGGGATAAAAGACATGGTGTTAAGATCACAAAACCTATCACGTCCATATTACCTCTGGTAGGTTTCGTTTCAAATCTATTACCCCGTACCACCAGTGCACAAAAGGGTAATATGTCCACAAAAGTTATTCTAATCTATTACCCGTGCCACCAATGCGCAGAAGGGTAATAGGTCCACAAAAGTTATCATAATCTATTACTCACACCATCGGTGTACCAAAGAGTAGTAGGTCCACAAAATATCATTCAAATCTATTTGCTCGCATTTTCAGATGCACAAAAGGACAATAGGTCCATAAAAAGTCCCCTAGTGGGATGTCCTTTATCAAACACAAATGTTGTATTAGGCCCTCTAGTACAAGCACCACAAAATACCACAGAGTGAATATATTCTATTTATTCAAAATCGGTTACATTCATAGGACTACATCAGCAGAAAGAAAAGAAAAAAAATCTAGCAATACATAGTTTGGTCAGTTTGACAACACTTCGCCTTCACCAAAAAGCAGTTTCGTAACCCTCGAAAGAAGTCATGTTTTACTGCAGAGAAGCAAACAAGGCTGTTGAATCTCCAAGGAGCTGTCCGAAGGAGGACAAATATAGCATGCTTTTCTTCCCTCCGTATTGCGGATACCTTAGCCCCGCTCCTCCAAAAGACCATACCTTCAAAATAGCATCCTTGATGGTAGTTTTGCCTACTTAGAGAGCTGTGAAGACAGGACGTTCATGATGATGCCTGACCACCGTCCAACTCTTCGAGGTATAAAGGTTCTTCCTACCACCTGGAGAAAACTCTTCCGAAGCATGAGGAGTTCTGAGTTGTCTGATGTGTATGCCAAATTGGTGTAGGAAAAACTCTTCCGAAGTATGGAGAGTTTTGAGCTGTCTGATGTGTGTGTGTCAGAATGGTACATTTCCACTCTATCGTCGACACCGATCCTGGAGAAATTTGCTAGCCAGATCCCTACAAAAGGGAAAAAGGGGTTTTGCAGCGAGAAGAAAACAAAGGTCATTCTTCAGCTATGCAGCCTAGCCAAACAAAACTCATACGGCTTAGTCATAAGGCACTTATGCGGATCAGTCATGAAGTACTCATGTGGCTCAGTCATAAGGCACTTATGCGACTCAATCATGAAGTACTCATACGGCTCAGTCAAGAGGAACCTATGCAATTCATGCGGCTCAGTCATGAAGTGCTCATACGGCTCAGTCATGAGACACTTATATGGCTCAGTCATAAAGTGCTCATGCGGCTCAGTCATGAGGCACTTGTGCGGCTCAGTCATGAAGTACTCATGCCGCTCAATCATGGGGCACCTATGCGGTTCATGCGGCCCAGTCATGAAGTGCTCATGCGGCTCAGTCATGAGGTACTTATGCGGCTCAATCATGAAGTGTTCATACGGATCAGTCTTGTGGCACTCATGCAGTTTAGATTCGAATGTGTAGCGCTTATGCGGCTCAGCCCATGCGGCTCTATCATATAGAACACATGCGATCCAAATGAGATAGGGCATGCATCGACCAGGCTTAAAGCACAGAGGCGATATATGACCGGCCCGCGCATAAAATATGTGTCACCTTCGTTTTTCGTTATACGTATTTTCAGTATACGTGTACGAAATTCCGACCCGTAGTTAGACTTGTCTTGCTTGGCTTGATCTTAGTTTTAATCTTGCATTGGTTTAATATTGGCATGGCTTGGTTTTGATTGACTTGGTTGGGTTGGTTCAACATGCTAACCCCTCTTTATAGGCCACCAACCCCTTCTCTCTCCTCATTCACTTATTCATTTATTTTTTCTTCTTTCTCCATTAACTCTCTCCACCTACCAAGAGCTTAGGCAAGTACAACTTGCTTTATGGAGGAACTTAATTTTTGTTGTTTTATTGTCTTCCTCACGAGATTCTAAGACACTTTAGTACTTAGTATTTTTAATTTGTATGGTTCATTTCATGTAGATCTAAGTTGTTGCATTTTCAGATTTCTTGGGTATTGATATATCAAATCTTGTTATTTTCATGTTTTGATTGTTCCATATTGTAGAAAATTTCATTCTGCCCTATATTGACCTATGAAAGTCCAGATTTGGACTTGGATTGATGGTTGAAAAGTTTGGGAACCCCCAATTTCCCAAGTTCTTCTTCTCGGAAAATTAGAGAAGAAGAACAGTGCTCTCTTGCCGTATGGATCTTGGCAGCCTTACCGTATGGCCCTGTTTCTCTTGTCGCATGGCTTTGGTTGACTTAGCCGCATGGCTTCGGTTGACCATTGCCGCATGGCCCTGTTCCTTCTTGTCGCATAGCTCTTGGCAGCCCTGTCGCATGAGACCCCCATCGCTTGTCGCATGGCCCCCTGTTCCCCCTTGCCGCATGGCTTTGGTTGACCCTTGTCGCATGAGACCCCCATTGCTTGTCGCATGGACCTGTTTTCCCTTACCGTATGGACCTGTTTCCCCCTTGACACATGGCTCTTGGCAGCCTTGCCGTATGGACCTGTTTTTCCTCTTATCGCATGGACCTGTTCCTCCTTGCCGCATGGACCTGCTCCCCCTTGCTGCATGAGACCCCTATTTTTCTGTCGCATAAGACCCCCGCATGACTGCTTGCCGTATGGCCCTGTTTTCCTTGCCGTGTGGCTTTGGTTGACCTGAGCCGCATGGCTTTGGTTGACCCTTGCCGCGTGGCTGCTTGCTGCATGACCCCGCTTCCCTTACCGTATGGCGATCCTTAGCTGCATAGGCCATGGCCCATGGCTCCCGGGCCACATGGCTCTTCCTCCGGCCTTTGTAATATTTTTACTACTTTGGTTGTTACATTTATGCTTATGTCTCATGACTCTCTGTGTAACTTGGGTCCTTGATAGAATGCTTATATCATGTTAATCTTGAACATGTTCCATAAACACGATAGGTTAATGTAACATGACATGGCAGTGGCCCGTCGTGGCGCACTCTTGATAAGTAACCTTTACATGATAACTCTTGATAGTGACCCATCGTGGTACACTCTTGACAAGTAACTTGGCATAATAATTCTTGATGATGGTCCGTCGTGACGCACTCTTGACATGATAAGTAATCTTGATAAGTAAACCTAACATGATAACCTCGATATGTTGTTGCGACGGCTAGCATGACATAACATGAATGAATGGCCTGGACACCGTGGGCGATTGTGTTTGTACAAATAAACCAGTATTGTCTTACATCATGTCTAGTGCAGGAACCCCTGAGTACCACGGTCAGAGGAACCTACTGAAACTGACTAAGGCTAATAATTAGAATAATTCAGTAGTCATAAAGAGATTTTCTAGCTACAGGTAATCCCGTTATCTGGGCGCCCCATCATGGGATTTGTAGCCTGCCGTCGAGTAGGGCACATTTCCAGCACATTGTCATGTGTTGCACCCTTCAAGCAACTTAAGGGTACATGCGTTTCTTGGACGATGTACCCACATTAACTCAACCCCTAATTGCGTCTGGATAACCTGGATGGTCTGCAGGGCTTGTGGCTGTTGGAACGTCTCCTTGCATCTTGCTAGTAACTAGGGCTATGATAACCCTAGTTAGTTAAAGTATCAAGTCGTACTCATTGCTTGGCCGTGATTGATTGGATGGAGTCCAGCCCAGTCTAGTCTTGTCCTGATCCTGTACAAGATTGTAACATGACCTGATTGCTTATGCGTTACTTTATCGATAAATGGTAGGAAGCCAAGTTCTGTTCAGATGAAGGGTTACAACCCTGGCCCTTGTTTGGTTTAAAGGTTGTAACTTAGTTATCTGAATAGTCCCATGGTTATCTTATCGTATATCATCATGATTTCCATATCTCCAAGTTTTATTATATTATTATGTTTTGTGCTAATTGCTGGTTTTAGTTTTTAAGTGAAGCCTTCCTTGTGGCACTTGCTCTTTCTGGGGTCTGACCAGCTGGTTTTGTATGGCCAGAATTTGGAGCAGCACCCGAGGTTCTACCTGCATTCCAGCCAGATGGTGGCCACTAGAAGAAACCCTGGCAAGGAGTGGATTTTATTTTGCTCTCCCGCTCTATTATAAAATTATTTTTTTGAGGCGTTTAGCCGCCGATCAAATGTTAGCTCGTGTTGAACACTTATATTTCTTGTCTACCTACGGGCTGTAACATGATTAACAAATCCTAGGGTTGATCATGTATGACTGAACTCTTGCTTTCACATTTTGTATGACTAGCTTCATGATCATCTGAATATGTAATGTATGGGACACCTTACCTTGTATGTCTGATGATATACCATCTTGTTATATTTATTTGCTTGCTTGAGATTGAGACACTAGGCTTGTTCATGACCATAAGAGACTGATGGCTTATAGATAAACCCTCATATATCTAGACAGCCGTGACCTTATATGGAGGTGGAATACACTTCTATATACGTAGCTGGCTGTGTCCGCCCATGCTCTCCAGTATTCTGGTTCTGGGGCGTGACAATATGTGATATGGCCATTCAAAATTTCAGTCATCGTCTTCCTACCGTCCTTACCCTTGAAAGAAAATTACATGTCGGGATGAATGGAAGGAGAGTCTGCCGCTCTCGACGGAGAGGCAAGTCCCTTCCCTTTGGCCGCAGCACCAGTCGACTTGGAAGCTTTTGGAGCCATGGCTAAATTGAGACAGAAAGATGAAGACGAAGGAGAAGAAGGTGAAAGAAAAAAAATCTGTCTCCGAATGACCCCTATTTATAGAGTTTCTGAAGAGTGCCTCTTCGATTCTCGAAATCATTAAAGATAATGATGACGTTTGGGGATTTTATCCCTAGTAACCGTCGGCTTTATCTTGAAGAGTGCCTCTTCGATTCTCGAGGTCATTAAAGATAATGACGATGTTTGGAGATTTTATCCCTAGTAACCGTCGGCTTTATCTCAAAAAGAGAACCGAAATCTAAAACCGAATCAAGAAATTAAATTAATGCAGCAGTAACAGCTGGCAGGCTGGATAGGGTATCTCTGTGGCTCAAGATGTTCCTGCGGCTCAAGATTTCCCTGCGGCTCGAGATCTCTCTGCGGCTCAAAATTTCCCTATGGCTCAAGATTTTCCTGCGGCTAAAGGTCTCTCCTGACTTGAAGACTCCCTGCGGCTTGACATATCTCCATGCTTCTTGTTCAAAGTGTTCCAAATTTGCAATTTAAAAACTTTGAAGGGGATCTTGTAGAAGCATAGAAAATATAGGATTCATGCGGATCACCAATGGTCGCATAAATACTTTGGGCTAAACTGGTCCGCATAAAGGAGAATCGCATGACAGATTCAGCACCCCGTGTGGCCCATCTGCAACCAGACTAATTCGAGCCACAGAAAGAAGATATGTGGCCAAGTTGATCAGTCCTTCTGATAAAGCTGACAAACTCTGTCAAAACTGACGAAAACGATAGCTCTGTTACTCTGACAAAAAGATAAGATGTGATCAAACAAAATATCATGTCACTAAAAAATAAGGTTCATTGCTTAGACATAGTCATGCGGCCAAAAGGATTGCTACCCGAGCCGCATGAATCTTATGCGGCTCAACCTATGCAGCCCTAAAAGTCACTAAGCTTCATGCGGCTAAGGGTGACTGTAACCTAAGCCGCATGAGCTTTATGCAGCCCAAAACACAGAATCTATGCGGCTCAAAAGGCCTTAAGCTACATGCGGACTAAGGAAGACTGCGGACTAAGCCGCATGAGTCCTGTGTGACCCAGCATGGCCGAAAACTGAGAGACTCATGCGGCTCAAAATGACTCCAGATTAGTCCTATCCTGCGATAGAACACGTGGCAGGTTGACTAAGTCTCAACTACCCAGATTTGCTGCAATAGAATCCCAACAAATCGCCAACTAGCAGCCAAAAAGTGGGTCTTTACGTGTTGTTGTAGCCATGTGGCAACGGGCCATCTATGCGGCTCAAAACATATATCACTATAAATAGCAGGGTGCCAGACCCCTGCAAAAGGCTAGAAACCTACGAAGGGCAATTTCTTCAAGAGCTAAGATTGCGTCGGATAGTCCAATGAGTAAGGCAGAGTTGATAACATTTTTCCGAGCCTCCACCGCCACCTCCCAGAATCAAAAACTAAACAATTGTACTTAGATTGTTTCCTAGGATTTCTTTCTAGGCTTTTCTTTGTACAAGCGAGTTTGCAATTAATTTCAGTATTTCTGTAATACCTGTTTTTGATATTTTAATGGCAAATAATTTTTATCATTATTTATATCTTTGTGATTGAGGTTATGATACTGTTATTTTGTGAAAGGTTTATGAGAGTATATGCAATTTTTTTATCATATTATCTCTCTCTTTTACATGAGTCATCTCGTTAATATTAACTTTCGTATCTTATCTTGATGACTATTATGCTTAATTGATTTGGCTTTCCTTATTGAGGACTTACCCAAAATTCATGATTTTATCTTTATCGGTAATAGTTTGAGGGAGAGCATTCAAGTCAACTGAATTTCTCTTTCTCAAACATTTTTTTTCATTTACCTTCATGTTTATCTAAAGGGTAGTCATATAGCATGATAAGGTAATTGAGTTCAAATGCATGAATTTTGGATAAGCAAATAGATTTGTAAATAATGAGATCATTTTATATCAATTGCTCTATTTTACATTGATCATTCATTTATTTTGTTCAACTATTTATCTGTGGACAATTGTGACTATCATAGTTTCATTGATCAATATTTCAAGTTTATTTATTTCAATTGATATTAAGTTTATATATTTCAATATCTCAATTGGTATCTTTATTCTTTGATATCTATTATTTACAATTATCTAATACCTATGGTTTTTGACTAAAATCCTTTATTTCATAATTCTCTTCCAAAACTAGAGCAATATTTCATATCATATTATGTTTTGGATTTCTTTCTTTGATTTCATGTTGGTAAATTATATATTGATTATTATCAAATTCATTTAGTTTTACCAACTCTTTGTGTTTTGACAAGCTATTTTCTATTTGGCACTCTATATTTGGTATGTAGTTTCTATAATTGTCTTTACACACTTCTCCCATTGTTCCTCATTTAGTATATCTTGATCATGATTGTCTGTGCCTTCCTCCTTTACTTATGCTTGAGTTCGTTTTATCTCTTATTACGGGGGAGCTTATTTTTTTGATCATGTGAAAGGAGGAGAAATAAGTTTAAGTTAGCACACAAGATGTGTTTATTAGTGATATATGCATCTATCGTATCTGTCTTAAACTTAACCGATTTTCCACAATCAAAAAGGGGGAGATTGTTAGTCCAATGATTACATCGTGTTTTTGAATATGGCTAATCAATTAAGTTTAACATAATGATGTCACTAATATTCATATACTCACTATCATGTTGCTACTTAAACTTAGCATTGTCCTAATTATCCTATATCATATTGCCATGCTTGTATCGTACTGCAACATATTTTGCTCGTCTAACATATATTTGTAGACATACAGTATGCATGATCAAACCAGGACATAGGCAATAAAGAATTAATGATGGACCAAAGACGGCATCATACAAAAAGATTTCTCTGCACCGCCTAGCGACCTATTCGGGGCCTCGCACCAGGTCTGCCGTGAAACTCCATAACCCATCCCCCCAATAAACTAAATTCTTAACATCCTTTCCTGGAATGTGAGAGTCCTCGCTAATAAATCCACCTTGAGATGTTTAATCAGTCTTAAGAAAATTCACAGAATCGACATCCTCGTCATCATTGAACCTAAAATCCCCCCAAACAAAATCAAGTCCATCTTGATGCAGTTTGGTTTTTCTTCAGCCATCACCGGCTGTCATGACATTTGGATCTTTTACACGCCCGACGTGAATATCGGCATCCTCTATGACTCGAGTCAGGCCCTATCATGTTGGATGGAACACCCCATGCTTCATTCCCGCTCCCTTTTGTCTGTCGTTCATGGCAGTTGCGACATCCCGGATCGCAGACAGTTGTGGGATGACTTATTGAATATCCGACCACAGCAACCTCCCATGTCCTTGTGTTGGAGATTTCAATGCTGTCACCTGTAGAGAGGATAAGTCGGAAGGTCGGCCCCCTCCGACGGCAGCCACCAGCAATTTTACCAGCTTTATTTTAACGCCACTTGTCCCCCTAGTATAATGGCAGCGCCTTCACTTGGTGCAATATGCAGGAAGGTGAGTGAAGGCAATACTCTCGTCTTGATCGTGCCCTGATCAACTCGAAGTAGTCTGATATGGATATCATCTCCAGTCTCACGTACCTCAACACCACTGAATCGGACCACTCTCCTCTCCCCATTGAAATTAGCAGCAAATCGAGACAGATAAAGAAAAGTTTCTGCTTTCTCGACTTCTGGAGTCACCACCTCCAGTTCAGGACTATCATGGCTACTGATTGGAGCGATGATAACACCCTAGACCCCCTTGTCTGTATTACGAACAAACTCAAAGCTGCCAGGAAAGCACTCTTTGTCTGGAGTAAGGAAGCGTTTGGGGATTTTTTAGGCTGTCCAGACAGCTGAGGATGACGTCACCCGTGAGGAAGCCCTCTTCGAGATCGACAGATCTCCAGCCGCTCGTGCCTCCCTCAACCTTACCAGAGCACTTCTAAAATTACGCCTGAAAGTGGAGACTGAATTCTGGAAACAGAAAGCTAGACTCACCTGGGACTACGAGGGAGACAGAAATTCCAGTTATTTCCACTCATGTGTCAACGGGCGCGGACAACAACTCAACCTCTACTAGATAGCCGATGAAAGTGAGAACATAATCAAAGATAAAAGGGGTATCCAACTGGCTGCTGCCAATTTCTTTTCCCAACTGTTCACCAAAGCCAACATTTCCAGGGATGATGAATTTCTGACAGATATCCCCCGCTTGATTGACGACTCTGACAACAATCAGCTGGGGCTCCTTCCTTCCGAACTTGAAGTCAAAGAAGCAGTATGGGATCTAGACGAGTATAGCGCACCGGGACCTGACGGATTCACGGGTGTTTTCTTCAAATCATGTTAGGAAATCATCAAGTCAGATATTCACGAGGTGGTCATCGCCTTTTTTCAAGGAGCCAGGTACCCCAGATCTATTTTCTGTGCTAACCTGATTCTTATCCCCAAACAGGACAATCCAGAGACCTTCAAAGACTTCCACCCTACAGGCTTGTGCATATTCACTAACAAAATTATCTCCAAGATTATTGCCAATCGCATGATCGAGATCCTCCCTAAAATTATCTCAGAAGAGCAGAGCGGATTTGTTCGCGTGAGGAACATTCTTGACAACATTCTGATGGCCCAGGAAATGATCACATGCATAAAACTTTCGGCTAGGGGCGGGAACATTACGATCAAACTGGACATGAAAAAACGTACGACTGGCTAGATTAGCAATTCATGATATAGGTTTTCAGGGCTTTCGGGTTCTCGAAAACCTGGACCAACATTGTGTGGAGATCGATCAGCAACTCGTGGTTTTCCACGGTTATTAACGGCCAAGCTGAAGGCTTCTTTAAATTTTTTTGCGGGATCAGACAGGGAGATCCAGTATCTTCCACCATCTTCATCATCACAGCGGAAGCTTTGAGCAAAAATCTGAACATAACGGTAGGCTCACCGAACTTTCAGCATTTCCATACCACAAGCGGCTGCCCGATTATCACCCACCTGGCGTACGCCGATGACATCCTCATATTTTCATCTGGGGACGTTGGGTCTGTCGAAGTGGTCAACAACACAGTGAAGAGATACGATGAATGCTCTGGTCAGCGTGTTAATCCTAACAAGAGTGTCATCTACATCCACCATAAGACCAGCTGAGAACATTCTACTATTCTTACCAACATTATATCCTTCTCTATTACGTACCTGTCTTTCTTCTACTTAGGGTGGCCGTTAGTGTACAGCGGATCCAATGCGGGCATCTACGAAGGACTGGTAGGTAAAATCAGGAAGAAGATTGAGTGGTGGCACAACGCCACTTTATCCCCTGGCAAGAAAATGATTTTTATTAATCACATGATCCCCTCTATCCCTATATACACCTTAGCCGCCTGCTCTCCCCCAAAGAAGGTGCTCACGTCCATTGAAAACCTCTTTACCGACTTCTTCTGGGGCTACAACGCTGGTAAGGACAAACATCATTGGCCGAGTTGGGACACCATGGCCAGACCTACTACCGAGGGAGACCTCGAATTTTGCAGGCTGTCGTACGTCGTCGATGCTTACTCGATGAAGCTGTGGTGGAAGCTTCACGCGAGTCGCAGTCTCTGGGCACGGTTCATGAAGGCCATATATTTCAAGCATATACATCCGGCCACCGCGGGGTTCAACTGCAGATCCTCTGTATCTTGGCGGAGAACCTCGCGGAACCCCTGATCCATCTTAAGTTAGGATCAGGCGAATCATCTCTCTTCTTCGAACGCTGGTCCGGAGATGATCTCCTTTCCCGGTTACCGGCTGCCCCTACCAACAGTGTTATCCGTATCTATGGGATTGCTCGGAAGATTGGAACTGGAAAAGGACTCGGGACTGGATTGGTGACGAGGCCGCTACTAGGCTTCTCGACACTAGTCTCCAGATCAGTTCCGAGCCTGATTCTTTTCAGTGGTCTATCTCGGACAATAGAGCCTTCTCGGCTGCATCGGCCAGAAGGATTGTACACGAAATTGGCGCGCCTTCACCCATCATTGGAGCCTTCTGGCAGTCCTTCATTCCCAAAAAATGGTCCTTTTTGACGTGGAGAGCATTTTGCAAGAAATTACCCACGGACGACGCGCTCAAAACCATCGGCTTCAGCGTAGCATCTGCGTGTCATTGCTGCATGGCGAGACAGTCTGAAACGGTTGACCACATCCTGTACTCAGGAGACTTGGCTGCAAGGATTTGGACAGAGATATCTCAGCGTTGCAATCTGGCCCAGGATGGTGGGAGCTTCAACAATCTCCTGACCATTTGGAGTAGAGCATCTCATGGACATCAGATCGTGGCAACCGCCATCACGTGGGTCATCTGGAAGAACCGTAACAAATTCAGATATGAGGGACACCGATACTCACTCAATCAACTTATCCGGGATGCTCTCCGACATACCTACAAAGTCAGCAGACACTGCAAACACGAACAAGAAGACTTCTGGCAGTCCTTGCTCTACTGACTCTCTTCGTGGAGCAGGAGGCTG
This sequence comes from Iris pallida, assembly GCA_029216955.1. NCBI lineage: Eukaryota > Viridiplantae > Streptophyta > Magnoliopsida > Asparagales > Iridaceae > Iris > Iris pallida. The sequence goes on along the minus strand of JANAVB010042822.1, from coordinate 30,022 downwards.
TCTTTTTATTATCATTCTTTTGTATTCCTTTTTGCTCTTACTTGTAAAGGCTTTGGTATTTTGCGCCTTGATATGAATAAAATCGGAGGGGGGTTTTGTTAGTTATATATATATATATATATATATATATATATATATATATATATATATATATATATATATATTTATATATATATATATATATATATATATATATATATATATATATATATATATATATATATATATATATATATATATATATATTTTGAAGCAAATATATATATATATATATATATATATATATATATATATATATATATATATATATATATATATATATATATATATATATTATATATATAAAAAAAAAAAAAAAAAAATATATATATATATATATATATATATATATATATATGTAGGGTAACCCAAATATCATATAGCAAGCTGAAGGACTAGTTGGCTGATTATTAAACCTTATTTGATTATGTATTATGTTATCTGTTAGTGGGCTAGGAACATAGACTTTCGTGGGGCAGTGTTCCAATCTTGTCCTTATTTGGTTGTAGGGTTGGGCTATTGTACTACGATAAACTATGAACCGAAGATATGATGCAGAGGCCTATAACCTAACCGCGGTCAAGGGATGTACTCTCTCTCGACGCGATACGACACCTCTCGCCCTTGTTTGGTGTAGGGGTGCTCTATTGCTTCGGTTATAGGGTATATGCCTATGATTTTGGCGCGAGTCTTACTTATGTAGTCTTACTTATGTATTATCTAGGTTTTGTTTCATTCGCTCGTGCTTTCTTGTAGTAATTGTTATCTGGGGTTTGACCCCACTGGTTTTGTTTGGCCAGATCTAGAGCCAGAGCTCGAGGGTCCAGCATATATTCTCTTGACTGATGGCGCGTACCAGACGGATGACCGTCGAGGGGATTGATTGGGTTTTTTCTTCACCACTTGTATAGCATTTTTGTACCTTTTTTGACATTTAGCCACAAGCACATGTTTAGCCTGATATCTAGATATATATTTTTCGTATAGTTGTACTTATTTAAACTACAGGTGACTATTATTATATATATTTGGCACTGTGCTAGCTGTTCATTTTATATAGCTAGTTTCATGATCATTTTGATAGAGCGTCAGATATGTCTTGTTGCTTTCTCTTATATGCTACTTATTTACTGCTTCTTAATTGACTGCTTAAGACATAGATGTTCCGTGATATCTTAGGAGACTTAATTGTAGTATGCACTCCTTGTCTAACGACAACTATGACCATATTGTGTGGTGCAAGTGTCCTCCGTAGTGCGTAGATGGTCGAGTCATACCCCCGTTTGTTTCTCGTATTCATGTACTGAGGAGTGTCATTTTTACATCAAATGGGATCGTTTATAGAGTTAAAAGCTCACGAAAAGAGCCAACAAAACCAATGCATTTTTATCGCAGGTTGTCAACCTTATACTTGACCCTCTAAATTGTGACAAGGGTATGTATACATGAGCATAGCGAGTTGTCAACCTGATGTTGGACCCTCTAAATTGTGACAAGGAAATGTATACATGAGCATAGCGAGTTGTCAACCTAATGTTGGACCCTCTAAATTGTGACAAGGGAATATATGTACGAGTGTTACCGTAAAATCTATACAACGAGTTGGTGGATAACCAAAAATATTGTTTCGGCTAGAAATTTTGTACATAGCAATAAACTATAGAAAAATCGGGCCCAGTGGATAAAGTTAGTTGAAATTATAAAAGTAGAACACAAATGCCCTTAGGCTGGGTTGTTTTAAATAAATGCCCTCAAGTTGTGTAATCAATAGACATTGAGAATTTAAAGAAATTTAAAAAAAATTACTTAAAAAATGATACCGTTATTGGCACTCCAAAAATATCATCCTCCACTCATGCCTAATTTTTTATCATTCAATTTCCAAATCTATTCCTGCATTAACATTATTGGCACTCCTAAAATGTCATCCTGCACTCATTCCTCCATGTATGCACAAATTAATGTCAAATTCAATGCATGGATAAATTTAGAATTTGAATGATATAAAATTAAAGATGAGTGTAGGATAACATTTAAGGAGTTTCAATAACAGCATCCATATTAACAAAAACATGTCCTCATGATGGACGTTTATTGGGAAAAAAAAATCCTTCGCTTGGACATTTCTTTCACATTTAAAAATATAAATTGAGAAAATGCCCTTCCTAAGGACTTATATTGGGAAGAAAGCGCACTTAGGAAGGGCAAACTTTTCATAAATCTTAAAAAAAAAATTTGTAATTTTGCGTATGTTTTATCTTACTATAATTTGCATATTAAGTATATATTTTATTCGATCGCAACGATACCGACACACATCTTTCCATGCGGATCTCGCATCGTGATAAGACATACGTCGTTGGATCCTCATCCCTATGAGAGTATTTTCAACGAGTTTTGCGACACTTTTACGAAACGTCATCCATCCAAGCCCACTCCGAAAATGTGCTGAATATTTTGTTGAAAATATCCTCACAGGGGTAATTTGACGTTGCGGATCCAACAACATAGATCTCATCGCGATGCATGGTCCACACGAAAGGATGTGAGTCCATATTGGTGCAGCCAAATTGAAAATATATTTACACGCAAATCATAAAAATTAGAAAGACATGCAAAATTTCAAAAAAAAATTGTTGTGTGTTGAATATACGCCCAACCTAAGGACTTTTCCCGAGCAATATATGTTCTTAGTATGGCATTTTTCTTTATTTTACGAGGAAAAAAAAGGCTAATTCTAAAGACACTTCAAGTTTTACTTGCGCTAGCCAGTCCTAGGACTGCCAACTTGTTGGCAGTCCTAACAGAAAGTAGGAGTCCTAATGGGCTAGCCCTAAGTAAAACTTGAAGTGCCTTTAGAATTAGCCAAAAAATATTGGGTTGTTTAGTTGAAAATTTGGGTGCCCTTGATAAGGACATTTTGTTTCTCATTTTGAAAACTTTGCAAACTTTGTGCTCTCACCATAATTTTGTTGGACTTTAATGCCTTGTAGGAAAATTTTCATTTTTCAATCATACAATTTAAACTCATACGACCAAAGAGAACCTTCAACTTCACAAGGTGACTAAGTTGATATGATATTTCCTACAGGAAATTGCATTCAACATCAAGCCGCAATACCATCACTCTTTCTATCAATCCTCTATATTAATACCTTCTCATATCCAATTATCCAATTATCTATGTTACATGTGTTTACTAAAGAGAAGATAGAATATGCCCCTTGAACAAGGGACGGGCATTAGCATTAGCATTTGCATTTGTAAGGGTTAGATTTAGATTTCTTTGTGGGTTTGATAAATGGTTAATTTGCATTAATGATGAGAACCAAAATAGTTGTCTACATCATTATTTATAGTCAACACGGTGTGGAAATGTTGAAGACAAGCATCGGCAATAAATATACAGAGGCATGTCTGTTTGGATGCATATGAAGAGTATGAATTAATATATTTGCATGTGCAACTTTACTTGTAATCTGGCAACAATACTTCGAGCATACCTTCAAAAATTGAAAACATAAAGGAAATAAAAGTGGTAACAGTAAGGACACAAATTAGTAACAACAAGGAAATAACAATGGTAGCTGTAAGGGGTTAGCTGCACATCAGATTATTGTAAGGATGCACAAATTAGTTTTAATAATGTATTCCATAGGCAGTACCTAGCCACAGGAGTAACTTAGAATATCATAACTATACATACCTACGTTTAGTTTACATATATTTACAGCATATCATTAAGCGCTATATACTTTTTTTTTTTTTTTACATATTACTTGGATTTATACACGTTAGGGTTGACATCATCTGTACGATAGAATTCCAATCTTCCGCTTTCCTTTCCTATAATTAAGTGCCCATGGTAATCCTCGATGCTCTGACTTCCACATGTTTCATTCCTTCAATATGTTGATGAACAAGGATGGTGGCCTGGGCACTGACAAGTGGCTGCTCCTTACCAACACTGGCAACAGATACAGTACCCACCATGGCCAGGTTATCTGTGGAGTCATCGTCATTGGCATCTGTATCAGGAGAGAGGACATCCCATTCTTCTTTTAGAGTAGTGACCTGCATCCCTTTTTCCCAATGCTTCTCAACTTCAGAGGCAGTAGGAAGGATAACATAGTCATTCAGAGGGTTGTAGAATGGATCCGGCTCTCCAGCCTTGAGCCAGTGCTTTAGTATTCTGAACACATGATGGTCACAGATAATTCCTCGATGATTAGCTGCAACCCCCACTCTTGCCACTGCTTCGAGCCCGTCTGCCTGTAAGAGTGTAACATTGATTCATATTTCCATGTTGCAGAGATTTAGGATGAATGAAGATGCATTTTGATACCTAAGTTCCACAAAAACCAGAGGTTTGGGAGAAGTGTCTGTTAATTCTAATAGAATTATTAATTGTTATTTACTTCAAGCTTATTGGGAATCTTCTGAATACAACAGGAAAGGAGGGAACATGTCTTCACAGCTCTGATGTACACATGACTTGATAAGTAGGAAAAATTAACATGGGACTACTAAAATCAGAAGCAATAAACTGGTTTCCAAATTAAATGCTGTTAATAAGTAACAAGATGAAGGTACATCAATTCTTTAATCCAAGTAGTTGAAACTTGACATGGCCACAAATGATTTGCTCACAAGCAAGCATTCTCTAAAGCTCCTGCAGAATAGATGACTTTGCAAGTGGTGGAAAGAAGTATCAAGTGCATCAAGCACTATGAAGTCAGCAACCCAATAAATATGTGATACATGCAATGCCATATGTAATATAGTTTGAACAAACAATAGGCAGAGCCGCAGAGACATGCACAAATGACCAGTGGGATCATAGTTGGGAGGTCGATAACCTACCTCAAGAATAAGAAAAATTATGGTGGGAATACGAGAAGTCTCAGTTAACAAGGTATTTTTCAATATTTAGCCAGCTAATCAAATTAAATCAGATCAAATGAAAACATTTGAATAATTGAATGCTCTAACCAACAATTTGTCTTTATTGGTTTCCATTTTCGTATTCATACAACATAGGAGTTGACATGTTTGTTCATCTCGTAACTCGTTTCTATAAATAGTGAATGGTTGGTGAATCATGATGATTTATTTGTTAAGTTCATTCCATAACTTGTTTTCATTAGCATTGTGTTATGTTGTTTCTTTCATGTACTGGTTTCCTTATCCACACAGTACAGTAGTAAAATACTCATTAAATTCATCTATATATAGCATAGAAAAGGCCAAACCAAGCATCTCTGCATATTAAACCCTAATAATTGCATTCATTCATTAAACCATTAACGGTAATTTTAAAACCACTACATTGACAATATAATAAAACCTGATCTACTCTTAACCACATCTATGCACTTTCTCATACTCGATATAAAGCAGCCCCTACTATATCTTAGATTATTAAGAAGCAGATGACCTAGCTATATTATTTCCAAAAAGTAAAAGCCAACTTAACATTTTCCGTGAAAGGTGGTTATAGCAAATATAATATGTTTAATCATACTATAGTTCTTACTATAAGAAATGACATACCTTAGCTGATTCAACTGGAACAGTTCCATCACCATTAACATATAGGTATTTTGGCTGGGCTGAGAGCAATTGTTTTAAATCTGCAATAGGTGTGCGTTCGGTCCCATAGCTGGAGTAAAGAAAAATAAATACTGTCCAGTTACACAAAATTGATAGTGTTCTAGCTACGTCATTGAGAACTACTGAACGAGCAGTACATGATGTTGGGCAGAACATGGCAAAATGGTTAGATGCCATGTTTGCTACTTCTACTCATCAAGATATAAAAAGAATAGAGAACATACCAAACGCTATGTGGTGTGTCATTATGAGTTCCATATATATTGTAGAATTTAACAGTCGCGGGAACCATAGCACGAGATAGTATCTCCCGAGTTTTGTTAGCCCATTTCAAAATCTCTAAGTTCAATGGTAAGTGAATTTTCTTCCCATCAACCTCTACCTGGAAGGAAAAGTAAATAGCAGGGAGCAGCAATAAGAAATCATGGAGTCTATGAAACCAGATGTTCTATTTTGGAACAAAAGATATCTCATTAGTATAGTGCAGAATAGATGGCATATGTAAATTTCTAGCAGAACATCTAACCATGAAATGTATGTCTGCAATATATGTAGAATATCAAGAAAACATAATTATGTAAAGATAACCTAATAATATAATTACTTGATAAAATAATATGTGCAGAAATTTATGCCTCACCATGTTGCTAGAAAGAGCTTCCTTCATCAAAGGTAACATCTCAGTTAAATTGTAAGACTCCAGCAAAGTACTCAATTTACTACTATCGTCGTGCTTCCCTCTCCATATTTGCAGAAGTGGATTGTTCTCCCAAGAAAAGATGGGAGAGGCCATCAGCTCATATATAGATGGGCATTCAATCAGCTGAAACAAAACATGTTTCTGTTAATATTTGTATCGCCGCTGAGATAATACATAAACTACTACGGTTGCATTTTGATGTTTGAATGGCGAAATTGTAAGGGCCAAAATCCTAGAGGAAATCATGAGCTCCTAATTTTTCAAATTCATCAATGGATTACATGCATCTCATCCCTTGAATTTTTAAGGGCCTAAATAGAAATTTTGTACACGTGTCATAACCATATTGCAAGTTCTTAATGTGAGTTCCTATTTAAGTTTCTGTAGTCGAACTGTTGTAGGGGTGAGCATTATTCGCTTTTGGACCGAGAAACGAACCGAATGAGAGATTCGGTTCGGTTAAACCTCGGTTCGGGTTCGGCTTTGAAAATACTAAAATTTCTTATTCAGTTTTAGTTTTGGGTTTCAGCTTTCGTCCAAAACCGAAAACCAAATGACATATAAAATTACATAAATAACTCCAATTCTATGTATATTTGATGATAAAAAATATGTATATTTCAATGTTCTAAATAAAGGGAGGAGGAGGCAGTACGGAACAAGGGCACATAGATAGGAAGAAGAGGCTTAATGAAACCACCAGGGCTGTTTTAATGGAAATTATGAACGGTTGTCTTTTCTCATTTATAATTACTATATTAAGCCAACCTATAATTACCATACCAAGCCTTAAGCGGGATGGGATCTATTGTCCCCATTTTGGTGTCCCCAACCATATCCCCACTCACAAGTAGAGGTAAACCCCACCAATTTTATAAAAAAATAACACTCAAAATTGGTGAGGTCCATCTCTACTTGTGAGAGAGGACATGGTTGGGAACAACAAAATGGAGACAACAGATCTCATCCTGCCTTAAGCTCATTAAAATCATCATGCATAAATACAGCTCATTAAGTCCCATTAAATCTTTGGTTGAAAACACATTTATCATGGTTTGTCTTCCCCCAAATAGAGAATTAACCACCCATTAAAACATGCCTTAACAATCAAAATTAACTAGCATGGTTGTTCTTTCCCAAATAATGAATCCTATGTCAACCTAGGTGCACCTAAGTCCACCAAAACTCGCTCAAAGCTCGCATATTTACAGTCAACCGCGTAGCAAAATGCCAAGGCCAAAAGCGTGGCAGTGATGGTCCGCCAAGCGTCTAGGCTGTCATTTAGAACACTGGCATATTTTGAAAACAACAATTCTATGTATGTTTTTTGAAACCCAACTTTGATATTACAAGTTTAACTTTGGGCCCAACTTTAAAATACAACAATTGGACTTATAAATTTTGCATCTTTTTGATATAATTTAACCACAAGTCCAACTTTGGGCCCGGTTCATGAAACAATAAAAATAGTCCAGCCGAACAAACCGAATAGACCGAACAGATTATCTGGGTTTGGTTTGAATATGTCTAATTTATGTTCAGTTTTTGTTTGGATTTTTAGAATTTCGGTTTATTCGGACTTTGACTATTTCGGTTCGATTGAAACCGAATAAACAGAAACTGACCCCTACTAAACATTTAAATACCCTTAACTATTGCACTTTGCGACTTTAATTTTCTAGACCCTTTTTTGGCAAGTTGTTATCCTAAACTTTATTTTGTCACTTATCCTAGTTTTGCAAGTTACGCCTAACATAAAACATGAAAAAACAATAATACCCCTTATTATAACTTTTAAAGAAAGAAACACTAGCCTCCCCCCCCCCTTTCGGCCACAACCATCGGTGCAGGCGCTCCACCCATCGTCCCCCCCACCCCCACCCCCACGTCTTAGCTCGCGTCGTGGCAGGAGGCCGTTTGTGCTGCCATTTCATACACGCTTGGCGGCACGGGGGCGCGGAGGGTTACAGGGGGCTGGGGAGAGGGGGGCGTCGATGGTTGTGGCCAGAAGGGGAAGGATTAGGGTAGGATTCAACTTTATTTTGCAAAGACAAGAGCAACTTCTCTCAATTTCTCATTATTGTACTTTAGTACCTTGAACTTTTTTTTAAGTTAAATAGTTAAGTAATGGTGGAGGCAAATTGTCATAAGTTAAAAGGATCGTGTAAGACCCCTCACTAATTTATCGTATTTATTTAATTTTGATAGACTAAAATTCTTGTCCTTCTTGATCTTTGTATGTCAATACTCTCTCCAAATATTTCTTCTAATGAAATCTTGGTTGTATTGTTATTAATATTATTATATTATCAAGGCGGATCCTTTCTTATTTAAAGTCCATATAGAATATAATTATGCATGATTCTTAAGCCCACCTATATATAATATTTATTGTCTAGGGCCTATATATATATATATATATATATATATATATATATATATACACACACACAAAATGGCGGCTATGGAAGCGATCGGGTGCCCGATGGTGGGAAACCCTAGGGGGTCCCAGTGGGACCTCGGTGCGCCTAGCGGAGGTCCGACCGAGAGTGGGCCGGCCATGGGCGGCACAAGCGCAGGCGGGGACGACGGCGGCGCGGGCGGTGGCTATGTGGCGTTGCGCCGATCTAGTCGAAAAGACTCGGCCGACAACACAGTGGCCGGGAGGGTGTTGGTCGGGGCCGGGGGCGCCACGAACGGCGGTGTGGCGGCCAGGTGGGGCACGAACAGGGGTAGCGAGGTCGGCAAGGGCCCGGCCAGAGGTGGTACAGCGGACAACGGGTCGGCCAGGGGTGCGCGGCCGCAGGCGGGACGGCTAGGGGCGGTGGAGGCCTGGGTCGGGCTCCGGTCGAGAGCGTAGGCATCGTCGGTGATGGCGATCGACGGGATCCAAATAATACGGACTCGGAGGAGGAGGTGGGATGGACAACGGTGATCAGAAGGCGGAACGTGAAAGGGGATGGCGAAGCCCATCAGCTGGGTGGGGCTTTGGGAGGTGACCATCATAGGGGTGGTAACCCCTGACACGTGCTACGGAGACACATTAGCGGTGTAAGTCCAGGGGGGCTAGGAGGCCGGATGAGAGCTCTCGCCAAATACCGAACAACGGATCTATAACACCAATGTCTCAACAACGATGGTCGGCGGTAGATAAGGGCAAGCAGGTTGTTGGAGATCAACGTAAGGCTGGGGTCCCGAAATTCTATATTGATATGTTGAATGGAGGGGTGAATAGCTTGCCAGCACACATGTCTTATGTTCAACCGGAGATGGTGGGCACAACACTTCGGACGACCCTGACGGAGGAAGATCTTGCTGAGACCGCGGACTACTGGCGCAATTCAGTCATCCTATACGTGCTTGGCTCGAGACCGTTTTACGGACAGATTCGTGCGTACGCGGCACGAGTTTGGAGACCGAGGGACGGTATGAAGTTCTTCTCACGAGAAAATAACTTCTATCTGGTGTGTTTCTACCAGCAGGAGGACATGGAGCGGGTCCTCCAGGGAGGACCATGGACATTTGATGGCAGGCTTATTATCATGAAGTCATGGACGCCGGAGTCAACTTATGAGCGTGAAGTTCTCCTCATAGTTCCAATTTGGATCAAACTACCGGATTTACCAGCTAACCATTGGAGCATCTCTACGATGATGAAGATTGCCAGTGTTATAGGCAAACCAATCAAGACCGATGAAGCTACGGCGTACAGAACCCGTATGGGATATGCGCGAATCTTTGTTGAAGTAGATGTGAGTGCTGACTTGTCGCCTTTTGTTGAGTATGAGGTGCCTTCCGGTGGAGTCTTTCGCCAGACTGTGCAGTATGAGTTTGTACCACCAGTTTGCAGCCATTGTAAATGCTTTGGACATCCCTCTAAAGGGTGTCCGGTAGGGGAGGTTGGGGATGAGGAAGGACACGGGGTGACTAATACTCCTGGAGATCAAGGACTACATGCAGGTAGTGGGGTACTTTGTCCGCAGGAGGCATCCACATCAGTGAAGGAGGGGGTCCAACCAAGTGCGGGGGGGGGGGGGGGCGATACAACCCAGGCTAATCCTCTCTCAATGGGTGGACCGAGTGATGCATCCTTGTGGAGAAATGACTGATGCTGATGGACACCAGGGCCTTGAGGCGGGAACCGAGACTGGAATGGAGATAGAGAGAGATGGCCAGACCTTGGGAGAGAGCGGAGAGGGCGCTACTGCTGTTGTGCGCGAATTCAATCCCAGACAGACTATTGTTTTCCAGTCCAGACGTAACAAGTCCTTAGTCCGTCCGGGAGGACGTGACGGAAAGAAGGTGACAGAAGACCGTACCCATCAGTCGGAGGAGAGCACAAGCAGGAAGCATCAGACAGTACTACCTAGAGAGGATGGCGAGGGTCAGGTGATGGGAATTCTGACTACGGGCACCTCTGACCTATGTGTAACTAACCCCAGATGGAAGGACCATTGTGACAATGGAGGTGATCCCAGCGGGTTTAGCCTACCTCTTGAGATTTCTCCGGAAGGCGTAGCGGCCGAGGGTCAAACGATGGAGCACGCTATTTCCCCTAATGGCGGCTCTGGAGATATTAAGGGGTCATCTCCTGAATATTAAATGCCTATCTTAGCTTCGAACATCCGAGAGGCGTGTGCGATAGGGAGATGGAAGGAGATCAGTGAGATACTGAGACGAGAAGCTTGCTCCATTGTAACGCTACTTGAGACTAAAATTAAGTCTCCTAGACTGCTACAACGGAGGGCCCAACATCAGTGGTGTCAGGTGCATAACTTGGAGGTAGGAGGGGTGGCGCGTATTTGGGTGAGTTGGGACAGTAAAAGCTGGACTGGATAGGTAATTCATCTATCAGATCAGCTGACTGTCGTGTCTTTCACTAATAAGGAGGGGATGGCTTTCATCTTGGGAGCGGTGTATGGCAACAACGATAGGAGGCTGCGGGAAGCTTTATAGGAGGAGATTCTCTAAATCAGTGTTGCAGCTGAGAATCAGTTCCATGTGCCATTGCTGCTGATGGGAGACTTTAATGCCCTACTTTTCAGTCACGAAAAAGTGGGAGGTTGGCGTGTCCCAGACGGAGTCCTGCAAGATTTCCAAAATTGCCTTCTACGATCTGGTTTGCAGGTGGTGGAGAGAACTGGTCACATCTGGTCTTGGCATAATAAGGCTACCCACAAACGAGTTGCTTGCCAACTCGATCGTGCTTTGGGAAATCGGGAGTGGTTTACTATGTTCCCGGATGCGGTTGCTGAGTGCCTCCCAGCCGGTACGAATGATCATTCGCCAGTTCGCATCCATCTATCGACGGTTGTCTCCCAAAATGCACGTCCTTTCAGGTACAATAACAAATGGAGCTGTATGTCGGGCTACGCGAAGGTTGTCCAGGCGGGTTGGGGCTATCCTCAATTCCGCATGGTTCAGAGGCTTAAGCGGGTGAAGGCGGATTTGAAACTCTGGGCGAAAGGTTCACGTCATACCCTTCTCTCAGATAAGGAGGACTAACTTCGGGAGGCACAGATTGCTTTGCAGGAGGACATTCTTAATAGCGACCTAGCAGCGGCGGAGCAGAACCTGTATAAGGAAGTCGGGGCATTACGTACACTGGAAGAGATCGATCTGGCTCAATGAGCCAAGTGCAGCTGGCTGCGAGATGGCGACAAGTGCTCCAAGTTCTTCTATGATATCATCCGGGCTCGTCAACATCATAATCATATCTCTAAGCAATATAGGATTGATGGCCGAGAGGTGGTTAACACTACTGCACTACAGGAAGAAGCAGTCAGGTACTATTCTGAGCTTTACAATCAAACTACTTATCTAACTTTTCGGAGGTTGTTTGCAAAAGGCTGGGTACCCCTCGGGGTAACAATGTTCTTCTGGCACCAGTAACTATGGAGGAGATTGAAGCTATTGTACGTATTGCGGACCCGAATAAATCTGCTGGCCCAGATGGTTTTGGCTGTAAGTTCTTTAAAATCCATTGGGATATTCTGAAAGAGGAGGTGCTGGAGATCGTTCGAGATTTCTTCGACAACGGCAAGCTGCTTAAGGAGCACAACCATACTTTTCTGACACTTATTCCGAAGAAGGAAGGAGCGACGTCTCTTAGTGATTTTCGGCCTATCTTCTGCTGCAATTTTATCTATAAAGTCATCACTCACCTGATGTGCAGACGTATAGAGAAGATTATGCAGGGCCTGGTGTCTAGTAACCAAGCAACTTTTGTGAAGGAGCGGTCTATTGCTGATAACAGTCTTTTGCCCATGAGCTGATTCGGGACTTCAACAAACCGGAAGGAAATAAAGTGTGTGTCAAGCTGGATCTGAGGAAGGCATATGACTCTGTCAATGGGGAGTTCGTGCACCACATTATGCTTGCTATGGGTTTTGATCGTACTTGGGTGGATAGGGTCCGGGTCTGCATCTCCACTCCCTCTTTCTGTCCTTATCAGGGGTCAGCCGTATGGCTTCTTCGGCAGCTCAAGAGGACTTCGGCAAGGGGATCCGCTATTGCCATACCTCTTCACCTTGGTCATGGAATTTTTCACATCGCTCTTGGACGTGGCGGCCTATAGAGGCCAGATCACCCCACTATACAAACGGGTGCATCCCCAGGTATCCCATCTTATCTATGCGGATGACCTGCTGGTCTTTCTGTTTCCTTCGCGGCGTGGGATTATGGCTTTGAATGGGGACATGGAACGGTTTGGCTCATTGACTGGTCTGCAGCTGAACAAGGACAAGAGTATGGCCTATTTCAACAAGCACTGCCAGCAGAAGGAAGAGAAGGCGCGCTACTTCATGGTATTGAAAAGGGGGAATTACCGGTCAAATATTTGGAAATTCTGTTATCTATCAACTACGCCAGAGAGACTGAATGCCAAAGTCTGGTGGACTACGCTCAACGACGGTTGGAGGGGTAGCATGCCCAGAGCCTATTCTTTGGAGGACGCATCGAGCTAATTCGATCTGTCATCTATACCAATGCTCGATTCTGGTTGCAGACTCTCATGTTGCCGTCTGCGATCATTAGCAAAATCGAAAGGTAATAGCCATTATTTTTTTTAATTGTTTATCTATATATATATTTTTTTCCCTTCCAAATTTAATTCCAAAATTATTTATTTTATTTTTTTTCCAAAATCAAAATTATTTTATACTTGCCCTTATGCAAATGTCAATTTTACATTTTTATAAGTAGATTAAGTGTCAACCATGCATGGAGGAATTGCCGCATGGCATTCTCTCCCCATGACAAGGCTTTAGGGGCAATTGGGTAATTTCAAGAGAACCCATTCTTTTATATGACTAGAAGCTGGAGAATGAAAAATTTTCATTCTAACTTCAAGCTCGTACCAGGTACTCACTCATTCTCCTCTCCTTTCTTTTCTTCTTCCTTCTTCCTTTCATTCTTACTTTTATCAATAAAACCCCCCTTAGCTACTGCTCTTGCCGCTTAGCTACTGCTGCTGCCGCTTAGTTGTTGCTGCTGCCGCGCGGCTGCTTGCGCTGCTGCCGCGGCTGCTGCGGGCGGGCGCCGCCGCCGGCCGGCCAGCCAGCCCGCTCCCTCTCTTCATCATCATCACCAACTTCTTCTTCCTTCTTCTTCCTCTTCATCCTCCTTCCTTCCTTTTCTCAATTTCCTTCCAAAAATATTTCTAGGTTTTGAGATTAATCCCAATTTCCAAATTTGTGCCCTAGGTGCTGAACTGGAGCTTTAGGAAGAACTTTTCTCTAGGAAGCATACTCTAAGAGCAAGGCTCAAGGCAAGCCCTCTCTCCTTCCACCTCTCAAATCTTTCCATGTTCATTTTAATTGTTCTTGTATTGGCATGATAATTCTATGTATATACTATATATATATATATATATATATATATATATATATATATATACTTAGACCAATATTCTATGAGAATGGTGAGGTTGATTTTAGGGATAACTTGGTAGCAAGTGTTAATGAATATATGTATACCCTTAAGCATGATTTTGGGACACAAAGTTGGACACCTCTACATGAAACTTTTACTATATATATATATATATATATATATATATATATATATGGGAATGTGTAAAAAAAAAAAAAAAAAAAAAAAAAAAAAAAAAAAAAAAAAAAATATATATATATATATATATATATATATATATATATATGGGAATGTGTCAATAATTCTTGCTTAATTATAAGTATTATATTTAACCACCTTATATGTCATCACATAAATAGATTGCATGTATCATGGTCTAATCCACTACTTGCATGAAATACAAGTATATTAAGGGACATCTTAAATTGACTTTGTGTTAGGAATGATCGTTATGTAATTTTTTTGCGAAATGTTCGAATCTGTCCGAATTGTTATTTATGCTTAAAAAAACACCTTTTTGTCATGAAAAATATGGTTTCACTTGATAATTTCGACTACCAGTCTACTAGGGTAGCTACGTGCTAACTTTACATGTCTTAAATTTCTTTTCTATATATATTCTTGATGAGTTAAATGCAGTATCTAGTCAATAGTAGTTCCCTAAAATTATTTTATTACTAAACAAAAACTCGTTATTGTCCTTGACTTGCTTAGCATTTTTGATAAAGTCTTGCAAACCAAGAATAATTGCACGCTTCCTTGTTTGCTAAGATAAGAAAGCTTTATTTTGCATAGCTTTATTTAAATGCGTGGTATGGTGTTGAGTTGTTCCACCGAAGGGGTCGGCGTACCCATATATTTGCGTGTTGCCGGTGTTGAGGGTTGCTCCACCGAAGGGGTCGGCGTGCCCATATGATTATTCTTTGTGCTTATTGTTCTGGAAATATTTCCGGGTCAGCAAAATACAAAGGAGACTCTGCCGAAATTTTTAAGAATTTCTAGAGTTAGTCTCTTTTGGAATCCGGGCTCCTAGAATTTTAATATTAAATTCTGGACCTTAGAACCATCCATTTCCGATCTACAACATCGGGAGGATTCTTGGAAATCATTGTCCAACTAGATACCTTGAAATTTTGTCTTGGTTCTAACACTCTCTTGGACTACATTAGTTTCAGAAAGGTCAAACTGTTACTTGAATGCGACTTGACTTCTAGGACCCCTGTTTAAGGGATAGTTCCTATGGAAATCCGAATGTCTACAATAGGTTGCATTAGGATGGGAGAGAAACCATTGGATCACACCCGGCTGACCTCTTTGCAATATGGAATTTTTGTCTTTCGTACTGATCAGTCCCTGAATCGGTGTTCGTGCGGCCGCGCGAATATTCGAGGTGAGGATTAGCTCATCTTCCTGATACAAATGGACATTTATGCCCTGAGTTTCAGCTCAGACTTCCATTGTGTATGTATCATGCCCTGAGTTTCAGCTCAGAATAATGGTTAATTCATTAGACATCTAAGTCCTGAGTTTCAGCTCAGACTTCTAATGAATAGGTTCGATATTCTTAGAAAGGTCCAAGTCATACGAACTTCCTTTTATAGCTCATGATTCGATGACTCGACCCAGATGATTCGGAAACTAACTCATGACGCTATCCTGCTTGAAATCACATCAATATGTGATAGTACAGACGGCTGGAGAATCTAAGCACCAACCCGTTTTGTACAAGCCTGATCCCGGACAAATGGGGTTATTGTTGAGATGCTAGGCGAGTGTGTGTGATCCAGAAAGTTTCTCTAAATTGCATTTAGGTCTAGAAAAATCTTGTCGTGTCCTTTGTGACATTAATCTGAGAATTACTTACTTCTTAACTGATATCACAAAGTATGAGTTTAATTGCTCTACTTACTATATTTTGTTTTCACCTGTCTTATCATTACACATTCATAACTTCCTCCTTTGACTGAGGGCTTGCTCGTCGTATTGACGACCTAGCTTTGTTCACTAGGGATTGATGAAGATCAGGATGGAGATCTGGAGTACACCGAGAACCAACTCTACGAATGACAGGAACTGATGGATTGTAGTTTTCATTTTGAGAATATTCTCAGTTATGTAAATTATGTGCTTTGAAGAACAATGAATCGAATATGTATAATTTGTGTTTTGATGAACCTTGATCAAGTTGTAACTTTATGGGCAAATGAATGCAATATAAAATTGTGGAATTTCTGTGACTATGCCTTATATCTATGTCTATCCCGGACCTTACAGGCGACAATTGCAGGGTACAATACGGTATTCATTGTACAGTTGCGTAGCCTGGGGAGAAGTATCACGTGCCTCGAGTCATCCTGGGAACCGGGGCGTGACACGTCTCTTTTGGTTGGTGGGGGGCCTACACTCTATTGGGTGGACGACTCTATACAGACCTCGGGAGGAGGGAGGTTTCGGCCTACGGTCTTTGCGGATCCTGCACGATACTGCGGGAGTAAGACAAACTTGGCATTTTCTCGCCAAGGACTCCTTGTGGACGGTATGGATGAAAGAGAGGTATATGAAGGACCAGTCCTTTTGGGAGATCCGAACCAATAACAACGACTCCGTTACTTGGAAGAACCTTCTCTCCCATCGGTCCACTTTGAAGGGGCTTATCTCCAGATCAATTTCAAATGGAGAGACTACTGACCTGTGGTGGGATCCTTGGATCAACCATCTGAGCTTGACGAATCGAGTTGGTAGGCAAGCGATGCCAACGGCAGGGAGGAGGGCCCGGGTGAGTGCTATTCTTCGGGAGGGTGTGTGACGAGCGGACCTTCACCCTATGACGAGACAGTTTCGGCAGGTGATTGAAGCGGTCTAGGTAGATACTGAGAGTACGGATGGGGGCCGATGGGTGTGGACGGACACCGGTCAGCATACATTTTCCCGGTCGATCGTGTACACATCTATTAGGGAGGTTTACCCTCCCATGGAGCTGGCTCAGATGGTGTGGGCTAAAGGGGTGGCCTCCAAAATGCAATTTTGCTTGTACAAACTTTGTCTTAGGAAGTTGCTTACTTGGGATCGCCTAGTGAGATTTGGCGTGCAGATTCCGTCACCTTTGTGCGAGTTATGCAAGCAAGAAGATGAATCTATGGAGCACTTATTCTTTAGATGTTCCTTCTCATCATCCATTGGGCAACATCAATGTTCTCAGCTCAGCTTACAGACTCATGGCTCTCGAAGCTGGAGAGAGGAGGTAGCAGATATCATAGCCGAAATGAATCGGGGCTCCTAGTGGTACAAAACAATAAGGATTCGGCTGGCGGCTGCGGTCTGGCATATATGGAAGGAAAGAAACAATAGAATTTTTGAGTTGGTGACTACGCCCACTGTTGGGATGATACACAATATAGATTTTGATGTAAAAGTGATGAAGAACTTTAAGTCTCCACCAAGATCTGCCTTGTAGACTCCTTAAATTTTTATATATAACAAGTACCTTTTTCCAAAAGTACCTTAAATTTTGATGTGAAAGTATTGGCGTACGTGACACATGTTTGGCAACCTAAAGAAAGCATGGAGATATTTGCCAGAGAGAATGGCTTCTACTATGTGAAGTTTGGTCTGGCGGAGGACGTCACCAGGATTATCCAGGGAGGGCCTTGGACGTTTGATGGCAGGCTGATCATTCTAAAAGAGTGGACTCCAGAACTGTGTGTGAGAAGGAAGTCCTTAATGCTATCCCTGTTTGGATCCGCTTCTCGGAGTTCCCAGTCAGGTATTGGAGTATCCCCTTGCTCATGAGACTCACTAGCTTGGTGGGCAAACCGATCAAGGCTGATGATGCTACAGTCTTTCGGTCGAGGTTGATGTATGCTCGGATGTTCGTGGAGATCAGGGTCGGTGGAGAGCTCCCGAGCTTGCTGGAGTATGAAGTTCCATCTGGAGAGGTTCTAACCCAAAAAGTTGAGTATGAATGGGTTCCACCTACCTGTCCACATTGTGCCTGTTTCGGGCACCTCGCTAGTACTTGCTCTACCAGAGGACAGAAGACAGTAACCCCACCAGAGCCAGCTGAGGAACCTGGAACATCCAGGGTGATGGAGACTGCTAGCGGGGATGAGAGAGCCGAGGGGGCCCTGCAGGAGGGGGACCGACTGATGGAGGATGCTAGTGGACTGAGTCTGACTATCTCACCTTAGACAGTGCATACCAGTGGGGCAATAGTAACTGTCCCGCCTCAGTCGGTACACCCCAGTGGGGCTATGATCACTTTCACCGCTCAGAGGAGTATGGTTACCAGAGGCATGTCAGCATCGGAGCGAGAGTATAGAGGAGATTGAGGCACTTCCGAGGAGATGGTGTATAGCTGGAAAAGACATGTTGGCCCCCAACGCGACGGACACCCCCGGGAGGAGGGCCGGTCACCTGGCCACGGTGAGCCGCTTTGTGTGGACAACCCGACTTGGGCCATGATAATCTCTCAAACGGCGAACCAGCATCCCACCACTCCTGGATTGGAGGAGGACATGGCGTTGATGGACGTGGTACCATCCCCGGATACTGGTCCAGAAGGTGTTCAGGGGACCCACCATCCTAATAATTAATGGCGGTAATCTCCTGGAACGTCAGGGGTGCATGCTCCTTAGGGAGATGGAGAGAGGTTTGTGAGGTCCAACGCAAAGAAGTACGACATCTCTGTATTGCTGAAGACTAAGATTAAAAGAGAGAAGACACTATCCCGACGGACTCCCCCCTCCATTGGGCCCAACTTCACAATCTTGCACTGTGTGACATGGTTAGGATCTAGGTCAGATGGAATAGCAACAGCTGGAACGGGGATATGGTCTTGATGTCAGAGCAGCTGATAGCCATCTCTCTTTCCAATAAATGTGGTTTCAGGTTCTTGCTAGGGGCGGTCTATGGCTACAATGAAAGGCGGCGTCGGGAGGGCCTTGGGCGGGGATATAGCTTAAGTGGCGGCTACTGCTGACTCTCTGCATCTTTCGCTGCTTCTGATGGGTGACTTCAACGCTCTTCTTCACAGAAGGGAGAAGATGGGTGGCAGACCTGTCCCAAATCTGATTATGTACGATTTCTAGAGGTGTCTTCTTCAGTCGGACCTTCAGGGCTTGGAACGAACGGGACACATCTGGCCTTGGCATAACAAAGCTGTTACCAACAGAGTTGCTTGTCAGCTGGACAGAGCTCTAGGTAATGGAGAGTGGTTCCGGCGCTTCCCAAATTTTGTGGCAGAGGGTCTGGCTGCTGGGACGAGCGATCATTCCCCTATCAGGATCGGCTTCACAGAGCGACCTACTTGGAAGTCGCTGCCTTTCCGGTACAACAACAGATGATTTTTCTCTGGAGGTTATGTCGAGGCTGTAGGAGAGGGTCTCCTTAGCCAGCAAGGGAGCAACGGCTCAGTTTCGCATGGTCCACATCCTCAAGAGCACAAAGAAGGCTATCCCTAGTTGGTGGTCCACATCCTCAAGCACACAAAGAAGGCTATCTGGAGTTGGGTGAAGAGAATGCCCAAGCCCTCCCTGGATGACAAGGAGGCGGAACTCAGGGCCATTCAGAACTCCATGCAAACTGATATACTGGATGGATCCTTAGCGGCACGGGAGAAGGAACTGATTGGGAAAGTCAACATCTTCCGACTGGAGAAGGAGATTAGCGCGGCGCAGCGCACTAAATGCTCCTGGCTCAAGGAAGGGGATCGTTGCTCCAAGTTCTTCTATGATGTGATCCGGACCAGACAACATAGAAATAGTCTCTCCCATCTTCCTGATGGTGAGGATAAACTGGTTTGAGAGCCGTCGAAGATCCAAGGGAAGGCTGTCAGGTATTACTCAGAGCTATACTTTCAGATTGACTATCTCTATGTTTCCGGATATTATTACAAAGAAGCTGGTGATGCCCTATGGGAATAGCCAGTTACTCACGCTGGTCACTATAGAGGAGGTGGAGGCTATCATCAAGAAGGCGGATCCCAACAAGGCTCCAGGGTCGGACGGCTTCAGCAATGGGTTCTACAAACGCCACTGGGATGCCCTGAAGGTACCAGTGTTCGAGGCGGTCCAGGAGTTCTTATCTGAGGGAAAGTTGTTGAAGGAGCTTAATCATACCTTCCTGACCCTTGTGCCGAAGAAAGAATGAGCGACCTCGTTGGCAGACTTTCGGCCTATAGCGTGCTGTAATTATCTTTACAAAATAATTACGCACCTTATGTGCCGACGCATAGAGGAGATTATGCAGGACTTGGTCTCTCCGAACCAGACGGCTTTCATAAAGGGAAAATCGATTGCTGAGCAGTCTTCTGGCGCATGAGATGGTCAGAGGGTTCAATAAACTAGGAGGGGAGAAGGCGTGTGTGAAGCTGGACCTGAGGAAGGTCTATGACATGGTCAATAGGGGCTTCCTGTGCCGCCTGATGCTAGTCATATGATTCGACGAGCGATGGGTTGCGAGGATTAGGGACTGCATCTCGACCCCTACCTTCTTTGTACTCATCCAAGGTACTCCGTATGGGTTCTTCCACAGCAACCGAGGTCTCCGGCAAGGCGATCCCCTGTCTCCTTACTTGTTCACACTTGTCATGGAGTACTTCACCTGCCTGATGGATAAGGCGGTTCATAGTGGGAGGTTGGTCCCGTTGTTCAGGAGGATCGAGCCCCATGTTACTCATCTCATCTATGCTGATGACCTCCTGGTCTTCCTCCACCCCTCTATGGGAGGAATAACCACGATATCTGGGAATTATGGGCGAAATGGAAACTCTTACTGGGCTCCAAATAAACCGAGAGAAGAGTCGTGTCTACTTCAGCTCCCTATGCTCTCTGAAGGAGGAACGAGCAGAAGCTTTAGGAGTTGATAGAAGCAATTTTTCGGTGAAATATCTAGGAGTACGTCTGACAGTCAATTATGCTCGAGATCTGGATTGTCACAGTCTGGTGGAGTATGCTCAGAGGAGAGTTGAAGGATGGCAGACTGCTGGCCTGTTATTTGGTGGGAGCATTGAGCTAGTTAGATCGGTCATCTGGGTACTGCACTCTTCTGGCTCCAGTCTATTTTGGTTCCTGTCGCCACCATCCGAAAGGTGGAGAGCATTTGCGCCAACTTCATCTGGAGGGGGTCTTGCATGCGATCTCTTAGGAGCAGCTCTGCGGGCCTCGGAAGGAGGGTGGAGTGGGGCTTAGACCCATGTTGACTGTTAGGGAGGCCTCTGTTGTGAAGCTGGCTTGGAGGTTCATCAAAGGTGGGTCAGTATTGTTAGCCCAATGATTACATCGTGTTTTTAAATATGGCTAATCAATTAAGTTTAACATAATGATGTCACTAATATTCATATACTCACTATCATGTTGCTTTAGCATTGTCATAATTGTTCTATATCATATTGCCATGCTTGTATCGTACTGCAAATACTGTTTTGCTCGCCTAACATGTATTTGTAAACATGCAGTAAGCATGATCAAACATGATCAAACCAGGACATATGCAATGGAAAATTAATGATGGGCCAAAGACGACGTCATACAAGAAGATTTCTCTAAACCGCCTAGCGACCTATCCGGAACCTCGCATCGGGGGTTCTGCTGTCCGGTCAGCGGACAGGAGTCAAGGGGACAGCGCCTCCCGTGGGGGTTCGGGGGCGAAGCCCCCGAAAGGTATTCAGATTTCCAGATCTGTATATCTTTGGACGACTGTTGTCAAGGAAAAATACGTCTTCAGGTCTGCTCAAATATCAGAAGAAATGCGTCATCAAAGGGCTCTTGGTTTTCCTATCTGTTCCAAGTCTGTAATTTGTAATTTATTGAGTCTAGGAGAATGTACGTTGAGTCGCATTGTGTCATCTCAACCTCTAGACATATCTCTCCAAGCTCTACCATACAAACAGACCAATTCCTGAACCAAATCACCATAGCCCATTGAGAACTTTTGTCCCAAGGGACGCAGAGTTCGGGCAGAACTCTGTCTAAGGCAGAGTTCGCGCCAAACTCTGCCCCTTGATTTTCAGCACCCTATTTTTTAGGGCCTGCTTGATACAAGCTGTCCAACGTTCAAAATTTTGAATTCTTGGGACATAATTCGGACCGAACTCTGCCTCCCCAGAGTAGTATAAATAGAGCTTGAATTCTCTCATTTCAAATTATCTCTTACCTTCAAATATTCAAGCTTTCTAAGCTCTACTACTCCAAACCTCATTCTTCGCCACAACTCTCATTAGCCCAAGGTGCTCAGTGTGATATCAGCTAGAAGTTGTATGCAAGAGTGAAAGAAAAGTCACTTGGACAATTCCAAGTTTCGCCTCTGCGAAGTTGTAAGAAGTTGGCGTGCTTTTCTGAGTAAAGGCACGTATGCGTACCCTATTTCACAAATAGTGGATTTCAATCTTGAACGAGAGTTCTCAGGCCTGAACTAGTCCTCCACGAGGAAAACCAGGTTAAAATCGTTGTGTTTGCGTATGCTCTCCTGATCTCTATTTACTTCCGCATTTATCTCTGATTACTTACTCTCTTGATAGTGGTTCTGTAGAGTTGATATAGAGTTACTTTTTAAATTGATGATTATCGACACAAACTCTATTCACCCCCCTCTAGAGTTGCCTACACGTAACTTCAATTATGAGCTGATTGGATGTACAGTCGGTATGTGAAGCGGAACAACTTCTGGACTTGCTCTCTCAACAACAACCACTATGTCACTTTCAAGCATATTCTACGCCACAGAGCTGACTCAAATCATCAATCCGGAGGACTATGAGAGATGGCGTTGGGACTGACCTTTGGCGGGATCCATGGTTAGAGCGTCAATTTCTAATTGAGATTCTGGGCGATCGGACCCACAAGGAGGCTGGTAGAGGGTTGACCTGGCAGCATATTATCATAAATGGAGAGTGGAGATCGGAGGTATACCGTCATACAATGGAGCTTGGAGAGGCCATTCACGCGGTTGGGATAGATCCGACTTAGCCAGCAGATTGTTGGACCTGGGATCCGCCGGCGGTTACTGGGGATACTGGGGAGTTTCAGTTCCATAGCTGCTACAACCTTGTGCGTCGTACTTTCCCCCCTAGTGCAGACTATGAATTCATCTGGTGCAAGGGTCTGGCTCGTAAGATGCAGCTGTGTGTCTACAGGTTGCTTCTTGGTCGGCTGCTGACGAGGGACAGACTCATCTCCTTTGGGATCCAGGTGCTCAATCCGAAGTGTGTACTCTGTGAAGTGGACAATGAGTATATGCGATACTTGTTCTTTGAGTGTGAGGTGTCCTGGTTTATCTGGACCGAGCAATGTCGTAGAGCGCTGGGAGGATGTGACACAGGCAGGGCGATTGGAGATATCATCACTGGGATCCGAGATCGCAGAAGGAGAGGGCAGGTTTGGTTCAAGACCGCCAGAGTACGGCTTGTAGCTTCTGTCTGGCATGTATTGAGGGAACGGAATCGGCGCATTTTCGAGGGGCTAACCACCCCTCCTATAGGAATTCTACATAATATAGATTTCGATGTAACTGCTATGGCAACCTGAAGGGTGGGCGACCATCCCTGATTGTATGACCTGATTTTAGAATAAAATTTACCCTTTTTCCAAAAAATATACATATATAATACTAATTATTATGTGAGGCTTTATATATATATATATATATATATATATATATATATATATATATATATATATAGGGAGCGGATCAAAAGCCCCCCTTAGAAAGCCCCCCAAAAACCCCCCTCACTCTAATTCGTAATATTAATGTTAATATTAATGTTAATATTAATGTTAATGTTAATATTAATGTTAATATTAATGTTAATTTTTTTTTAAATTTTTTTTTATATTAATGTTAATGTTAATGTTAATATTAATGTTAATGTTAATGTTAATATTAATTTTAATGTTAAGTTTAATGTTAATTTTAGTATTTAATGTTAATATTAACATTAATATTAACATTAACATTAATATTAACATTAATATTAACATTAATATTAACATTAAATTACGGATTAGAGTGAGGGGGTTTTTTGGGGGGCTTTCTAAGGGGGGCTTTTGATCCACTTCCATATATATATATATATATATATATATATATATATATATATATGAAAATATATAGAAGACTTTGTCTGGACCTTAAACCCTTATACTACCCAGCTAAATCCTTTACTTTCTCAATTATTTACACCATAAATATGAGCCCACATCCAGCCAAATAGTTATCCTATCTAATATTTTCCAGCCCAGGCCCTATCCTCTCTCTTTCATGCCTATATATAGCTACAGTAGGCAGCAACTAACGAAAACCCTAGCCGCAAATCTTGGCAAACATATCTTCTTCTCCGGTCTTCCTCACCCCCACTCTCCCAAACCTGTGTTCTTCACCATTACCAAACCGACTAGTCGGCATACAACGACTGCAAGCCTCCGTCCCTCCCACGCGGATTTGACCGGACTCCACCGCATCTACACAACCCAACCTCGAGCACACCGAGCTTGGCCGTTTCCCGACACCCTTGATACCACCAGAACACCACCACCATCTACACTCGCCTGCAGCTCCTCGACCTTCCTCTTTGACAGCACTCTCGTCGATCGACGATAACGTCTGGCCGCGTCCCCACTCACCTGCGAGAACCAAGACCCACGGCGTACAACACCTCGTCGTCGTCGGACTGTAGATTTATGCCTGTCACTGGTGTCAAGTCCTCATGGCTTGCTCCATCGAACCGTCGCAAGCCCAGATCTGTCGTTGAGAGCCGACGCTCGATCACCCGGCCGAGTGCCTGCCCAAGCTCGATCAGAAGGCCGTTGCCTTCTGTGCCTGCACGCGACTTCACCAGTGCAACACCACCGCCGTATCGCCCCTGGACTGGCCTCGCCAAAGAGAAGAAGCAGCAGTAGCAGGGAGGCAGCAGCAATAGAGTCATTGCTACCAGAGCCCTCGGCGAGACACGACTTCGACAACACCCACCGGCGGAACCACCAGACCAGTGCACAAAGGACACCAGACCCGCCACCATTCCCTTCCCGCATGCGTACAGCGCCGATCGAGCGCACTGTCACCATCACGGCCACCGTGCTCCCAGTCGGCCAAGCTCTCGTCCTTTCCGACTAGCTTGACTCAGCCTCCAAGCTTCCCAAGTGCCACCCCAGCTCATCCGGACAACCCTTGTCCAACTCCCCTACCGGTCGTCGAGGCCGCACGACTTGATTGCTCGGGCAGTCAAGGCTGCCCTAAGCAGTAGTCAACCGGTGCAACTCGAGAATGTCGACCATCACCCTTACTCCCATTACTCCTCTGTGTGAGTATCCTCCGATGCCATGGACAGTCCATGTCTGTGTGCTTGTCGCTTTCCCTGCGCGCTGCCGCCGTAGCAGGTGCAAGTCGAGGACGGAATCCACGACGACAAGGAGTCGTGCGGCTTTTTCATTGACAAACAATTACCTTTAGTGGAATCCCATGGTCGAGATCCGTCGTTGAAGAAGAAGGAAGAGTAACAAGCACACATGGGAAGCGACAGCAACACCCTTACAATATCCCTATATATATGTAAATTACCTATAAGCCCCTTTTCTATTCTCTGCAGTGTATATGTGATGTTATTTATAGTAGAAAATTTATACAGTTTATTTGTATACAGATGTGATATATTAGTTTATATAAAAGTTGGTGCATATATTTAAGTATATAGATAATTGTGTGTGTGTGTGTGTGTGTGTGTGTGTGTGTGTGTGTGTGTGTGTGTGTATATATATATATATATATGTTACGTAATTTTAACTATGTATGCGTAAAAGTACAATTATTTATATATTTATATTTGTGATATATATACCAACAGTTCTCAAAGCATAAATATTTATATGATATATAAATGTCTGGTATATATCTATATTTGTTAGATATGTTACATATAGGTAAACACATTTATATATATTTATGTCATATCTATGATAAACTCATTTATAAATATATATGATATATTAATAACTTTATACAGGTTTATTTTACAGGTCTATTTATACATATGTTATGTACATATTTGTTATAAAGATTATATGTCTACGTATTTATGCGAGATTAAATATTTAGGTTACAATTTTGGTATATTATAGTATGTCCCTAAAAAATATCTCAAAAAGGATTAGTTATTAATTATATCAGTAAAGAAATTATCTCCTAAACTAAAATCCTTAAAGGATTGTTTTTTTCTACATAGGTGTATATATAAATACTGTGTTATGATTCTTGGTTGTCTTGAGTCTGGTAGATTTTTCTTGAACTTTAGCGGCATTAGCACGTGCTTGGGCCAGGATATGACATTGCTACCTACAGTTTCAGCATAGATTGGACAACTGAGACAAGTACTTAAACTGATTACTTTCTTTTCCCGATAGTTCCTATGATACATGTTTCAGATATGCATTACATGATTCTTGACACGTTCAGATGAGAGTTAGTATGGATTCATATTTCTGATTATCGAGTTTTGTAATGTTCGTGATTATCGTAATTATCGTGATTAATGCATTTTGTGATTATCGTCATCGTACTTCTCGCATCGTTACTTGAATCAATGAGTCGAACAGAGAAATACCTTAGTAGACATGTAAACTATCCAAAACTATCCCATGGCCTTTCGTGTCTGATAGCAGTCGTATAACACATGTGCGGGGTGCCGAATTTACTCCCTGGCCGCTTACACGTCGAACATGGTATTTCAAAACACTTAGTTAGATACGGATTACTTGTTTCACCGGGTTCTTGTTGCCACATGCTATGATTGTCGTGTTTACATATGTCACTTCACTTGTCATACCATGATTCTAGTTTACTTGTTTACCATGTATTTCATATGCTATTTCTTGTTTATAGTTTCTATCATATATTGAATAGTTTGTCATGTATGTACTTGTTTCAATCCTGAATGGATGACAACATTTTTAGGAAATGAGAATGAGTACGTTGGCATATTAGATTGCTTGCATGGATTTCGAGCCTGGATTTGAGGTTAGCAATTTCTCTAGTCATTTTTTTCCTGGCATAGACTGTAATGCATAGCTTTCTACATCTAATTTTCAGTCGATTCTTTTATATATTTTGATCTAGTTAGTTGATAGATAGAACTCTGGTGATACTTGAGGGTATTTTAGACCATTTAGAAGATTTTAGAGATACAGACAGCGTTCTACAGCCAATGCTGCGGCGTAGGCTGGACGTACCCAGAGCTCGTGCCCAAACATCCGGATGCAGGTCGTGACATCGTGCTAGCAACCTGCCAAAAAGAAATCAGTGTACTAAAGTGCAATAGTTTATGATATTTAAGTGCAATTTAGCTTATTTTCAATGTCAAAACCTAAATAAATTAACCTTGAAAAAACTGAAAAGAACCAAATTCTTCTGGTTTCTGCACATAAAATTGAACTTATGAAATATGAAAATCACTGTTTTAAAAGACGGTAGCCTAGGCACTAGGTGTCCGCCCTATGCCCGCCTAGGCGCTTGACTAGTCCCCTAACGCCCGATTATGCATGTTTTTGGATTTTATGGACTTTTTCTGCAATTTTCAGTGGGTTTATTGGATTTTTTTTTGGTTTTAAACTGCCTAGGCGCTAGATGGCAAGTGCCCGCCCGACTGGCGCTAGCGTCACAACCTTGAAAATAGAGATTCCTAACCCTCAAACTGGTGGGCTTATTAGGGAAAATACTAAAACTAATTTAAAAATATCATGTGCGGCTGAAGCTCATCATTAGTAACTAAAATAACACTATATTTTCCTCCAACAATATGTATATTTACTATGACAAGCAAATCATGAAGGTAGATCACAATTAGATACTTTTGACTTGTGCTCCTCTTTGGGGGTTGAGAAATTAAACGTCTTTTAAATAAACTTAGGGCAACCTGTGTAGAACCAAGTTGCATGGGTAGTCCTTCAGAGAACAATGTATGTTGTCAGACACGTATGCGACACGATTATTCCTTGAAATTCATGTCTAATATGGTCCTCACATGTACTGGTTTCAAAGGGGTCTCAAAACATGGTTGGAAGTGAATGGTTATAGTCGGGATCATGAGCAACATAATTGAGATATTAGAAAGTAACATTTCTTTAATGTGCATCCTTTCTAGAAAAATTGAAAACTATTTACTAGCAAAAGCATGCATAAATATAGATATTTATTGATATTTAATACAAATAATATGTTTATAGATATGTACATGTGTTTATATATTGTTGCATCCATGTTGTACCCGTATCATAAAATTTTCAAAAAAATAAAAAAATGTATTCTTAATTTGTAACTGTATCTTTATGTGTGCAACCCAGGTATAAAATGACTGCCCTATCTGTTATTCACTCTTAAGAGAGAAATTCAATGCTAAATGCCATTAAAGGGCATAAAAATACATATGCAAAAAAGGAAAGTACATGGGTGATTTTTGAGAAAAAGATTCATATTTATGCATTTCAAGGATATACTATTTCTTCCAAGATAATAGCAAAAAAGGAGTAATTACTGAAGGAGAATTTACCAACTGCTGCATGCTCCATTTGGAGATGAAAAAATTTTGTTCCCATCCTTCAACGAAAGAGCACCCATTTAACAAAGCTGCTGTAATATATCCAGGTGCTCCTACAATAGAGAATGGTATTAAAAAAAATGAAAGATCTAGCCTTTTAGTATTCAATATGGCTTGTATGAAATCCAAAATCTATATCTAATTTCTGTTGGAATTTTGGCCTTTGCATTAGAAACTTTAGTCCCACATCG
The DNA here is from genome assembly GCA_029216955.1 of Iris pallida. NCBI lineage: Eukaryota > Viridiplantae > Streptophyta > Magnoliopsida > Asparagales > Iridaceae > Iris > Iris pallida. The sequence goes on along the minus strand of JANAVB010042822.1, from coordinate 1,029 downwards.
GCTAGGCCAAAAGAAGTATCTATATATATAAGCTATGCTTGCTTAGAGATGCACAAGTGGTGTGGAGGTGCACATGGGTGTGCCATGTGGGGGTATTTTTCTAGTGGAAAAAAAGGCCAAATCAACAATGAAACATTCATGCTTTTTGCTCTTGGGAATTAATTTCCAATGTAACATCTCAAGAAGATGTTGTTGAAACAACGGTTGAACCATAACTAGCTGAGCCGTCAGCTAAGCGTGTGAGAAGGCCGAAGGACTTCGGAAGTGACTTTGTCGTCTATTATGTAGAAGCATATCCGCTTACCTATGATGAGGCGATGAAGACCAGAGACGCGTTTTCTGAAAGGAGGCGATTGACAATGAAATTGATTCCATCATCTCAAATAACACTTGGGAGTTGGTTGATCTTCCTGAAGAAGCGAAACCCATCGGATGCAAATGGATCTTCAAGAAGAAGATGAAAGCAGACGGAACTATTGACAAGTTCAAGGCTAGTTTGGTAGCCAAGGGGTTTTCTTAGAAGCAGGGGATCGACTACTTTGACACATATGCTTCAGTAGCCCGGATGACCACCATCAGAATGTCGATTGCTCTCGCAGCGATACATAAGATGGTGATACATCATATGGATGTAAAAACGGTTTTCCTAAATGACGAGCTGACTGAAGAGATTTACATGCAACAGCCAGAGGAATTTGTCGTCAAGAGTCTTGAAGACAAAGTCTGCTAGTGGGTGAAATCCTTGTACGGTCTTAAACAGACTCCCAAGATGTGGCATGAGAAATTTGACAAGGTTATAAGGTCAAATGGCTACATGATCAGCGAGACGGACAAGCGTGTTTACACAAAATTCGCTGATGAAAGAGGTGTGATCGTTTGTTTGTACGTGGACGACATGCTAATCCTAAGTACGGATATGGGCTGTGTCACGGAGACAAAAAAAGTTCAACTCGAGCAAGTTCAATATGAAGGACTTGGGGGAAGCTGATGTGATCTTAGGGATCAAGATCATCCGGACAGACACTGGAC